>OX461812.1:57152976-57752976 GCA_949802685.1 Dicyrtomina minuta | reverse complement strand
TCCAGGGGACAGTTCTCATTACATGGTAGTGTGAAGTTAAGGTAATCGAAAAGTCTATCATCCATCCTTCCCTGTTTCCAGAGTTTCTGGGTATGTTTTACTACATCTTCACTTAACACTAATCTCGAAACGAGGTAAGCCATGTCATATTCCATTTCTTCTCTTTCTAGTGAAAAATCTTCCAATTCTCCATGAATCCTATTGATGTCTTTTATAATCTGAATCATATGAGTTCGAAGAACTTCCAGTTCATTGGATTGTTTCATAACTCTTCTTTCAAGTGTATTAAACTTTTCTCTCATAGATTCCAGATGCTGACCGTTCACTGAGGACTGATGAGATGCCTTGAACGACATTCCCAATCCTGCACTGGCCATCACGAATATGGACGTCATCGCTATTGCCGTGAAAATGAATCTTTTCTGTCTTTTCTGAACGATGGTATTATTATTCGTGGGGACATTTCCAGTCGGGCAAATTCTTTTGATTGTTGTTTTGAAGGTGCGTTCGTATTCTCTATCGCATTTCTCCCTCAAATGATTGTGACTTTTAATATTTCTATTAATTAACGAATCATGATGCTGAGTGTTGTTGAACGGTAGGATTAATTCGCATGGCGATATTAGTTTTATTTGCAGGTGAACTTGATTATAGCCGCTCACCGCGGGATGAGAAGATCTTCGCCATATTACAGGAGAACCTTCTTCAAGTTGATATGCCATTCCTCCTCCGATTAAACTCAACATAAATAGTAGAAGTAGCATAGGGAAGCTAAATAATGAAGTAGTCAGAGTAGAAGTCAGTTTTCGTTCTCTCCTTTCTTTCACTATTTCCCTGTCAATACGAAACTGTTCGAGATTTTCCCTCTCTTCTTCGAGTAGACTAGGTAGAAAAATACCCGCCTGTTCACACTGCCATTTCTTTAATTCAGGAGTGTCTCTTTCTCGAATCCGTTTCTTTGTCTTCGCTATTTCTATCTGTAATTTCCTCTCTTCAGCTTGTTCATCGAATACCGGAATAGTTATTAATTCCTCTCCAAGACTGATTGCTATTTCGTCTTCCGTCCCCCATTGGTCCATGTCCATCCGCCACTTCCATGTTGGGCCGGGTACTAACATGTCCTCTATTGGAGTTCGGGTCCTATCACTAGGTGGAAATAATTGTCCCACATTATGTATTGGTGTGAAATGACAATTTTCCAAATTCTTGTCCATATACTGGAGAAGTGCCTGAGCTCTGGGAATTTCTTCCTCCTCCTCAGTTTTATCCTCTACAAGTCCTATTAATGTCATCAATTTGTAGTGACGAGGTTTTGGCAGGCTTTTGGTCAATAAGTCTGCTGCTAGATTCTCTGTTTTTCTGTGTCTTAGCACAACTTGACCTGTCTCTACCAGTTCTCGTACCCAAAAAATTCTGACTTGTACGTGCTTCGTTCTTTCATGGTGCCTGTTCTTACTGTAAATTAATTGCAGTCCTGAGGCAGAATCAGTCCATTGGTTAATGGGTTCGTACCAATTGCGTACTCCCATGTCACATAATAAATTATGTACCCATAGTCCCATTTTTGAACCAGTATTGATTCCGTACACTTCAGATACGCAAGTGGACATAGCTACAAGAGTTTCCTTCTTGCATCTCCAGTCTACAGGGCTTCCATTGATAAGTATGACTACTCCCATCACTGATCTAGCCTTACTGGCTCCAGTGGCGAAACCTGCATCAGATTGAACTTCCAGCTCTATATGTCCTTCAGGGTTTCTGTAGTAACGTATGCTGTAGTCTCTCGTATGATACAGATATCTTAATACTCTCAACGCTGCATAGTAGTGTTGTCTGTCGTACTTTTTGCAATGTTGAGATAATCTTTGCACAGGATAAGCTATATCCGGACGTGTCACTCTCATTATAAATAATAGAGAGCCAATCAATGATTGATAGGGTAGAGCTTTCTCACATTCCCATTCTCCCTCCCTGTCGGGATTAAAGTCCTGTGTCATCGGCGTTTTCGGATTAAATGCATCCTCCTGCTGAAACTTGTATACAGTTTCCTCTATTTTCGATTTCTGATTAATCTGTATATAATTTGGCATGATTTTCACATCCATTCCAAGAAATTTCTGAATTATCTTGGTCTGCTTCATCTCAAATTCTTCACTGAGTATGGTATTCAAAAAATCTAAATCTTCATCATGTTTTGATGTAGCTAACGAATCGTCTACAAACCAGGCCATCTTAACTGAGTGCTGTTTTCGCTCTTCACCTGTCTCCCAATGTTTTGTGTAGAGGCAGGGATCGTATGGGCTCTGTCTGTAGGATCTTTCTTCCATAAATTTCTGGACTAATAAGGCAAATAGACGAGGGCTTTCAATCAGTCCATACAAGGCTTTTCTGAGTATAAGGACGTAGTCGTCCCCAATATCAAAACCTTTGGGTTGTTTCATGTATGGCTGTTGACCTACTGGAATTTCAGCATGAGTGAAGGCGTGACTTACGTCGAATTGTCTGACATAGTGGCCTTTTGCTGCTGCATCCGCAAGCATGATTCGGAATGTATCATAACGCGCTGTTGGTGCGAATGTTTCCTTTTCAGCTTTGTCTTGCATATCACCTCTTACACAGAGTCTTGCCTTAAATGTGTCAGATTCCTTTTTATATACATAAACCCATTTGCATGGTAGAACCTGATAGCGAATATCTTTTCGAAATTCGGGAGATGGTGGCTTGGGTGGTCTTTTGACTACATCCCAAGTTCCTGCTGCCAAGAGGGATTCCCATTCCTCTTCCATGGCTTCCCACCATTCTTCTCTATCTACAGATTCAGTCGCTTCTTTGAAGGACTGAGGAACAATCACCGGTCTTGCAAAATTGCGTTCGATTGTCTCTCTGTATGTTGGATCTGGACCTGGAGCTGCCATAAATGCTTCCTGCCTTGTGGCGCCTATAGCTTGCATGGCGTAATCTTTATGCCAATTCGGTCTAGATTTATCGCGTGATGTTCTTCTTACTTCTCCCTCCCTAATCTGTGCTCCCCCATTGCTGGTTGAGGCTTGTGGTTGAACTAAAACTTCAAAATTTGGCAATTCTGCTTCGGTTTGTTCTACCGGTGGGGGGGATTGAGCCATACGCTCTATGTAATCTCCATCCTCAGAGTCTGGAGCCGGCGGCATTGTTGTCGCATGTCGCTGACCTGTGTTAGGCATCTGAAGTGGGGTGTCTATAAACCATGGACTGTTTTGTTGTGGAGGTCTGACTGGATCTGTCTCGGGGACAGTGATCTCTTCAAAGTCAGATTCGTCTTCTACGTCCATGATCAGACCTTCCTCCTCGCTTTCATCGTCCACTACTGGTCTAGGGGTAGGCAATGGTTGCGGTGGAGTGTTTACTACTGGTGGCATTTGTTCTCGCCAATAGTTTATTGTCTGTCTCCTATCAAAGTCGGGACAGGTTGGATCGTATTCATCAGGAGTTAAAGGTCTCCTGGCTTGAGTGTTTGCTGCTGTCTGCTGATGACGTCGCAGTTGTACAGCCGGAAGTCTGTTACGTAGATCTCCTTCACAGGCTCTAACTTCTCTGATACTGTAAAAAATGTCACTTCTGTCTCTAAACAGGTGATGAGGTGGGGCGTGGGGGGGTAATCTGTACTCGAAAAAATCCACATTCGTAGCCCAGAAATATTCTTTCTTCTTAGGGTCATAAATGCGGTAGTATTTCGTCGTTTCAGAGTAACCCATAAAGAGTCCCTCCCGTGTTCTCCCATCCCATTTGTTATGCACAATCCTCTTCTCAGAGCACGGGCATCCCCAGATTTTTAAATGATTCCAATTAACTGGAAATCCTGTCATCTGGGTATAGGGAGTCAAGGTGTTTTCTTTATCTCCCTGTACTACTCGATTCCATAAGTATGCGGCAGTATGAATTGCATCTTGCCAAAAACGAGTTTGTATATTAGACTCTTCTAGCAATGAGCATGCCGTCTCTCTAACTGTTCGCACTTCCCTCTCTACACGGCCGTTGACTTCCGGGCAGGCGACAGGAGTTATCTTATGAATAATACCCTCTCTCAGGCAAAATTGTTCCAGAGTGCTGTTGCAAAATTCAGTTCCAGCGTCAGTCTGAATAAACCGAACTTTGTTACCATGACGTTGATTGTTGATCCATGCCACGTGATTGATTATTGACTGAACAATTTCTACTCCCAGCTTTGTGTCATGGAATGTGACTTTTCTGTAAGCCGAGACGTGGTCTTTCATCACCAGAAAATATTTGTTTTTCTGTGTGGATTGTTCACATGCGTACGCTAGATCACAATGGATGTACTCTCCTACTTTCAGATCTCTTTCAGGTGCTGTAGGAAATGGTCTTCGCGTAGCTTTTCCTCTGTGACAGACTATACAGTCATGCTTCTTTTCAAGTTCAAAACCGTCAGTCAATGTCGCAGCTCCTAGTTCTAGGGTCTTTTTCAAGTAATCAAAATTGATGTGTCCCAGGCGTTCATGCCATCGATTAACTTTTGGCAATACTAAGCCTCGGGCCATAAGACATGGTGAAAGGGTTTGAGACGGTCTGAATAGCATGACTAATTGTCCTGCCTCGTCTTTCTTCTCCTTTACTGTAGTTCCTATGAAGATATACTTCTTGTTTTTCTTATTGGTCTGGGATTTGTGGAAAAATTTGATTCCATCCTCATCTCCTATGTACTTGTAAATTCCCTCCCTTACGATGCGTGTTAATGAAAACAAGTTCGCAGCACCGGGTAGGTACCACACGCCGGTCAATTCTTGCGGTTCCCAGTTCTTTCCATTGAAGGCTAGAACGATCACTGTTCCATGTCCTGGAGAGTGAACGAGTGAGTTGTCTGCAAGTTTAATTGGACGTGGTTCAGGCCAGTTGTAGTATTCGGTAAACCAGTCATATCTACCGCATAGGTGCATATTCGCCCCTGAATCGCAGGGCCATATGAAATGGTCGCGAATAGCAGTATATCCACTTTCAACACCTTTGAAGGAATTATGTACAATCTGTGGTGTCTCTCTACGAGGTGTCTTATGTTTCCTTTGCTCATCTGAGTCGTCTAGAATTGCTTGTAAGGCTGACATGTCATAGACGTCAGGAAGTGCTCTCATCATAAATGCAGTATCCTTTACGTTATTCACATAAGTGTAGTGTTCCCTGTCCGGGACCTCATGACAATTTTCAATGGATTCTCCATCTTCTTCCCTTGCGGGTCTTGCCATGTATGCGAACGGAAGATTATCTAAGAGCTCCTTTCGTTCTCGGATTATTCTCTGTCTTTCCCGCATTTCATCTACTATATTGAGACCTGCTAGGATATGATTGAATTGTGGAAATGGTTCTGGATTCAGCCGGGCATGTTCCCTTTCAGCTTCCAGATACTGAGCGTACCAACTTGTCTCGTCACCTATACCTAGTGCTGGATTCTCATCAATCACTATTCTCGGAGGTGGCTCACAATGTACATTTTCTATTGTGTCCATCACTTCAATTGCAAGTTGTGCTCTGTCATTCCCATGTGCATTATTTTGATGGTTATTATTTTGATTTCCACCATTATGCCCTCCAGGTGCTCCAGGTTGTCCATTATTGTTTTGATTCGGACCCCCTGGACCTGGGTTATTATTCGCACGAGCAGCTGCTCTGCGTTGTTTTCGGTTGCCATCTGGATGAGGTGCATTACCCCTACCTCTCCCTCTCCCACCCTGGTTCCCTCCCTGATCCCCTCCCCGAGGTGGTCCACCTCTTCCATCTCCTGGTGAAGGGTTATTAAATGGTCTGGGAGCTCTTGGTGGTATTCTAGGCTTTCCTGCTAATTTTCTACGACACCGGGCTTCTTTGTGACCTTTTACTTGACAGTAACTACAAATACCCGTGAAAGGAGTTTCTCCTACTTGTCGTCCTTGATTTGGTTGTGGAGGGTCGCAGTCCCATTGGAGATGAAATTCATCTATCTCCTCCTGTTCTCTGTCGAATCTATTCCTCCTACCATTTCTATTCTTAGCCTGACCTTGGGCTTTGAATGCTACACCGGGTTCCATTCCGGTTTTCTGGAGTTGAAGTTCTTTCGCTTCATCGTTCTCCCTTAATAATTCTAGCAATTTTTCAGGTGTTTTATTCTCCACCGTTCGCCATGAAGTCATGAAGGCATTGTACTGAGGAATTCTCTTCAGTTTAGATGTCGTGAAATGTAATAAATCATGATCTTTCACTTCACCATTTTCCTTCACTATTTTTGCTTTAATGGAGTACAAGTCTGTGAGGTATTTAAATCCTGTTGTCTCCAATTGTACACTATGCAGTTCATCAACTAATGTGGATAAATATTCCTCATGTCTTTGTGCATAGGATTGTTCGAGCTGAAGGTACATTTCATGGGATGTTGGTAATTCACCAATAATGGCCTCAACATTCTCCATCACAGCATTGCGAATAATATTCTTACAGCAGCTGTCTGCTCCTTCCCAGTTCTCTATTAGCTTAATTTCAGCTGCAGTCGGATTACCTGCCACATGGGGTTCAGGTTTCTCCGCTGTACCGTTCACAATTTTCCACAATGATAATTGTTGGAGTAAATCTTGTAAACGTCCAAGCCATTTACGATAGCCCATCCCAGCATTGAGCTTGGGGAATTCGATCGGAGGTGCAATAAATCTTTGCGACATACCTACTATACGGTCGATTTTGTCCTCTAAACTCGTAAGGTAGTCCTGATAATCTGTTTCAATTTGTGATATCTCCGTTCTATGTTCTGCTATTAGTCCAGCATAAAAGTCATGAACTCTCTGTATTTCTCTCTCAAAATAAGTGTTCGCTTGCTGGAGTACACGGGTATGATCTGCAACTGCTACAGTCGTTCCTGCGTTACCTACGGTTAATTGTTCACCTTGGTAATTTGTCACAGCTGGAGGTTGTATGGTCCTCGTGGATACCCGTGGCCTAACTGGATTTCCCTGGTTTCCTGCCATTTCAAAAAAATCGAAAATCAAAAATTCAACAGTTAGTTTTCAAATATTTCTATCTGTTCTATATATTCTGCCTTTCTAAGCCTTTGTTTTTCAACAGTGTAAAATAAGTATGAGTGTTTGAGTCGAGAAAAAAAATCTTACATACAGATTTTCTTTTGTGAATTTGAAAGACTGTTCGTCACTATTTGATAAATCAATCTTCAGTGATTACACAAGTATAAGTGCACAATTATGTATAACTTCAATTGGCACAGTCGGCTTTTATTTTCGCCTTTCGTAGAAATTGTAAACCCAGTCCCAAGAGATTTAAATTCTTAGTTCTGCACAATTCGGTATATTACTTTTTCAAGTAAAGGTAGTTGATATTTTAAAGTTCTTTTTCAAGAGTACAATCCTTTTTCAAGAATTTGATTGTTGACCACTCGCCAGGTTGAGTGTTCGGTAGTGACAAAATATCTAAAATTTCGCGAAATTAAATTCCGTAAAAATTTAGTATGTATTTGTCTGTTTAAGGGCTGATAACGTGCTAACTTGTGCTATTTCTAGTACAAGAGAAAAGTTCGTAGATGTTTCTTTTTCAAGAATTAAGTTTGATGAAAAGATATTACTTTTACAAGTAACAGGCTGAAACATGTGTCATAAAATGAATGAGAGAGTAAGGGCTCGTTCTCGTGTCTGTTTCAAATCTCGACTAATTTTATTCTTCTGATATTACTATTGAAGCTAACAAAATTAGTAATAAAATGTATTCTCCATCACAGGATGTTTGTCAATGTTAATTAATTAGTTGGGGGCTGACTGGCACTTTACCCGAGGTGGGAAAGTGCCAGTAGTGAATTCAACATTTCATCTTACATTTTACATATATCAATTATAACCATGGAAAACCTTCATACATATTACTTTATAATTGATTTCTCATAATGACAGAAAATATTATTCTACATACTAAACAAATAATTATTTTCATGCTTCATTCTTTACCTAAATTTATAACAAGGTAGTACATAAATTTCACAGTTCATTCACTTTGAGTTCTGCTGAAATGAGCTTATGCTGCATACTCAGAGACTAGTGAATTGAGCTTACATTGCATAATAATATATTCATACATTTAATTCATATAATTTCTATAGATAACATGCTATAATATATTATTCAATTAAACATCACTATTATCATATTATGTATATGTTAACACTTTTAGTACTAAATGGAGATGATCACAATTATTGATTCTAGCTTGAAATGGGGATGATCATATTTGATTCCTAAACTATAACTTAACCTTAACTTTGAGACTAAACTGCGAACAACTCTTTTGAGAGAGCAAAGAAAACAGGGGAATGATCAGAACCGTAAAAATGAATGAATCAAGGCGGGGGAAACAGCATTAAAACCAAAAATCACACTAAACTGCAAAGGATTGATTTTCAATTTTTTGCCTGAAATTGTAGTCCGGTTGGAAACTGGAATTGAAATTCCAGTTTTGAATTTTAGGTAGTTAGTAGTTTAGTAGTAGGAAGTAGTAGGCACTCAGTAAGCAGTCAACCTAACATGCAATGGAGATGCGAATGAAACAGGCAAGGCGAGATTTGAATTTAGTAGCATTTTGAATTTCAATGCTTTCCTCGCTTCAGCTCTAAATTCAAATCTTGTCTACCCTGCTATCGGCTGCGGCTACAGCTGCTCTAGTTTGTTTCGATCGTTGCCTCTAGCTCTAGCCCTCATTTCATTGTACCAAGTCTCGATGAATGTAACGAGGGGCTGTCCATCAATGATGTCATTGGTACATGGATGGACATGCGATGGCCAACATTACTGTTGGTATGTTAAATTGATGGCACGGGGGTGGGTGGGTCCTAAAATGGTCAAAATCTGAGTGACATCATTTTTGGACCATTTATTACCTACGTATACACCGTGACCCAAATACAGTAAAAGACTCGTCTTTTAATAACTAGGGTACCCAGTCATTTAAGGATTGCATAAATAGCTTAATAATGTTTATTAACGTTATTTTCGTAACGTTAAATTCGTCAATTTTAGCGAAAATGAGACTACCACAGTTAGAACCCTGCATACCACATTTACGGGACCTAGCAAATTTCCCACTCCACCGAGATCGTATAGTTTGAACACCTGTAGTTTAAGGATGCAGCGATAGAATTTTATAAGAATTGGGTAAAGTATTCAGTACAGTATGTGTGTCAAGTGTATAGTGCTATTGCTTTCAAAATTCTATATACTTTGTATTACAGATTGACAAACTGAAAGTTTTCTAAAAAGCTACCATATTTAGAGGACCTTACCCTATGTGTTTGTTTTTAATAATTTTTCCAAGACAATTTTAGAAGAAATACATTTTTGAAGATTTTTGTTTCTTCTAGCGGCGGCCGTAAACCTACCAGGTGTGCACTTAATTTTACACAAATAATCTTACTTCAAGTGCAATTGTTATTAGCTTTCACTGGATAGGTAAGGCGCAAGACGAGAGCTAACAATTAGGAATGAGTAAAGAGTAAATGTCTCGTCAATTTTGAAAGCGAATAATAATATACGAATACTATGTAGTACAAGCTAAGGGTGTGCTTTGTCTACTGTTTGCGAGTCCCAACTGGGATTTCACGCTGTATAGGATTTACTACCTATTTTACTTTTTTTAAAAAAAGACTACTAAAAATAAAGGAAGACTACCAGGAATCGAACCCGATTAATCTGATTGCCGGTCAGAAACGGAGCCACTCAGCCAGCCTGCCTTCCATTGCTGGAAGACAATTTTAGTAGCCTGTAATTTTGAAAGCCAATAGCCAATTTTTTTAAAAAAAGTAAAATAGGTAGTAAATCCTATACAGCGTGAAATCCTAGTTGGGACTCGCAAACAGTAGACAAAGCACACCCTTAGCTTGTACTACATAGTATTCGTATATTATTATTCGCTTTCAAAATTGACGAGACATTTACTCTTTACTCATTCCTAGCTTTCACTGGTCCAACTAGGACGTAGGTAAGCCGTAGCCTGTAAGCCTGCAGTAGAGAGTAAATATTTAGAGATATTTCTAGGGACTTCCGTAAAACTCTTCCTGTTACTAATTTAAATGTGTTTAGAGAAATGTATGGCAAACATTTTATTGCGTATCTCATATCTATATCTATATACATACTTTTTTCTAAGAAGTAAAAGCGTGTGCAGGTGGCTAAAAAGGAAAGTCTGAAAGTGGTCACAGATATCATATAGGGGCATCACTCATATACCAATCAATATGGGATCCGTCGAGCTGGCAGGCGAGCTAAAAACCAAGCCAATAAATATGTTCAATGAAGTTGAAGCTTTCAACATCTTAAAAAACAATTAAAAAGCAAGTTTTTTTAGTTTTACCTAACCGAAAAATATACCTTCACGAGAGTCATCATACCTTAATTATAAATGCTTTGCGGGAGATCATTATTCTGTTTACTTAACAATAAATATGTTCAATGAAGTTGAAGCTTTCAACATCTTAAAAAACAATTAAAAAGCAAGTTTTTTTAGTTTTACCTAACCGAAAAATATACCTTCACGAGAGTCATCATACCTTAATTATAAATGCTTTGCGGGAGATCATTATTCTGTTTACTTATGACAAATCAAATAAGATTCGTATTCGTAAGACAGAATTCCATATATAGCAATATGTTTTTTGTAATACCTAAGTACTTACGATGTTTTACAGTTACGATGGCCTCAGCAGAATATGTTCTGGTCTCGTTAAAAAAATCACTTTTCAAGCCAATAAATTTAAAAAAAATCATCTTACATACATAATATTGAATCAACAACAGTATTTACGTAAACCGGAAATTCAAGAAACCCGGAGGCCAGCCGTGCTTAAAGGTAATAACTACCATTGGATTTTTCATCCTGATTTCTCCTTTTAAATGTATAACTAAATAAATCCGAAATTGAACACTGGTGCATAGCCAATTTAATTTGATGCAAAAATGATAATACTGAATATTTTTAAAAGATATTACAAAAAATCGGTGCTTTCGTATGTGATGATGATTTTTACACCTAGGCAGGATTCTGTAACCCACTGCTTAATTCAGAAAGAAAGATGAAGGACCTCTCGTGTCGAATGTTATCCTTACTGCCGCACTTGTCACTTGACGTCTCTTGGCATAATAATAGTAAGCAAAGCCATGAAAATTAATGGCATACATACGTGCACTATATTTAACCACTCGTTTCGGAAACCGGAAGGATTTAAGGATTTAATGGTTATAATAGCATATTCTTCTGCCAATTCTATTGCAAATAATAATCATTCTTTCTACTGAAATTTTACTCGTTTACTTCTTAATCTCATTTCACCCATCTGTATAAATTCCAAAAAGTGAAAAAATAATCTTAATTCAATTTATAGAGAATTACTAAGTAACGTAGCAAAAAAACTCATTGAAATATTTTTTTTTAAATCCTCGTCTATTAATTATCATTATCATACCAATTGTGTCAGTCTAGCAAAGAAATGAAATAAAATGTTAAAAGTAGTAAAATTAAGCAAATTAAATGTTTTAATTAATAGCCGTGAATTCATTAGGAACTCTCTCATCTTGTTCGGTAGTCTATTTTACAAGCATTTTTTATCGCTCCCTCTCCTGTAAACATTTCCTTACCGTCAGCCGTCTGACTTCGGACTTCCGCTTTTAGAATCCAAATCCAACTTATATAGAGTATTTTTTATTAAATGTAGTACCAACGACCGCAACCGACGAAGTACAATATTCTTAACTACTACTGTTTGAATAGAAATGTAATCTTGTAACTGTGATGTAATAACTGAGACTCGAGAGCCAGACTCCACAGGAAAGCACGAGACGCGAGAGCTATATCATCCATAACCTTTTGTTTTCCAAATTAAAAGGACGAGTAAGGTTAAGAGAATGCTAGTTAGCACTACTATAATATATTATGATTAGGTACATGCATAAGTGAATAAGTATTGACATATTGACTTGATAGTGACCGTAATATTGGTAGTTAGTTAGTACAAGTACATGAATACTCAGGGCCGGACAAAGGAATTGGTTTTAGGCAGCAATTTGTTTCCGTACAAAAACCACCATTTTGATTTTATTTATGGTTTACTTTGGTAAAGCAAAATGTTGTATTTACATGTTTTATAATATTTTAAAATGTTCTTTTTACTTGATTCAGAAAAGTGCAAAATGTCCTATTTACATGTTTTGAGAAAAGTGGAAAATGTTTTATTTCCATGTTTTTGAAATGTCCAAAAACAATTTATTTTGCATGTTTTTGAAAAGTCAAAATATTGTTTTTACATATTTTTGAAAACCAGCAAAATGTTCCATTTACATGTAATTTGTAAATTCAATAAGCAGCCGGGGCTGCCTGCGCTGGCCGCATTATCCGGCCCTGTGTGAATACTTAGTTTTGAATTGTTTTTCTAATTTTCCACTGGTACTGGTAAGGCTAGTTTTTATAGTTTTTTTATAGGCATATGTCAGGTTCCCGAGTCGTCATTTTAACTACACAGGACACAGACGATTATATACACATTATCCATACAGAACATTTATGGAACATGACCTTTAGACAAGGAAAGGAGGAATAAAAAGCTTTGAATTCATCAGCAATCAGCAATATGCGAGAATGCGACTCGTATGTGTTATATTTTAAATCCCGGCATAATAATCACTAATATCACATCTCCCGTCCTACAACCAGCTTAAAACCAGCCATGGACATCGAACTACCAGAGAACAGCACAGCACATTCGCTTTGGAGCACAGAGGCACAGGCTGGGAAATTCTGGATCATGATCTTGACTAGAAAACGTGCATAAATTACGTAGTACAAAAATCGGATATTTTGAACCCCTGCCCCCCCCCCCTTTTTTTATGTACGCCCATGTAAAATGATAGGCAACTTGGACCCCTACCCCCACTCCCTCAACCTACAACACAATTTACGCACGCTTCCCTAGTAGTATGTATGCTAGTAGGATATGGGGGATAGTACTAATTCGGGTACTAGTAAAAACTAGTAAAATGTATAACATTCGTCGCACACTTCGCAGCACAGAATTTCGGGAGGAAGGTGGAGGGTGAGTCCGGGAAAACCTGTCGCCAAATGCAATACAGTGAGTGCGGGGCAAGAAGGAATAAAAAATGTGGCAAGTTAGTGGGACTGTGGGACGGAGATCAATACGTCGCTGTATTTCTGCGTCTGAAAAGTTCATAATGCAGTATCTGTGTAGTTGACTACCCTGAATTCACTTGAGTAGATATACATACGCTACGTAGTCTCTAGGGGAGACGCGCATAAACTACAGAGTCGCTTCTTGGATTTTTGGTATTCCGATGGGTATTTTATCCAGTTCCAGATCCATAAATGACGTCATATCATAGAACGATAGAAAGTAGTTATACGATGTTCAAAAATTTATTATTGAGCATTGATTGAGATGCTTATCAGGAGAGGGTGTCCAGAGTCCAGCTGTAGACTGTAGAAATGTTCGTAGCACGTAATTTATGCAAGGTTTCCAGAGCCTACACCTTTAATACAGCATAAAACTAGTATACATCATGTGCTTTAATAGGCGCTATATAGGTAAAGCAGGGAAATAGTGTGGTGATAGGGGAGTAGGCTGAGTCAGTGCTCAGTAGGCAAAATTATTTTTTGCTCTGTTCGTAGTCGTATCGTCACGTCACACTAGTCTATCACTTCAGCCATTGTACTGCTGTCCCTTCTCTACGCCACTCTCCATACCGGTCCCATTCATTCATCTTTGAATCTCTTAAATTCTTCCAATAATTCGTCTCTAGATTTCAGTCGAATAATATCTCTCCCAACTCATCTTTGCAGATTTCGGTAAGTTTTTTTAACAAATTTTTGATTGTTCAGAGAGTGTAGAGACTTAGGATTACTGGGAGGGTAGGACACACCCGAGTCCATTTCACATTTACCCCCTGAATATTTATACTTATTTCATCATCATGCTTCGTTGGGTTTCGATTCCTTCCGACTGTTGTGAGGGTTTTAATGCATCATCTGTATTTTAAAGGAATTTAAAACAATATTATGATACATTTTAGCTGTTAAAATCCTGTACTCATCAACACCACTGTTGTTGGAGCTAGCGGCGTTTTGTTCTACATATTTCTATTTTGCTCCGTTGTCCCTTCCCTAACTAAGGTTGCATCAGCATAAATTATAAAGTAAAGTCGAAAGTAGTATAATTATATGTAGAATTGTTTTGTAGCCTTAATTTTGTTATATATTCCTTGTCTAGCCTAATCCATTCGATTTTGTGTCCATTAGTAAAATTACTTACTTTAAATGATGACTTTGAATTTTTTAAATTTGTTTAGGCTTTGTTGTTAGCAGACGCTTACATATTATTTAGATCATAATATTGTTTTGTAATTTTGTACTTACTTTTGTATTCACTTAACTTGGTTTTTTCTTATTCAAAATTCCCCGATTTTATATATATTTTCAATTATTGTTTGAGTATAATGATTGTATTAGAGAGACTTATACATGGTACAGAACAGAAAAGATAATTCTCGATTACCTTTTTAAGTACATGTTGGTTGGGTTTTGGTGCATCGTCCATGCTGTAAACTATTACGTAAATGTAATATGGCCATTCGACGTTAAGTTTCAGTTAGTCCATGACTTTCTTGAGCATATCCCAATCTCTTTGAGTGACTTTACGGTAGGCAAAGTTCTTATAGGTGGTATGATTCGTTATCGTTAGTTTCGTTCTTTCCTAAACGAGTTATTAATATCTCAAGGTTTCTATAGTGCTACATAATTACTCAAATCGAAGACCGCAACCAACAAATTAGAATAGTTCAAGTTCAAACAATACTTGGGTAAATAACTATTTTTTTCTAGATTGTTTCATCAGAGTAAAATCAAACGTAATATTTTTATTGATATAATATAGGCAACGAAACGAAAGTATTCCTTTATTGTAAAAATACGTGTAGGTACGTTACGTTAATGATTTAAAATTTTTATTACACGGCAGAAATTCCTCGCGTTCGGTAGAATATAATATTATGTTCTAAAAAGAGTTAAATATATATCATAAATAGATAAATGAATTGAATCAGCTGAATTTCCTAGTCGAAGCATCGCACCATAAAGAAGATTTAAATTTTGGGCATGATTTACTGTTTTGTGAACACATATTAATATTTATTATTATTATTTTCCTTTCCTTGCTAGTCTACAGTCATGGCCCCACCTACATACGGAGATTTAGGAAAATCTTGTCGTGATGTCTTCACCAAAGGCTACAACTTTGGTTTGTTTAAGTTAGACTGTTCTTCCACAACATGTGGTGGACTTGAAATCAACTCTGGAGGCAGCCACAAGTTTGATGATGGCAAAGTATTTGCTAGCTTGGACACTAAATACAAAGTCCCCGACTACGGTAACTAGTTTTGAATAACTGCAAGTGTGGACCTAATATATTTTAAATTTAGGATGACTAATTTAGAATGTGTATATTGGTCGATTTCTTTCAGGTTTGACCTTCACTGAGAAGTGGACAACGGACAACATTCTCACCACAGAAGTAGCTTGTTTGGATAAAATCAGCCCAGGAGTAAAAGTAGCTCTTGAAACTTCCTTTGCCCCAGACTCAGGGTAATAATATTAATGACTACAAAATAATATCTACTACAGTATTTGTTTTTTTGAAAGAGGTGATATAGTTACTTGAGCCTTATCGTCAAAATTTGTGCCCTACAGAAAGAAAACTGGAAAATTAAAGGGAACTTACAAAATTGCTAATGCCACAGTTGATGCAGCTGTGGATGGTGGAGATGAAAGTCCAACCAATCTTAATGGTTCTTTAGTCTTGGGATACCAAGGCTGGCTCGGTGGCTATCAAATTGCGTACGATACAAACGAGGGCAAAGTGAACAAGAACAATTTCGCTATTGGTTATTGTGCTGGAGATTTCCAGCTTCACACCAGCATGTAAGTTCCGCTTATACGCGGAATCAAATTTTGTGCACACTTCTATCATCTGGCAAATTATAAATATTAGCAGTTAGTTTATTTCCTTTATAAATATTACATCAATTATAGTGAAAACGGAGAAGTATTCAGTGCATCTTTGTATCAACGAGTTTCAAATCGATTGGAGTCTGGTGTACAACTCGCATGGACATCCGGTGCTGAAGATTCTACTAAATTTGGAATCGGAGCTCGTTATCTTCTGGATGGTAGCACTTCTCTCCGAGCTAAGGTTAACAACCAAAGCCAGCTTGGATTTGGATTCGAGCAAAAAATTCGTGACGGTAATTTAACCACCCTGACTTTGTCGCAGTAATTTTGTAATAAGGGTGCTTGCTGGTGACCTTACATCCAACATTGGTGCTTGATTTCATAGGTATCCTGTGTATAGTGCCATTCGTTATTGAATGTTGTTTTTGATTGTGTAATTTTTCAGGTATTAGTCTAACCTTGTCTACATTCATTGACGGAAAAAATTTCAAAGCCGGTGGTCATCAAGTCGGTTTAGCCCTGGAATTGAGTCCTTGAAGGAAAATAGTTGCAATTTTTAAATCCATTGTTGAAGCAAAAAGAAATAAGTTATTCGAATTTGAATCTATAGTAAACAGTGATAATACTATGGCTGTAGTATTACAACACCACTTGTAAACATCTTAAACTATACTAGAGATGGTAATAGCCTTGGGACAGAGAGCGTTGAGGGATATGTTTAAATCTAACAATTCAAAATTTTCAGTCTAGAGAGTCAAATATGTGAGAAAATTTAAGTGTTATATTATATTATCGTATAACCTTAGATGACAACAATATAGTAGATGATGGTCTTAGTGGATGAATTATGTTATGCTTTCCAAGAGCAGCAGAGCAGTAAAATAAATACTTTACATTCGTAGATTTTCTCGTGTCTGACGTGCGTGTTTTTATTTATTCATAACATAACGTAAATTATGCATATCTAAAATCTATAACATTTCTCACGCTACCAGAACTTCAAACTATATTCTTTAGTTACAATTCCTGAAATGCAACTTTTATATTCCATTTTAATGATACTCATGAAAACTCATATACAATGAAATAAATCATTGAAATCTTAATCGAAAACGGTGGATAAATAAGAATTAATACATCTAACTAATATCTGGGTGATAGTACAGTACGATTCATATAATAAGTTAAGCCAGACCGCTTTGTTCTGACAAAATAGTAGCAAGTGCTCAATTGCGAAAGCAGTAAGTGTGTGAACAGTTTGTAATTTTAAAAATACATTTTAAGCGAAAGCGCTGTCGAGCAAATTGCCCAATTCTTTAACGTGTTGAAATTTTGACCCGGTCGCCGTACTGGCACTAGTATTACGTCCAGCGTATTTTATCTCCCTCTTTAATAAATTGTTGAATCGTGGTTGAACATACGTCCAAGCTCCATTATTCTTATGTTCCTCTTGAGCCCAAGTCAACTGAGCGGAGGGATATCTATGGCAAATAATAAAAAGAAAGCATGATTATTTCGTAAACACTTATTTCCACCGGGGTGCACAGCTTCTGTAATAATGTTCACTTACTTGCTGGCTTCTGCATCAACAGCGTCGTAAGGGAAGGGACTAATTTGTTCAAGCCTTGCAATGGCAACCTCATCATCTAAACCCCGTTCAGACCTAGCTTTCTTCAAATCATAGTATACTTTGCCAGAGCAAAAGATCAATTTTCTATAATTCTTGCCCTCGTTGGATTCAGGGATAACTCGCTGAAAGGATGTTCCAGTCACCATTTCATCAAAACTTGACCGAGCTTCCGGATGACGGAGTAATGACTTGGGTGTCATAATAATCAAAGGTTTTCGGAACGGCAATGCAATTTGGCGACGAAGAATGTGATAATAATTGGCTGGGGTAGAACAATTAGCCACCTATGATAGAGTACAAAAATGAATGTGGTTGCCTACATCAATTTATCTTTTTCCAACAAGCCTTCGACGTGTCACGGCATATATATTATGATCTATCTATACAATAATGTATCGAGAACCATATTATGGTAGGACTTACAATCCAATTGATATCGTGAAGTTGCTCCACGTTGCTATTGCTATGGAAAGGAGTTCTGCATTCATCAGGGTCATCACTGGACATTTGGAGGAAACGTTCCAAACGTGCGGATGAATGTTCTGGACCCATGCCCTCCATACCGTGAGGCAATAGTAAAACAATTCCTGACTGTCGAACCCATTTAGACTGACCGGATGAGATGAATTGATCGATAATACACTGTGCTGTATTATTGAAATCTCCAAATTGGGCTTCCCAGCAGACCAATGCATTCGGATTTGTCATTGAGTAACCAAGCTCGAAACCTACAAGCAAGTTCCACTGTAATTATTGTGCTTTTTAAAAATCAAATCTTAACATGAATGTTTTCAACAATTTTAAGTTTAACTTTACCAAGGACTCCAAATTCGCTCAAACTTGAGTTTGAGACTGTGTAAGGTGCTTGATCTGGATACAAGTTACACAATGGAGTGTATTTCGCTTTGTCTACCTTTTGATGGTGTAAGACATGATGACGATGGGAAAATGTTCCTCTTTCAACATCCTAGGACCAAATTAAACCCAGTACATTGATCATGTAATCTAGCTGGTTATATTCGTAAGAATGATACAGTCGTGTCAGTATAAATAAATGTTAGCCTGCAATAAATATACTTCTGCACAATTATTTACCTGTCCAGACAATCGGACGTGAATTCCCTCTTTCAGAAGTGACCCGAAAGCCATTGCTTCCCCTAATGCCCAATCAACTTGACGATGCTCGACCATATCCATTCGAGCTTTAAGGATTCTCTCCAAACCTTTATGAATTTGGAATTCGGCAGCATTTGGAGGAGGGGATGAGAAACGTTTTCCAATATGAGTCAAGGTTTCTTCGTGAATTCCTGTGGGGTTAACCAACATTGGATCCTTCCCTTCGAAAAAGCCAGACCAGGGTGAGTCTAACCAGTCCTTGTACTTCACTTGGGTAGCATGTTTAGCTTGAAGGTAGGCTTCCTCACAAATTCGTTCATACTTTTCCTTTACATCTTTTACTTCCTCAGTTGTCACGACACCTTGTATTCAATATTCAATACAAAATATATGCATACACACTAAACACGTACAGCGAAATAATGGTCTAAACATATTGCGCTCAGCAATATCTCCATAAATTTATACCTTCAGAAATGAGCTTCTGAGAATATTTTTCCAAACACGGTTTAGTCTGCTTAATTTTTCGGTACATCAAGGGTTGAGTAAACATTGGCTCATCGATTTCGTTGTGACCGTTCCGGCGGTAACAAACCTACAAATCGGTACAATGGAAAATGAAACGTCCCAATTCCAAAACCTTGACAATATAAGCGAATTCCTAGCTGATGTTCTCCTATATTTATTTTGTAAAACATTTTGTACTTACTAAATCAATGACAACATCTTTATGGAACGTTGCTCTCCATTCTGCAGCTACATTGCACACGTAGAGAACAGCTTCAGGATCATCAGCATTGACATGGAAAATGGGTGCATTCACCACTCTGGCAACATCCGTGCAGTAGGGAGAACTTCGGGAGTGTCGGGGATCCGTTGTAAATCCAATCTGATTGTTCACCACAATGTGAATGGTTCCATGAGTGGTGTAGTCGGGTAAGTCAGACAAATGGAAAGTTTCAAACACGATTCCTTGACCGCAGAATGCAGCGTCTCCATGAAGAAGTATCGACATGACTTTCTTTCCTTCGTTATCCCCTCGGTAGAATTGTTCCGCTCGCGTTTTTCCTTGTACTACTGGATCTACGGCCTCTGTAATTCATATAATTTCGTATTTTAATACTTCTGAGAAAAACCAGAGATCAAAAGAAAATCTTATCCATAGACCTAACAATTTTCAATTCATTCTTTTAACAATTATACTGAACCAATAGAAAGCAATAATACAAGCAGACTTGCTAATTCTAGTAATTAGAAGCCTCAATAAAGGTAGGCACAAATATTACAAACTAAATAGAAAGAAACAGACTTCGCGTATTTGTAAACACACTGATAAATGGTTTACCTAAATGACTGGGGTTAGCCACGACAGCCAGTCGTATATTCTTGTTGGTCATTCGGTTCAGCCGTTCAATGTAAGTTCCCAAATGATACTTCACATCACCAGACCCTTCATCAGCGGACTCTAAAGCTGCAAACTGACTAAAAATTTGTTCTAAAGGCTTACGGCAAACATTAGCTAGAACATTAAGTCTTCCTCGATGGGGCATGCCCATTATAATTGACTCCACACCATACTCGGTTGATCTATCAATCAGCTGCTTCATTGCAGGAATAAGAATTTCGCAGCCTTCAAGTCCAAACCTGGGAAAGTACACAAACATTTATTAATAATCTCCAGCTGTTAAAATTTCCCACGCAATATGTAATAATTTTCCTGAAGAAACACGATCATCAAGTTACTTATAATTTAATTTGAAATAATCCGTGTTAACCTTTTTTCACTGGACCATTTCTTAGCAAGAAAAGCTTCCAATTCCGAGGCTCTAGTTAATCTGCTAAGTATCAGACGTTTAGTATCATTGTCCATGTTGGTAATTCCGGGAGGTTCCATTTTTTGCCTAATCCAATTGCACTGTTCTAAGCTGTTGATGAACATAAATTCCACTCCAATATGACGACAATAGGCATCCTCAAGCCTCTTTAAAATTTCCTTGAGTGGGAGCGCCTTTTCCTTCCCTCCAATAAAGGTAGTTGAAGGCAATTTGAAAACCCGATCCATGTCTTGCTCCTCTGTATTAATTAGCATTAATTACATTGTATAAGGATTAAGTACCAGGAAACGTATTCATTAAAAAACTTGAATGTTAAAATTCTACTTGTCGTTAAATATCTATCAAATTTCATAGCCTTAAGATAAGCTGGACAAAGAAGCAGGAATACATTTCAACGGAAAATAATAATATTCTGCTTCGCTTATTCTGCTACTGTTTCTAGTTTTCTAGTACGATTTAGCTTTGCTCTGACTCACAGTTTGTGTCATAGATCTTTTATAATCTTTATTAATAAAGTAAAACTACAAATAAACTATACTAACCACCACTATAGACTATAAACTCAAACACTAAATAGTAAAAATAAATTCCACTAATTTAATTGTGTTAAACTGAGCTAAAAATAAATTAGGAGTGTAATTAAAGTATCAGTAGATAGGTATCTTCTTCAAGGCTGTCGACGCTCTTATGTGAACTACTTGGTACGGTATGTGTTCACATAATGGAGCACGGGAGCGACGAACGTATTGGAGAAATTAATATCATGTTACATGGAATTACATACTTACGATTAGTTACAAATAATAAAACTAAACTTGACTACAATTAATTATTATACTTAAGGCTTTAGTGAGCAATGGTTTGCAAAAGGGAAACAAAGGAAAGTACGAAACAAAAAATTATTTTTGTGTAGTGACAAATTTTTGAGTGAAATTCAAAAAATTAATATTGAATTTTTGTCTGTCATGCACGACTGCTGTGATTTTATTACCAAAGGAGTAAGATTTATAGATGAGCTCCATTGGTGTCGAATCGTCCAGGTCAGCCGAGTTGATACCCAGTGGATCCAAATCAGCAATATTGTGACCCCGAATCTTTAGAATTTTTTAAGTCGATTGCTTTCTTTAATTTTGGACAATTTCATTTTAATTAATGATGAACTCACAACCATTTCATTCTTCAAATATAGAATGTTATACACGCTGTCACACAGAGAGGAAGACTATACAAAATCGATTACAGATTTTTTTTAACACAAGTATTTACAAAACGATTATGAGTTAATCATTATCTGTAATGTCATCTTATTCTCAAAAGAGTGTTAAATGAGAAATAAGACTCACTGTTAGTTCTAGATATGCACATTCGACAAAGAGTTCTAATCTACATATGATCAAACACCAAGCAAGAACGTCAAGAACGAGACTAAGTGATAAAGCCCAAAATTTTAACCACAACAGTACAAATAAATAAAATCAACCCCAACCAACATTATACTAACCCAAGGGAAGAAGCAAAGCATAAGCGGCATAATAAAAAGCTATTGATATTATCCTATCTCACAGCATTCACTGTAGTTTGGCTTAGCTTACGTGTTCTACAAAAAATTAAACCGATTTATATTAGAGTATTACCCAACATGTAGTTTCTATAGACCAGCGCCTTTCCTCCATCCGGTAAAGTGGACAAGTCAGCATGAGCAATATCCAATGGATCCAATTTCGCAATGTGATGACCCCGACTCTTTTTAGTTTTACGTAAAATTGAGGGAATTGAGTATAAATTCAACATTGTAATAGGTAGGAGACATTTGTGAATTTAATGTATATAACGGACGAGAAATGCAATTATTGGTTTATACAAATCCGTTAAAATTTTAAAACGTTCAGTTTAGTCAAAAATTCGTCTAATTGTAAAACTGACTTTGAAAGATGCAGTGAATAAAGGTAAAAGGAAATCAATCCTGCCGTTTGAAATTTGGTAAAGACTAGAACGTTATTATAGAACGTGTCCATTTCAAACCATACCATTCCTGAATATTGTTTTCTTTTAAAAGTTTCAAGCAACCATAGCACACTCTTACTCAACACTGAAAGCAGCACCGTAGTTAATAATGTGCATGCGATCCAAATAAAACAGAATCCACCATGCCAAAAGCATGTGAGCAGATAATTATCTGTATTAATGTATGTATTAATTCTAAATTTTAAAACGTATACTTTAAATACAGCAAATAAAAGTTACAAGTCAAATACCCGCAAACTAAAAGTACAATAGATACATAAGTGCACTGATCATTAGATGCAAAACACACCAGAAATTAGTGATGAAAAAAAGAAAAATTCAAATACTTTAGAAGGAAATTTACTTGGTACGATCGAATGATGGCTTGCACAGCTAAATGATCATCGATAATCTTCTCTGTTAACTGTCCACCTGCTCCTGGAAAAGCGGACATTACTCCACCGGTTGGGACTAAACTGGAAAGTGGTAATGTGTTCAAGGGAGGAGGTGCTAAGGATGGGGGTGGTTGGTATGCTGAACCAGGCCCAGCTCCAGCAGATGCATTCCGGAAAAAAGCATCCCACGACTGAAATGATTAAACGTTTTCAATAATTTACTACTAGTAACCAAGAAATACACCCTCATTTTTAATCACTTACACAAAAAATGTGAAACAGCAATAATTCCAACTATCCGGACATACCGTATGAACAGATTTGGGATCCTCAAGCCAAGCATTGTACATCTCCTCCACGTAATTACTGGAATTTCCATTTAAGAAAGGCTCAGCCGCGGCAGCGGAAGAAAAGTGTTTGTTATTATTAGGAGTTTTTATGGGTGAACTGGAGGCTGATCTACTTTTTATTTTTATTAAATTCACTGATGGCTTATTTACAGCCAAACGTGCTATAAGACGATGCATCTTGCTTACACAGAATGTTTTACTGACTTAAAATTTTCCCTGTACTTAAATACTTTTACTATTTTACAGAGTAAATATACAACGTATCTAAGTCACTCAACTATAGTAATGTGACTCTGCAAGACCCAACCAAATTCAACACGTAAATCTGAAAATACAAGAAACAATTTATGAATTAATGAAATTTAACAAACGTGCTTTGAATCAGGAATGACCAAGAGAAATTATTTAAAAACCAATTTAAAATTGATACTATACTAGCACCCAGTCACACAGTCAGTACACAGAACAGAACTATGAGAAAAATTCTAACATGCAAAAGGACGTCGACGTGACCTTAATACATACTACCTACTAGAAGACTGACTGTATTTGTACAAGAAATACGCATACACTGTACTATAAACAATATACCACAACTCCCTATCCTCGCCATATATAAATATAAATATCAACTGCAAGGGGACTATGTGCTATAAAATGGTTCTAGTATGTCAGAGATTTCTATAAATATTCTTTACCCGGGTAAAAGACGAAATCATGTGATCTAATACATGATTAAATAAATCTTTCACTTACTGTAAAAATGGCACAATAGTACAAGGTACTCAGCACTACAAAGCATTAAACACTAAAACCAGTTCGTTAATCTACAACTAATAATTAGTTTATAGTTTACAGCAGATCCAATAATATATTTTTGATTGTTTCTTATCTGGAGAAAATAGAGATTGCAAAATAAATCTGCACAAGACAAGACACTAGCCGACTCCTCAGAGTTTGACTCTATACAAACTGCATTAAACTGCTCTGAACTTGTTTAATTCAATATTGAAATTGTGCAGGTATTATCTTTATCTTCATTCTCAGAAGTATTTACATCTAAAACACTAACGAATCACACTATCTTTTTCTTTACACTATACATAATGCATTCAGTGATGCAGTGTAGTCCACACATGTATACGCAAATAAGATTTTCACAACATCACGAGGCTGGAGGGTAATATATACTTAAAAAATAGTAGACCATATTCAATATTTTACTATGTCATATGTACTAACAACTCATAAATTCCTCATAACATAACAATTTATACGATTATTATTATTAGTTGTGGGTATGACCTAAAATACTGACTAATGACTGAGGAAAGAAAATAACTTTCTTGTCGTCCAATGTTGAATGTATGTTGAATGTATTAAATTATTAAACAATTGCATATTTACTAACTAGCCACCACCACCACAGTTATCCCCGATGATGATGACGAAGGGCTGATACTAATACATACGACTATAACCTATTAACCCATCATCTGGGGTCTGGGATCACTTTGATGATATTTATTCCTATTATGAACTTATACTTATGACATAAATAATATGACTATGAAAGATTTAAATATGAGTAATTACTTTAGTGGGCTCACAATATCAAATATTACCTGCTTACTTCTCCAGTTTCGGACTTGATTAATTTAAAGGAAATAAAAAAAATTATATGTCAGTCTAATTTAAGTTACAGCAAATACTGATTTGTAAAATATGGTAAAATGAAGTATTTTTCGATCGCCAACTAAACTTCAACTGGTTGTTTAGATGTGGTGCGTGAGTGGAAATGGAAATTCCCCACCTCACAAATGACGTCTGCTGAGGTAAGCACTATATAGTTAAAATACGTTTTCCCTCAATTGTTAACAACTGAACTACCTAATCCAAAAGAGAATATATTATTGCAGCAGTATAATTATACTCCACTCACACTCACTTTCTCGTGCCCCGTGTTGAGAGTAACTTGAGACAAAACAGCTAGACGATTTAATGAGAGCTAATCGAGAATGCGAAAGTCAAAGTTTTATGCTAATAAACTTCATTTACACTATACCGTGTCGGATCTGTAAAAGACTAGTAGACTCTATATCCATACCACTGTACTGAGAGACTGAGAGAGAGAGGAGCTTCTTTTTCTGTCGACAAAATAAAAGTACCTGAACCTACTTTTATTTTCCACTCATAGACTCATACAACCATTCGAATTTCGAATTCCCTACTAAATAACCCAACTTTTCTGAATGACCTACTAACACAACGTGGTTTCCTTCCGTTCCTTCCCGTTCAAAAACCCTTCTTCTGCAGCACTAGTTCTTTTTCCCTTCTTTTATTTCTACCCGCCCGTCCTACGCTTCACTTTATCAGGGGCGATCCTCCAAAAACGTCACCACATCTTAAAACTCCCATGTCACATGACTAACATTGCTTCTAGTGCGCGCGTAAAACGACAGCGGACACGTCAGTAGTGTCCGTTGATAACATCCTTTATGGTTCATCCCTCTCCCCTCTCATGGCCCTATGTCTGAAAGTACAAGTAAATAAAACCCGTGAAAGTGAAAGAATCCTCATCTCTCTTTGGTTCAGGTAACACGGAATCATCCCTAAATGATGTCATTATTGGTGGGACCAGTGGGTCTTGTCTGATATTGATCACATAATGTCATGTTTACGATAGCCGTTAATACGCAATTTTAAAGCGATGACTTGGAGGTGGGTGTATCCTAGAAGAGAGACAATTTGGGTAGCATTATTTACGGACCACCCCCAAATACATTATTACGCCACACGCAAGATTCAGATGAGGCCGCAGAGGTAGAGAAACTACACTGCGTAAAGAAATGTAGCACGAAGGAAATAGCAATAGCAATAGCAGGCGGCAGGACGGCAGAATGAAAAATGAAATCACAGATTAGTGCAAATATACGTCCCACCGCAGATGGCGCTCCCTTTCATTCGTAATTCCTCCAACAACTAAAGCACTGGAAAGTTATTACCTCGCCCCTGTAATTATATTACTATCCGAATCCGAATTCATGGTCAGGCTCGACGCCGAAATACTATCGGATTTTAGCCGTCCGGTCCCGGTCCACTAGTTTTCGGATTGTGGGGAGGAGCAGGAGCAGCAGCTACTTAACTATAGTAAGTGTTGGAAACTTTAGGGATGTCTGATGCTATGGATTTTGTCAATTCTGGTTGTTTACTGACGACCAGAATTGTTACTGAAAAATGATGAATTTTACTAATAAATTGATACGAAAATTGAACGAAAGCTGAAGTAACTGAAAATTCACTGGTTTAGTGGACTGAACAGAACAATACTTTAGAAGCGAATTAGAATTCTGGCCCGATGGTCATGAATTTGAGAACCCTACAAATCTGTGAAATTATGTGAAAATAATGAAATATACGACTATTCTTGTTAATTTTACTTATTTATGAATAAATCGCTATCTCATTAAATTTTTGTATATTTTTGGCCGAAGCCAAAAATATATTTGAACACGAACAACGAACACCTTTTTTCTATTACGGCGCGTGCCGTAACAAATGGTCCTTCGAAACCTAGCCTGAACCACCCTAGGGATTTACAACCCCCGATTTTTTGGTCTTTGCTTCGGTTGACGGCGGGGAGAAGAATCCTACATATTTGTGTCAATCCGAAGCAAATAAAACCGAACGAACAAGTCTACATTCTAAAAATTCTGGGAGAAGTCATTGGATTTAGAAATTCAGTGGAAATTTTCTGGAATTGTGAACAAACAAAAGTCCGTTGGGTAGTGAACTGCTATACACAACCCAACCGGACCGGAATGAACTGAACCAAAATTAGATTGAATCTACCTAAATTAAATAGAATTTTTAATTTTCACCAAATTGAACCGAACTTGAACCAAATCGAACTGAACCAAACTGAACCATATACCTACCATTCTATCGAACCGAACTGAACCGAGCGAGCTAACCTGAACTCAACTGAACTGAACTGAACTGAAATCAGCTGAACTGAACTGAACTGAAATCAGCTGAACTGAACTGAACTGAAATCAGCTGAACTGAACTGAACTCATTCGAACTCAACTAAATCGAACTCAACTGAACCGAACTCACATAAATCGAACTCAACTGATCCGAACTCAACTGATCCGAACTCAACTGAGTCAAATCAAACTGAACTAAATCGGCTCGAATTAAACTGATTTCTTAACCGAACTGAACCGAATAGAACTGAACTGATCCGAATTAACCCGAATTGAACTGATTTTTTCTGAACCGAACTGAATTTTGTTTTTTTTTGAACCGTACTGATCTACTGATACTGAATTTAATTCACACGACTTAAACCGGACTGCAAATAAGCAAAACTGAGCTGATCTGATCTGAATTTAATTTAATTAAAAGGAGCGAACAAAATAGAATTTTTGACTGCTTGCTAAATGAACCTCGTTCCGTCCGCTGACAACGTTTTCTTTGTCTTCTGGAGGAGGAACTGAATTTTTTGGACGACGTTTTTCTACGATTCATTCTCAAACCGTTGTGTGTGTCGGACTCTAGGCAATATCGACTGGAGGGGCATACACGGTTTGGTTTACATTCTGGTTCTGGGCTGCTGTCGCTTTTTGCTGCCGATTTTTGTGTGCAGTTTTTTTTCTAGAGAATTTTATCTGAACCCTGCGTCGGAGTCGGCTCTTAAATCCTAGCTCTGTGATAGAACGGTTTCCTTTACTTTCTGGAATAGGAATGGAGTTGGAATTTACTAAACTGGAAGAAATGGAAATGGAGCCTCCTGCAAGCGTGTTATCTTGGCCTCGTCTGACGTTTGTGGACGAAAGGAGTGTCAGGAGTGGGAGGAGCACGAATGAATATAGTCGTAGGGAGGAGAATGGCAATGTACTAGCCCAAATTGGATTCTCGAAGGAATTTTCAACTGGGTTACAAAGCGGATTTCCCAAGGCTTCGGCTGACGGGGGGAGAATGGCGCAGTCGGTCGATGTTGCCAAATCTACCAACTTACCGAACACTGATATTTATCAAAGATCATCTCGTTCCAGCACGAATTTAGGGTCAGCCAAGCTGGGTAAATCAAATAATAATAAAATTGAACTTAACATACAAAGTCTTGAAAAAATAATTGAACTTAAGGAAAAGAACGTACAATATGCTGAACAAAGAATTATACTTGGATTTGAACGTTATGATGAACAAAGAACATTTTTACTTCTTGAAATTGAACAAAGTGAAACGGTTGCTGATTTTTATGATGCTTTTACTTTTAATTCAAGTCAAAACAGTGTTGCAAGATTGAAACACAAATTAGGTTTGCTTGATAGAAAATTTGAAGATGACCAGGACGAGCTGGAAGCTAAATATAATGACTGCCAGAGGGCAGTTGCGCTTCTGCAAGAGAAGCTGAACAAACAGCGACACCTGGCGGCAGATTTAAATCAGCGAAAGTCAGATTGTGCTAAGCTAGAAGCTGATGCAGCTCGATATGAACAAATCAATCATCTCCTAATCGAGTTAAAACACTTGAAACACCAGATGGCGTTGCAAGGTGGGGAGTTTGATATGCAGATTTATTTGAAATTGACTGTTTATGACGAGATAGGAACTGATTCCATGATTTCTTATGGTTCCCTTATTCGGTTGGAATTTTTAAACGTTTTGAATCTAATGTTTAAATGTCATACATTGGAAATGCTTTGTGAATATTATGAGTTGTATGAGGCAACCCAAACATTATACGATTTAATTCAAGATTATGAGCTGAATAAAACACCAACTGACCATGAACAAAAAACAGTAACTGAATTAGATCTAGAGATTAAACGTCAAGGGATTCAAATAACTGAACTTTACAACCAGATGGCGCTGAAGCCGGAATTAGAACAAAGCCTTGATTTAAGTATCATTGAAATTGAGCTTGAACATTCAGATGCTACTGATTCTGATTTTAAGTGTCAGATGGCGTCAGTAGCCGAACTGCCGCAAGATGGCGCGAATTTTAAAATTACAACTGAAATTAATTTTCAAATTGAAGATGATACTTTATTTCTGCCTAGTGCTGTTGACAGTGAGTCAGTGACTTCGTTGGACGGTGGGAAGAAAACGCTGCAAGCTGATGGCAATCCACGATGGTCAAACCGAAGCACTGACCAAGCACAAGCTGAACAAAAACAAATATTTAGTGCAAAAATTTTGAAAGAACAAAATGTGGACATTTTAGACCACCAGATGTCGCTTACAACGACGGGGTCTACTACCAACTGGACTGACGAACAAACAAGCAATGAAGATTATTCTGGGAATTCTCCAAGTTTTGCAGTTCAAATGACGAACAATGGATTTTCTGAGATTGATGATGAGGAGAAACAAAGAGTGACCTTTGACATGTCGTCAAACTGTGATGTCATTACGAACATCAACGAACAATTGAAACTGTGTCCTAATCATTTTTATGTTTTCTCTGATTGTAGGAATTTTGATTTTGAGAACAGTAAGAGTATTGGGGTAATATGGAACTTTTCCGAATTTTGGAACAAATGGATGAGTAATTCCTTGCTTGGGTGCTTAATACGAACTCGCATGATGGCTAATCCTATATGCACTTGGACTTTTACACGAATGGTACACGATCCTGGAATTTTAATTAACGAACTTGCACCTGAATTTAACCGAACTTTGACCCGATCCTATGAATGTTACAAAATATTGCAAAGCAGGACTAGACGTCATATCATCAGGACATCCGTGGGGAGTATGTTGGAAACTTTAGGGATGTCTGATGCTATGGATTTTGTCAATTCTGGTTGTTTACTGACGACCAGAATTGTTACTGAAAAATGATGAATTTTACTAATAAATTGATACGAAAATTGAACGAAAGCTGAAGTAACTGAAAATTCACTGGTTTAGTGGACTGAACAGAACAATACTTTAGAAGCGAATTAGAATTCTGGCCCGATGGTCATGAATTTGAGAACCCTACAAATCTGTGAAATTATGTGAAAATAATGAAATATACGACTATTCTTGTTAATTTTACTTATTTATGAATAAATCGCTATCTCATTAAATTTTTGTATATTTTTGGCCGAAGCCAAAAATATATTTGAACACGAACAACGAACACCTTTTTTCTATTACGGCGCGTGCCGTAACAGTAAGTACTTAAATGCCGTTTCAAATATTTTCGCCATTCACATTAGCTTTTGTGTGTATGAAAAAAAGTGTGTGAAACGTTCCTGTCTGGCGAACAGGATACGAAACGATGCAGCATAATAATTTTATATTTTTTAGATTAATTAAAGTACCTACCTAATGTCAACGCCATTTGGTTTCTTAAATGCGCCAAGTTTCAGTACTCCCAGTCCCAAGAAATTAATAATTGTAGAGTTAAAATAACATTTCCATAAATGTATAGTAAATACAAAAGTTTGATCCGCGAAGCTAAACAGTAGAGCCGTAGGGCTAATTATATAGTCATTAGTCATTGAATATTGAAGGACAGTGACAAGTTTATTTTTTTGCTGCATAAATCTTTCTATCTACATAAAGTCCTGTCAGTACAACGACAAACAGAATTTCGTATAACAGTCACTTCCACTCTCAGGGAACCATTACAAGTTATAAGTAATTAAACTCTGACGGAATTGTATGCATTATATTATATTCGTATTTTCGTATTATGTTTTAGAAGGAGGGATACGTTAATATTCACCTAATAGTAATAACTAAGAAAGCAGGATTGGTGTAAACGAAAGCAATAAGGCATAATCCATAAATATGATGTCCATGTGAGTTGAGCCAATATCAGCGCCGTGATGAACAGTGTTACTGCGTATAAATAAATACAGAATATTAGTCGTGTGCATAAAAATACAATTAAAATATAGATAAAATGTTACGGTAAAACAGTTATATATGAGAGATTTGTTTTACAACCATGCATTTTAGAAAATTATAAACACATTTTAATTTTTTGAGAACCATACAAATATATATCATTTAATATACATATGCGATAAATATAGTGTACTCAAAAACTTACGGAAGACTGGTATAGGCCCGTTTGCTTGCTGCATTCTTTATAGGACTCGTCCTCTAAAGAGATCCGCTTCTCAAAACCGATTGATACAGGGCCTATGGCGCGCAAATATTTAGCTAGGCACTCATCGTCAGAACCTTAAAAAAAGGTAACACAGTGTCATCCCTCTATTTGAGCATAAACACAGTTAAGTATTAGTACGGCATTTATTTAAAACTCAATTTTTCCTACCTAGGTGAATGAAATTTTTCCCATTCCCCAGTGGGATTAATGCATCAGGAACGTAGGAGAAAACACTTTTCCCTTTGTGAATAATTGAGGGAATCACAATATTGTAGGCTAAGTTGTCTTCGATTTCTCTCATCTCAGGGATTCCTTTATCAGTGTGAACAGTGAGTATATTTGAAATTTTCTTATTGTCATAGATTACTTCCACGCCACCTGCAATGCACGCATATAGGGGATTTAGTCAACATTTGGTTTTATAGCTGCTGTATTTATTTTAACAAATAATGTTAAAATGATATGTGTGTATTTACTTGAAACTTGGAGAAATTGTCCCCAGTTGGGTTTTTCGGAAAGACCAGTAGCACTACTTTCGAAAAGTTACCGTAATGTTGACCCATGTATGTATCCATGTATACATTCTTACAAAGTATGCATTATTATGGTATGAGAGCCATATTATATTGAGTATTCATATTAATTCATATCATATACTTTAGCTTACTTACATTCTCAACCGTAATAACAAAGAGTAAATGTAAAATTGTGAACACAAAATGATGCATAAGCGGCCATCAAATTATTTAATGAAATAAAAAATTAAATGTTGTAGATATAAATATTGCTAACTTTAGATGCCGAAAAGATAGAAGAGCCGAAAGTAGATTATAATCGGGTGACTTTTGGAAACGCAGTGGAGATAATTCCGTCCGACGCGCGACGCAGAAGATTAAGATTTATATATAAAATCTATTATTTATTTATTCAATCATAATAATCCTTATATGTTATATATCTGTTTTGTAATGCATAATTACCTTATTAGAATATTAATTTACTATCAAGTTAATTTTCAAAAACTGACTGTGATAATACACTTACACGATAAAATCAATTAATTAATAAATTCAAACACAGTTTTTAAGCTTGATATAATGTTAAAAGCCAAAGCTCTGCTGCTTGGCTGCCCTTCATTCTCTTTCCGGAAATGTGAGTCTGTTGTTACCTGATCAATGATACTTTTCGCTTATTTTTATGGGATTTACTGGAACTGTTTCTGGTGTTACTGTTATTACTAGCACTATGCACGTCACTCTGGTTAATATTACTATTCTTATTAGGGTCAACAACAACTAGGGTGGACTTAAGTGCAGTAGAGAAAAGACGACCAGCTGCAGTTGCCCTTTTCTGAGTTAGTTTTGTACGTAGATCTTCATTATCCTCTGAATTCTTGCTACTCTCAATGTCCGAAGAAGTTCCTACGCTATCGGTATTTACATTTTCTTCTTTGTCTTTATCCGTTGATTTATCTTTATAACTCTTACCATCTTGGGAAGGATTGAGACGAATTTTCTTCGTGGTTACGTCTATAGGACTATTTTGCTCAAACTTGGCACGTCGGGATTCTAAAACATTGTCAGTTTTTAGACCACTTTCACACTTCTGCTTCTCATCTTCGTCATGATCAGGCTCTTCACGCCGGGCTTTTTTCTTTCTTCTAAGAGAAGGAGATCTTTTCCGCACTTTTCCACTTAACCTATTGGTTCCAGACGTTGACTGGGAATCTCCGCCGGTGGAAAGTAACTGATTGGGTCGGGAACTGTCACGACTAGGGGAAAAGTCACGGCGAGTTTTTGTGTCTCGCGGGGAGGAATCACGACCTGCTCGAGATCGAACAGGAGAAGTCTCTTTACTGGGAGAGGAGGATCGATTACGTACATCACTTTTATAATTCGTTGAATTATCTCGGCGGTCAGTTCTGTGCTTAGAGCTTACACGGTGATTAAAATTTTTTGGCGAAGTTCTTCGATTCAATTTGGGGGAGCTATCACGACGGAATTTGAGCGACACTTCACGATTACGAGAAGATTTAAAATTATGATTTAAAGATTTAGGAGAAGACGGATCTCGACGAAGGGTACTACGGCCGTCACGTCGGCTGTTTTCACTTCTGCGGGGCGAAATGTCTCTTTTACTGGTGATGTTTGGACTTCCATCCCGTCTGCGAGGAGAGCTTTCTCTTCTTCTAGGCGAACTATCTTTGCCACGAAAATTTGAACCTCGGCTTGGTGAGTTCTCCCGTCGCGAATTCCTCAGGGGGGACGATTCACGACGACCGTAGTTTTTAGAAGGTGAGACGTCCCTTCTGCTTGGAGCCAGTCTTGAAGGTGAATTTTCTCTTCGCGGTGCAACGCGAAGAGGTGACGTGTCCCTTCGAGGCAATGGCCTCGGTGATGTATCTCGTCTTGAAGTTAATCTATTTGAAGAAGAACCATTTTTGCGGTTTGTAGGTCTCGAAGGAGAATTATCACGACGATTAGAGCGGATAGGAGACGATTCCTTTTTGCTGCTTACTTGCCGCGGAGAAGATTTATCCCTTCTCCGCGGCGGTGACAAATCCCTTTGAGTTGTTTTTACAGGCGAAGCATCACGCTTAGGAGAGAAATTGGATAAATCACTTGTAACTCTTCCTTTTCTTGAACTCACTGATGACTTTTGAACTGGAATATTTTTTATTTCCTCTTCAATAGAATGAATTACATCTAGGAAGGAATCATTACTGGCAAAACTCAAGGCGTCGTCGTCAGGCTCAGCATCAACCACGTTTTCTATGATTTCTTCATCCTTATTTTCCACGTCATCATCTGCCGTTTCTATTACTTCTTCCGTGACAATTAGCGTCTCATTATTGGTTCCGTCGTCATCATCGTCGATCACTTCTTCAATTATTTCATCCACTTCATCGTCGTCTACATCCTCGCCCTCTTCTAAAAAGTAAATCAAAACAATAATAAACATTTTTAATCATACAATTAGATTACAATATGACGCTATTGCGAATTTCCTTTTTGTCGACAGGATATTTGATTGCTGCTAAAACCCACGTTATAAAATATAAAATCGCGTTTTACGCCCACAAAATAATTGTACATTATGAAGAATTTGCTGCTGATTAACAAGGTGGTCTTTGTTTTGGCAAAAATTTCATTTTTGACCCTACTTTGGGTCAAATGTCAAAAATAAAAATTATGCCCGCGCAATAAATAAATAAATTCATTTAGTTTTTGTCTTTTGTAACCTCTACAAGATTTCAATTTTAGCAAAATGTGTGCTTAGTAGTACAGAATTGTCGAAATAATGATATTTAAGTCTCCATAAGGACGAATATTTGTTTTGGAGCTGTCAGGTGATCATTATCGCTAAAGGGAGGCCTAATTACAGTTATTATTGTATTAGGTTAAATACAAAATATTTGACTTCACTTAAAATCTACTTAAAGTTAGTTCAAACTCAGAAATTTTGCTTTACAATTTCCCAAAACTTGAAACATGATTTACCTTACATCTTATTGAAGTTATTTTGATTTTTTAAATTAGTATTTGTTTTTTTACTGTTATATATAATAATATATTACAACCAAAGTATTTTAAATGCTGAGGAATAAATAAAAGCTAGAAATATAGTGAAATATATTGTTGTCACGATATAAAGGATATATTGTACATTTAATGAATTATTCACAAAATATCCTATCACACTTTCGTGAGAATAAACACATTTTCAGCTCCACGAAAGCATTTCACTGTACATGGATGCAACAACCAAATCAAAAGGTAAAGCAAATATCTCTCACCAATAACAACATATTCCTCATTGTCTGGGGTATCCGGGGTATCTAGTTTTTCCCCAGTGACAGAGTGAGAGTAGTCTTTGCCATCGCCGTCGTCGTCATCGCCTGGTTCACTTTGAGTACTTTCTTCTACAGGAATGATTGAAATTAAATTTTTATTGACCGTTGGACGATGAAAAAGCTGAACAAATAAAGGAGAAAAATCATTATTAGGTTATATTGCATACTTAAAATAAACAAAAAGGAAGCACTACAGATTCTTGGTTTCAAAATTATATCATTTCTCTACATTCTCCTCAGAATTAGTTACTACGCATGGTAAAAAAAGGAAATATTTAAATAGTGAGAGTGAGAACTCACGGTATTTGAATTGCATGATCTTGTAGATGACTTATTTTTTAGCAAACTGGACAGGGCAGCTGCACGGAGGGAGTCCAAATCTTCTTCCTCGTCCATGTTTCTATCTGTGTCACTTTTAGACTTTGGCAGCTAACATCCACTGGCTATCCTCACCATAAATATAAATATCAACTGTAAGCGGACTATGTTCTATAAAATGGTTCTAGTTTGACAGATTTCTATACATATTCTTTACCCCGGTAAAAGACGAAATTGAGTTTTGGAGGTGCCACGTATGAATTTCAAACGTCGAGCAGCATTTAAAGTGCAGTTAAGAACCGTTTCACTTTTCAGATGACACGAGCTATACAGTGATCAAAATTTGAATTTTTTTAAACTTTAGCGGGCCACTGTGCCTGAAAAACGCAAAATGCGGTCGAGTTACTTTGGATCTGTACTACTGAAACCTAGCCTGATTTTGATAAACAGGAGTCGGAAATTGTCGGGTATCATTTGAAACCATTCCCTTGAACACAGTATACTTCATGTCATCTACAAAATGATCCGCTTCTGAAATACGTGTGAGATCCTTCTGAAAGTCGACAAGCAGCTAACACAGTATAGGATTATACGATCTCACATGCATTTTAGAATACTATAATTTTATTGAGATGTATCTCAAATCCTTTAGGATTCTTCCCGGGAAACATTTTTTATTATTATATTAAATTATTAACCATGATTTACATCATTACATCACATAATATGTGTTGCCATGTGAGTTGTTTACTGACTATTATTATATTATTGTTGATTACGAATCTCAGACACTGAACTGGGGCGTTTATCCTTAGTCGACTGGCACTGACGACGGCGGACGTTGAGTTTTAAAGTCATAGCCAGATAGTCGAGTTAAATTACGTCAAAGACTTACGTTAAAGACTTGATTGAGAGCAAGATTTTATTAAATAGAGGGGCGCAACTAAACCTCGAAGAGCATCTACAGATTTATTATGTAATGTATCATAATTGTGAGTATTAAAATCAATTGCCATTCATCTTAACGTTGAGCAGCATCCAAGTACTCACTCGGTAATGCATCTAAATCTAAACGCTGAACAGCAACTTAAAGCTTTTACCTGTATTGCATAAGATTGTAAGTTTGGAAGTGCAACAGGATGCTAAATTTACAAAGATTTCAATGCTGACGAGCATTTAAGTACTTCAACGACAGTGCATTTCTGTGTCGCACATCATCTCGTAAACACTTGCGACTCACCTACCTCACTATTTCTGGCATACGTCACTTAGACTTAAGCGACTACTAAATATCACAAGTGTGAAATGTTTCCTAGCTAACAACTAAATCGTATTTGACTCGAAATTCTAGAATGCACTTCAGAAGAGCAAAATAGACTTCACTTGGTGTTAATTAAGGGGCTGTCCATTAATGATATCATCGAAATTTGGGACTTAATAGGGCCGAATGACACTCTTGTTATTACATGTCATAAAGAAGTTTAGGACCCATTGCATTGATTTGATACCCTATCACATTTTTTGAGAACCAATTGATTCCAAAATTCCGTTGCTAATGTGCTGCACTTGCTGACTAAAATACAAACAAATTTTAACAATTACTTGTGTTATCGAAAATTCAGCGTCGTTGCGATTTAACAGATCACTGCTCCACAAGAAATACATTGTATACTTGGAAAACAAAACATTTTAATTTGTTAAAAAATCGCTGATTAAATTTAGTAAGTGCATTAAAATGATAAATCTTACGATCTTTATAATATGAATAAGCTTTTTCCATAGATCTCGAATTTCTCGCCTTCCAATGTATTTTAGTTATGGCTTTCTTTCCCAAGCTATGGAGTTACATTCGGAATATCTATAGCACTATCACTTAATTCAAAAGCTCTGATACTAACAATGACGTTTCAACACTAATAATTTGGTACATTCAACATTGAACATATGACATACTTCACAAAAGTATGATTTAAATTCTCTTTTTGATCGTGTCACCCTACCTCAGCTAATTCCTAAGTGTAGATGTAAATATAAACCGTATACTTCCACGATATTTTTCATGGTATGAACATAATGTTTTTAGGTTTTCTATAAAATGCAGCGATGACATTACATGAGTCCGTAATTGTAAAACAGCTGTAAGTTGAATTATCTGACTCGTAAATAAAGCTTAACTCAAACTCAAACATTAGGTTAAGTTTGAAAAATAAGTTTTGTTTTTTCATTTTTCACTGGAAATATATGATGATATCATCATGGCAAATTCTGATACACCCACTACTACCCAAATTCCAGTCATAGTTTGTCATCAAATTCGAGCATGACCCTATGACCCACCGTATGATATCATTAATAGACAACCCTTAACATCAGTTGATTTTTAGAAGAACTTCAGTTAGGGTTTATACGGAGCGTGTACTCAGCACTACATAACATTAAACACACGAAATAGTTCGTTATTCTACAACTAATAATTAGTTTACAGTTCAGCAGATCCACTCATACATTTTTGATTGTTTCTTATCTGGAGAAAATAGATGATAGATATTGCAAAATAAATCCGCACAAGACAAGACACTAGCCGACTGCTCCGAGTTTGACTCTACAAACTGCATTAAACTGCTCTGAGCGTATTTCAATATTGAAATTGTTATTTCAAAATTCAATATTGAAATTGTGCAGGTATTATCTTCATATCTTCATTCTCAAATTCTCACTAGTCAGAAGTATTTACATCAACACACGACCGAATCACAATATCTTTACCCTATACATAATGCATTCAGCGATGCAGTATAGTCCACACATGCAAATATGAAATAAGATTTTCACAACATCACGAGGCTGGAGTCACTGGAGACTGGAGGGTAATATATAAAATAGTAGACCAAATTCAATATTTTTGCTATGTACTAACAACTCACAAATTGCTCATAACATAACAATTTACAGGATTATTATTAGTTGTGGGTTTGACCTAAAATACTGATAACTGAGGAAAGAAAATAACTTTCTTGTCTTCCAATGTTGAATGTATTAAATTATTAATTAAACAATTGCATATTCGCTAACTAGCCACACAACCACAACCACAGTTATCCCTGAATGACGACTGATACTAATACATATACGACTAACCTATTAACCCATCATCTGGGATCACTTTGATGATATTTATTCCTTACACCTTATGAACTTATGTCGAATTTAAAAAATTTAAATATGAGTAATTAATTTTGTGGGCTCACAATATTACCTGCTTCCTTACTTCTCCAGTTTCGGACTTGATTAATTTAAAGGAAATAATAAAAAAAATTATATGTCAGTCTAATTTCAAAAGTTACAGCAAATACTGATTTGTAAAATATGGTGCTATTAAAGATATAGATTCAGAAATTCAGATTGCGGCCGCACAAGCACAAATAGAGAAACTACACAGCGCAAAGAAATGTAGCACGAAGGAAATAGCAGTCGCAGTCGCAGGCGGCAGGAAGGCAGAATGAAAAATGAAATTACAGATTAAATGCAAATGTACGTTGCACCGCAGATGGCGTTCCCTTTCATTCGTCATTCCTCCAACAAATAAAGCACCTGGATTGGAGCGATTGCTTTTATTACCTCGCCCCTGTAATAATACTACTATCCGAAATATCCGAATTCATGGTCAGGCTCGACGCCGAAATATTATCGGATTTTAGCCGTCCGGTCCACCGGTCTTCGGATTGTGGTGAGGAACAGGAGCAGCAGCTAGCTATAGTAAGTAAATGCCGTTTCAAATATTTTCGCCATTCACATCAGTTTTTGTGTATATGAAAAAAAAGTGTGTGAAACGTTTCTGTCTGGCAAACAGGATATCGTCTATGAAGAACCAAAATGACCCATTTCCAATTTATGGTAGAATTAAAATAAGATATGTCAAAAAAATACAGTAAATAAGACACATGCTTACAATGCTAATCACGATTTTTGAAAATGAACAAATTGTTGTATTTACATGTTTTTAGAAAAGTGCAAAATGTTCTTTTTACTTGATTCGGAAAAGTGCAAAATTGTCTATTTACATGTTTTTGAAAAGTGCAAAATTGACTATTTACATGTTTTTGAAAAGGTCAAAATGTCTATTTACATTCTTTCATGGACATGTTATTCAAATTTTGCCTGTAGATAGTGCATTTTGTTTGAAACTAAAAATGGATATGGGCCATTTTGGTTCTTCACCATTCACAGACGATATACGAAACGATGCAGCATAATAATTTTATTGTATAATTCTTTTAGATTAATTAAAGTACGTATCCATGTCAGTAAGTACCTAATGTCAACACCATTTGGTTTCTTAAATGCTAAGTTTCAGTAGGTACTCCCAGTCCCAAAAAATCAATAAATTGTAGAGTTACTTAAAATAACATTTCCATAAATGTATAGTAAATATAGCCTAGGGCCTAGGCCTAGGTTTAACAAAAGATTGATCCGCGAAGCAAAGGTCCCACCCTCCAAACGAAGAGGGTACACAAAGAGGGTAATAAGTTAGGTTTTTGGGTTAAATTTAAAATTGTAGGGTAAGAAAAATAGAGGGTAACATTATTTACAAGAAAAAAAGAGGGGTTGTAGGGTTGCGGAACACAAAATAAAGAGGGGAAAAAATGTAGGGTTTCGACGAATTAAATATAGGATATTCTTCGAAATATTTCGAATTATTTTTCTATATTATATTTTTATAGATATATATTTGCAACGCCTTAGGGTCATTTGTGAATTAATTTTTATTTTATTTTAGTTAAAAATAGCTGTTAAGTATGAACATTTGAAAGAATGTAAGATATGTGGGGTGAATAAAGAGGGTAAGGTATTTAAAAAAGAGGGTTCGGTGAAAGAGAAGAATGTAGTGAAAAGAGGGTAATAAAGAGGGCACCGTATTTGAAAAAGAGAGTATGGTAAAACGTGGGGTAGACGGTTTTTAAAAAGTAAGAAGTAGGATTTTTAGAGGGTGGAACTCAAAAGTGGGACCTTTGCCGCGAAGCTAAATAGTTGATTCGTTGGGCTAATTATATGTATAGTCATTGATATGTCATTTAAGTCACTTTTCGTAGTAAGGGCGGACCCACCTAAGCGGTGACATCATTTACGGACCACGCCTAGCTGACTTTTAAATTATTTATTTATTTTGTATCTACTTACATTGTGTAATTGTGTTCAAGTAAGTTGTATGCTGGATTGAAAAGCTTGCACTAGACTTGTTATATTTTTGCTTCTTGTTTAGAATTTATTATTTTTACTAACTCATTTTTATTATTTTTATTTTGTATAATGCCTTGCAGATTACAGATTGCAGAGCAGTGTAGTATGGAAACTGCGGCATATCTAAATACTTTCAGAGTTTCCTGGTAAATAACTGGCGTGTGATAATTTAGGGAATAAAAGAGGCAATCATTTCCGATGAGTTATTAATTACAGGTTAAAAATGATAATTTTACGCAGACATGTTACATGCAGTTGCCATTTTCTCGACGGGGTTTAATGACAAAACGCCAGAGAGCATATCCCGAGCCAATTATCAGCGCCGTGATGAACAGTGTTACTGCGTATAAATACAGAATATTACTCGTGTGCATAAAAATACAATTAAATTTTGGTATACGATAAATACAGTGTATTCAAAAACTTACGGAAGACTGTTAGGCCCGTTTTCTTGCTGCATTCTTTATAGGACTCGTCCTCTAAAGAGATCCGCTTCTCAAAACCGATTGCTACCGGGCCCATGGCCCGCAAATATTTAGCTAGGCACTCATCGTCATAATCTTAAAAAAAAGGTAACACAGTATCATCCCTCTATTTGAGCATACTAGTTAAATACAGTTATGGCAATGCATTTATCTAAAAAACTGAATTTTTTTCCTACCCAGGTGAATGAAATTTTTCCCATTCCCCAGTGGGATTAATGCATCAGGAACGTAGGAGAAAACACTTTTCCCTTTGTGAATAATTGAGGGAATCACAATATTGTAGGCTAAGTCGTCTTCGATTTCTCTCATCTCAGGGATTCCTTTATCAGTGTGAACAGTGAGTATTTTTGAAATTTTCTTATTGTCATAGATTACTTCCACGCCACCTGCAATGCACGCATATAGGGGATTTAGTCAACATTTGGTTTTATAGCTGCTGTATTTATTTTAACAAATGGTAAAATGATATGTGTGTATTTACTTGAAACTTGGAGAAATTGTCCCCAGTTGGGTTTTTCGGAGAGACCAGTAGCACTACTTTTGAAAAGTTCCCGTAAGGTTGACCCATACATTCTTACAAAGTATGCATTATTATGGTATGGGAGCCATTTATGGACATCGATGTTTTTAATTTCCCCTGCAATAATTACATTGCATTGTTAAAATTATTATTATTAGACTCAGTGATAAAATACTATATAACACCGGCATTTTTTATATCAGCCATACATATAGGCATATATTGCTGTAAATTAAATGATCACCTCCAGACTTGACTGTATCGTTTAAAAATGCTCCACCATGCCAAACACTAATAATCCCGGTGGTGTTGACAAGGAAGTTGGTTTTGTTGTGATTGTAAGCACAGTGGACCATCGCGTCAGTGACTAGATTTCCTAAGTTACATTCAGTTTCCCAGCATGAAGCTCCGTCAATATCTACTCGAGTTGTACCTATAGGTTCATTAGGCTTTGCTGCTGCCATCAAATCCTCCAGATATTCCCTAGCTACGTTATCTATTCGATAGCCCGGTAAAATGTATATTATTATTCTGCGGGAGGCAGGACTTTTGATGAAGGAACATAATTGAAAACGTATATGTACATGGTATTTACATAATATTGAAAACAAAAACTAAAAAGAAAATGAACCTTGGTTCGCATTCAAATCCAAAGATTGGAGTGTCCCAGTTATTTCTTTGATACTATTTGTTTGGTCATCCACTGTCAAAACCAAGGATCCCAGTTTTGTTCCATATGTTGATCCAGTGGTCGCGATGTAGGAGTTTTTGTATTTCGCAGGGTAGTTACCTGTGAAATGTAAATCCCTTATTGTTAGTATTATATACTATATCTTAATGCTAATATTGTCTGTGAACACTGTGAAGAACCAAAATGACCCATATCCAATTTAAGCTACAATCAAAATGAGCTATGTCATAAAAGCAAAATGAGAAACATGCGTAAAATGTTAATGAGGAGTTTTATCGAAAACTTCAATGTTGCCGAGATTTTACTGCAGTCGAAACACGCCCTTCTTAATGAAGTTAAGGATTTCAAACTCGATCAACGTAACTGTTTTGATTTTTTAAACATGTCATCTAAAATTAGGGAGTCTATTTTTTCAGCACGTGGAAAAAAAAGTAAACATATTAGGGACCATTTACGAAGTCTGGAATACGAGAATTGGTGCAAGCTTCCTCAAAAAGGTCAAGGAGTCATTCAGTTTGCTGAGTGCCCCCAGGCTAACACATGGATTCATTCAAAACGAGGTCTGTCCTCATCTGAATGGACTACCGCTTTGAAAATGGTTGGTAATGTTTTGCCTACAAACGCCATCCCGCGACCTGACCAGGGATCATTTCGCTGCCGCCATGGTTGTAGCGAGACTGAAACATTAGAACATATCCTTGGAAAGTGCCCTCGGGGGGAGTTAATTCGCAATAACAGACATCATGCAGTACGGCGCTTGATTGCAGATGCAATCAAGATATCTGGATGGAAAGTTTTACAAGAGGTTGAATGTACTAGCGATGGCTCAAGACAGGTTGATTTTATTGCTTACAACCAAAGTTCAAGAAAAGGATTTATTCTGGATCCTACAGTTAGGATGGAACAAAATGACTCTCAACAAGCTGAGGCAGTGAACAAGGAGAAAAAAGAAATTTATGATCCTTGCATTCCATATTTTCAACAGAAACTTGGGCTAGACGAAATTGAGGTGATAGGTCTTTACAAAATTTTTCCTGGATTTTATGAAATCTCAGGCATTAACTGCATTTCTTATTGAAGATATTGTCACAACAGTCCTGAAGAAATCTGTGCAGATTTGTCAACATGATTTATATTCTGCAGTTCCTAATATCTAATAAGCCCAAAATATATTTCATACTTACAAAGCTATATTTTTAATATTTAACAAATATTTGTATCGTATACTGAGTCTATTAGGCTACCCTCGATGGAGGTCAGTTGTTAAGTTTGTTCTTTTGAATAAAGTTATCGTTATATAAAAAATGTCCTATTTACATGTTTTTGAAAAGGTGCAAAATGTTTTAATTCCATGTTTTTGAAAAGGCGCAAAATGTTCTAATTCAATGTTTTTGAAAAGGTGCAAAATGTTCTAATTCCATGTTTTCGAAAAGGTGCAGAATGTTTTAATTCCACGTTTTCGAAAACGTTCTAATTCCATGTGTTTAAAAAGTGCAAAATGTTCTATTTAAGTGCTCACAAGATATATTTGAATATTTTTGTAGATAGTATATTGTTTTAGCTAAAAATGGATATGGGTCATTTTGATTCTTCACAGACGATATGCTTGGTTACAATCATTGATATAAATCATTTTCTCTTCACTTCTGTATACTAACCCGTCAAATCCTTTGTGCCTCCCCCGTAAATGACTAACTTGACTACACCATCTGATTTGTCAATGATTGATTCGGCCATCTTATAATTTCCGGTACCAACTGCAATGACTGATTTCAGGTTGGATGTTTTTATAAATTGTGCAATTGCTTCTGCGGGGTCACTAAATGTAACCGGCTCAGAGTCGGAGAGATTCTGTGGCAGAAAATAAAAAATAATTACACATTAGTACTGCTCGCAAGTCACACCTGTAATTTCTAGACTACATTGTTTTCCTCTCGCAATCAATAGTTAGTAAACTCTAATGCTAATAAATGTATATTTTCCTGAACTTACGTTAGCTAAAGGGTTCACAAATCCAACAATGTGAATGATTGTGCCCTCTACAGTAATGTTCCCAGTTGAATTAATCAAACCGCAGAAGCCATTATCTTGTGGACAATTTGCATTCGTGATAATGGTCTTCACTTCAGCAGCCCTCAAATAATCTTCTGTCCTGCTTAGACCGGACTCAAATTCTTTGATGCCTAAAGACTGGAACATGAAATATGACATCGATTTATTTATTTATGTATTGCTTCTTAAACTTTGTACATAAAAATTTTAGGAACCTATTTGGAGCGTGCTTTTGAATTTACAGTTTATATACGCTCAGAAAAATATAGGCGAATTTACCACGTTATAGCTGTTACTGTTAATTCGTAACCTATTTTGCTGTTATACTTAGATGTATTCGGCACAATTGGTTAACATAGTGATCAACAAGGATTTCGGTTACATTTTTGGATTTTCAACTTCGATCAGTCGATATTTTTTAAACAATAATTCCAACACATAATTTTGGTTTCAATTAGTTTAAAACAAAAATAATTGCAGTTTTCCAAATTCCTAAATCGTATTTTGATTCGTTGAAAAGGAATTGAATGATTCATTACATGCCAACTAAATCATTGTACTTAAATAAGTTAGTGCTAATAAATATCATACATAAATAAATACGCTGAAAAGGGAGTTTACCATAAAATCTGGATGGTATAATTCCATTTTTGTATTATTCTTGTTGAGCATATTTCCAAACGTGGCCCAGTTAAGCAAACTTAAATATCCATTTTCTCCGGAAACCAAATTACCGGTAGCGAAGCGAAATTTGTTAGTAATGCCCTGGCTACTGAAAGCTTTTTCGGATTCGTTAATGTAACCCATTAGTTGTGGTATTCCTCCAATACAGTTGACTGCGTCATTAGCGTTACGACATGGCTCTTCAGGCAGATTATCTTTCTGTACACGTCATATGATAGATATATTTCAAAATTAATTTCTACGAATAACTACTATAATTATGAGTCTCGTATATTATCTTAATATTAATTGGCTACCTGCATTAACATCATATGTGACCGGGTATCCCCCCATTGTGTGATTCCGATTTTAATGTCTTTTCCAGAAACAGAAGTGAAGATAATTGTAGCTAGCAAAACGGAGATAAAATTTAAAAAGTACGAGAAATGAACGTTGGCCATGTTGAATATTTAAATTAAAACACAGCCCTATTCTTGTGTTTAGTTAGTAGAATAGAATGATACTAAAGTATGTTGGAGCCGTACTTATTACTAAACGACTTTATTCAATTAATCTTGTTTAAGTAATCTAAGCTTTCACTCTTTTTATCTAATCTTGACTTCAGCGGGGCAAGGTTAGACCTACAGTTTTGCCCGAAACAATGATCAGCATAAATTACATACATCAATGCATCTCATGTTCACCTGTGAACCTGAATAATTATTTCATTACTGAAACGATTAAATTATCAAATGTATAAAACTTATAAATTGTAAATGTATATCTGTATAAATTTTCAAAGCCACAGAAATCAGTCATATGCGGTTTACAGACATTCAGATAATAACTATAGTACTTACTTGGCGATAATGAATTATTACATAATTATATTATATGCAGTTTAGTTGAGTTTAGATATATACTATATATCCATAGCGCAGTCTATATCACTATAACATATCTACTATCTACTATAGTGCGACCAATTTCGTAATAAATAGTATAAGATTGATGATTGATCTGCCAGAATCCTGAATGCAAGCAACCACATACCAATTAGGTAACGAACTATTTCCGTGCTCATCCGTCACCCAACCATTTGAATGAAGAATTGTTTGCAAAACGGGATAAATCTAGCAACCAACAACACCAACTTTACAGGAATAACAAAATATCAAATAGAAGGTGACAGCGGGATTTGTTTTCTACAGGTACTGCAACTGCAACTGACGAAGCACTACCAACTACTACATAATGTGGTTTGTAAAAATCTATACTCTGATAAGTTTTTAGAAAATTTGAGCTATGGACCTATCCCATTTTGCCAAAATATTAATAAGTTGACATGGATTAAAAAGCCTGTGAGATGAAATTTAAATCGTAATTGAGTAAAACCAAGCCTTTTTTTTAACTTTTTCTTGCATTAAAAAATTTAGGCCTGCGAATTGTTTTCTACAATTACGAGATCACTCAAAACGCAAAGTTAAATCAGGAATGCAAGTTTTAATTGGATTTGTCCTGTTTTATAAAAAAAATAAATAATAGACTTATCGTTTTGCAAAGAAAGTAAATTTTTTCTATTTTTTTAAAATTGGGTTTGTTGAACTTCGACCTTTACAACTAGTAGTTATGGCTCGCTTCGCTCGCCTGTGTCCGTGTAAGGTTATAGGTTACAGGATAAAGCATGAACAAAATGTAAATAGGTAGAAATTATGATCATTAATAGGAATACCCTCGAAGGTCCTATTCCGTACATACATGAGGGACCCCTTTAGCAAAGTTAAGAGAGGGGACCCTCCCTGTCAGGCCCAAGGCCTAACGGAGTTAGAAAAAGAGGCATTAATACTCAAACGGGTAGGTTACGGATACCCTCTCCATGCCAGGCCCCCCACCCATCCGGCGCATACACCTTGCCCAAGTTGTAAAGGGAGTGTAGAAGAGAATGTATAGCCATACGGGTAGGATGCGGGCACCATCCCTGTGCCACGCCTTTATTCTGGTGGGTACCCGCACCCTACCCGTGAGGCTACACATCTTCTACGCTCCCTTTTCAACCTGGGCAAAGTGTATGCGCCGGACGGGTAGGGCACCGACACCCTCCCCATCTGTTACAAGTACGACTCTCATGATGTACAGGCACGGTATACTGCTTGGGGATGGACCACAGGCCCGTTTCCACTATTTTTTTCCTGTTTTGTCTTTATATTTTAATTTTGTGTTTCGGTTTATTTCTTCAAAATAAATTTTTTTTCTTCAAAATAAATTTTGTTTCTTGAAAATAAATTTTATTTCTGCAAAATAATTTTTATTTCAATTCTACAAAAAAATGTAATAACATTATAGAGCGACTTGGGGAGGGGGTGCTAAAGGAGGCAAAAATGACGTATTTTTTTGTTGAGGTGGGAGGTTGAATTTGATAGGGGGGATCCACTGTAATTTTTGAGGCAGTATATGGGGATTTTTAGGTTATTATATCAGTAAAAATGGTAGCGAAAACAAAAAATACCATTTTTACTGATATAATCACAACATTTGTGGTGACCCTAAAAAATCAAAATTTCAGTTTTTTCAAAATTATCGTAAACGCACGTGAAAGAGCGTCCTTTTTACTACATTGTAGATATCGCTTTTTGAAATTTCATTAAAAATTGGCGTAGTACTTTTTAAATGCAAATGACATGTTGACCCGTCTATGCAATGTTAAATTATTTCGTTCAAGAAATGATTGGTGGCTAACGGGCAACACAAAATTTAAAAAATTCCAACAATAACATCAGCATACACTAACAGCTCGTAAAAAAATTTGTTTCATATCTGGTCTCAAGTTTATATTTTCAGAGGGACCACCTAAAAATCCCCATATACTGCCTCAAAAATTACAGTGGGACCCCCCTAGTTGCCCCTGAGGTTCGAGAGTAATGGGACATCAGCCACTGCAAAAGGGTAAACCAACGTGGATCGTAGAGGTCTCCCACATGTCACCCCTTGAGTTTTGTGGGGTTTACCTCCTCCCCCTCCTATTTAAACATTTTGGTAAACATACATACAGTATACACATATTCTACAGACATTATTGAATTTTGAAGTCTTTGTTTAAAACACTAAGACATACGATGGACTGTTTTATAGTAGTTACACAATGTTCTTTCCCTGTTACAGTACTTCTTTGCATACAATACTGAAGACCATATTGCTATGGGAGACCCGGAATAGGAACTTTTCCCTCTCTCATGCACTCATTTTAATTTTTTTGTTACTTTTTTACAGTAAAAGTTTTATTGTAATAGCTAGGTTCAGCTTACGCAGAGATGGTTCCGCTTTAGCATTTCAAGTAAAGTTTACAAATGCAAAAGCTAAACCTTAAAATTTTAGTTCAGCAAACGCTAAACACTTTTGAGTTTTTCTTAAAAGTGGGAGGTTCTACCGTAGTTGTTTACTTCAGCTTTTTCCACTCAAATTTGTTAATTATAACGTAATGTTGCTATTAGCAACGATAAATCTTGTTCAGCTAAAGCTGAAACAGTTTGAGGTTTCGCAACAAATATAGAACGCCTTTGATTTGGAGAAAAATGGTGCGCTCAGACTGACCAATAGATTCGATTTTCCTTTTGCGAAACTCTTTCGCTTTTAGAGGTAGGATATTGCGAAACCAACAATTGGGTTCCGCTTTTCGAACCCGGAGAAAGTAAAATGTCATAACTTTCTCCTGCGTAACCTCCCACTTTTTGGCTATCTCTGCGTAAGCTGAACCTTCCTAATGACAAGCAAATTTTATTATTATTAAAATTTTGAACAGACTTACTTGGGAACGTTTTCAGGTGTAACCCTGGGATTTGGCCAAATGTTACCAAAGTGTCTTCTACCAACCCTAGACACTTCGGCTACCATAGAAACTTGAGTGCATTTTTGGTTGCTAGGCAACTAAAGCCCGGGACATTTTGAAAATTTTCGTGAAAATTCAAAATTCAAATTTTAACATACAAATTTATATGGGAAAATCAAGGCACCAAAGGGTCCCCCCTGTCTAAATATTTAATTTTACCTGATTTTCAGTGTATCGATAAAAGTCAACAAATGTCCTTTTACATTAAATTTTACCCCCAAAATACTACTCCAGCGTACATTTTAAGCAGTTCGGGATCGTGCATACATGACGTCATCAGTGGGGTCGATGAGTCTAATTGGGCACTGGTGACATATCCCATGTTAAAAATTGCCATTTACGCAATGGTTAAGCTATGGGGTCCCAGGGTCCTAAAAGTTGGACTTTTCGATTACGTCATTTTTAGATGCTCCCTTATCCGTTTTTTACGTTTAGTAAAATGTCATAATAAATTACAGTGGCTGTTGCTATGACTTTCAGCTATTAGCAGTATTTCACATGCGTCTCTATTGAATAATAGCCTGTACTGGTAAATGGAAATTTTCATCCCGGACATTTACCCAACCCGAATGTTTTTCTCCGGACAACTTAATACCGCACATTTTAAATGCAACGTACTGTTTGTAAAATTTATAATATTGTTAAATGTAGTGATGCTTCGCGAAATGAATCAAGATTTACCTAAATGATTTGTACGTTTAGTGTGTATGGTGTAATGATGAATAAATGTCGATGGTAAATACTGAGAATAAGACTTGTATTTTAATTGAATTAAACTGATTAAAAATTGACAATTAATAAAACTGAAATAATAAAACGAAAAGTGTTTTATGGAACAGAAGGTTCAAGCTAGTTAGTTGACGGTTGAAATGGATATGATTTTACATTTAGATTATCCTATAGAAATCAACTCGGCTTCCTGCCTAGTGGTCATTCGATTACATTAAATTGTTATAGAATCTCTTTCCTCTGACCTGCATAAATTAGCAAGCTACACAAAATTCATAAATCATCTTTGTCAATAATGATCAAGCCCATTTATAATTTAGTAACTCAATTCGAGTTTCACAAGAGTATTACACAATACATAATTCTATTACAATTATTTCATGACTTACATCCGTTGGCATAAATAACATTACATCATTGTATACATTACTCATCTAGAGATTCGCCTTAATGAATTATCCTTTTATTACTTAAAAATGTACAATGTAAATAAATTAATTTTAATCTACCGTATGACTCCCACTGGTCGCCATACATAACAATATGAAATACGAAGGTTATACTTTTCAGGAGTTCAACTAATAGCACTTTCTTTCATACACCAATTATACAAAATGCATACATTGATAAATGTAGATATCTTTAGTCAATTAACTGTTTGGTAACGAAAACTTGCCCAAATGAGAAGCGAGAAAACCTGTTTATAAAAGAACTATTTGAGGAATGGTATGTTTTCGTAGTGTAAATTCCCTGATTCTTGCGCGGAGTTGTATTTTGTGTTTGTTTCGCTGTATATACATATATATATTATATATTATGTGTTTTACCCGTTTTTGTTTTTATGTTTTCGGAATAGTTGGCATAATGCTGCCGAATTTGGATGATCATAAGCGCTGGGCAGTCAGTCCAAAAATGTAATGAGCAGCAGCTCTAAAAATACTGGTCACAAATTAGTTGCGACCCTTATTTTAACTCGCAGCGTTCACAGCGTTTTTTGGGCTGACTGTTCAGCTCAAATTAGGAAATTTGGACTGACTTCTTCGCGAGCCTGGCGCATGCGTAAAGCTTTAACTACAATAAAATAATGAATTAAAAATAATATGAAATGAACTACTTTTACTTGGTTATCACCGTTCATTACTAACTCTGCATTTCATTACTACATAATCCAGATGTAGCAATTATCCTGAGTTTGGTCATAAATACCTTTCCGAGTAGCAAGTGTTCAACTAGCAAATGTCCGTATACATAGTGACAAGAAGAACTAAACGTCTCCATTTGAATAGGAAATTATTAGCAATAGAAAACAACGTATGTCTTGCACAGAAAAACGGTATACGTATATATCCTACCAGAAAATCTTCTACCCCAAATTTTTCTACCCGGACATTTCCAGCTCGAATTTCTGGGTCACCTGGATACTTCCTTCTCACAACTAAACCTAGTAGGGCATTTCTTGCCCATGTCTGAGGCAACAAAATGCAAGTAGAACTAATGATGAATCTACTGTGATTACATAATAGTTGTGTAGTAGCTTATTATCAAATTAGGGCTGTTTTTAAAAGATGTAGCGATTCTTTATGTTTAATTATTTACGTTTGTGACATTTCATGTTAACTAGACTGATTATAATTAACATGAAATGTCACAAACGTCAACGCTGATTAGTTCATAACTGATAATTCCAGAAAAAAAATTCCACCTCACATAATAAAAACCAACAGAATTAGTAAAGGGAAAATCAGTACTAATGCAGAGTAACAAGTGATGTTGTGAGAAGAATAGGTCTGGGTAGGAAATTTTTAGGTAGGACATTGTGAGTTATTCAGTTAGTAAATGTCCAAAATTCTTTGACTGAAATATTTCTAAAATTTTTGCTCTAGTGCTTTTAGCTAAAGAATGATTGAAAGTATGTACACTTCCTCATAACATTAACCGCAACCAATAACCCCACTCACTTAGATTGTGAATTTAGTAAACTGTAATAAGTCAAACTTACAGAGAAAAACACATAATTCTTCTCCAGTAATATGTTAATATGTACATCGCACAAGTCTAATATCAGCCAAGCCTACGCCATGAACAGTAGTGCTATTTTGTTCACCTCAACGATTTGTATTTAAAACGCAAATGTGCGGTATTGAGTTGTCCGGGGAAAAACATTCGGGTGGGGTAAATGTCTGGGATGAAAATTTCCATTTACCAGTACAGGCTATTTTTCAATAGAGACGCATGTGAAATACTGCTAATAGCTGAAAGTCATAGCAACAGCCACTGTAATTTATTATGACATTTTACTAAACGTAAAAAACGCATAAGGGAGCATCTACAAATGACGTAATCGAAAAGTCCAACTTTTAGGAACCTAGGACCCCATAGCTTAACCATTGCGTAAATGGCAATTTTTAACATAGGATATGTCACGAGTGCCCAATTAGACTCATCGACCCCACTGATGACGTCATGTATGCACGATCCCGAACTGCCTAAAATGTGCGCTGGAGTAGTATTTTGGGGGTAAAATTTAATGTAAAAGGACATTTGTTGACTTTTATCGATAGACTGAAAATCAGGCAAAATTAAACCCTTTGGTGCCTTGATTTTCCCATATAAATTTGTATGTTAAAATTTGAGTTTTGAATTTTCACGAAAATTTTCAAAATGTCCCGGGCTTTAGTTGCCTAGCAACCAAAAATGCACTCAAGTTTCTATGGTAGTACTGTTGTAATTTGTGAACAAACAAATTGGAAGATTGTTATTTCTGAAATAACAAAACAATCACAAAGTACGTTGTTCACAATGTATTTTCTCAGCTAGGATTGTTATTGTGATAGATTGTGTTTGTCCACAAAACGTTCTGTGCTGACGAATGACAAAAACAGGTTTGTTCTTGTTTGTCGTCCTGCGTGTTTGTTCTACATTGTGATTGTGCACAATCCAATTTACTAGTTTGTGTTTGTGGTTGTGAAAGCACTATCACAAACGAAAAGAACAATTGTTCTTTGTACACAAATTACAACAGTATATGGTAGCCGAAGTGTCTAGGGTTGGTAGAAGACACTTTGGTAACATTTGGCCAAATCCCAGGGTTACACCTGAAAACGTTCCCAAGTTAGAATAAAAAATGTTTAATCTTTTTTCAAATTTTTTTGTCATAACCTTCACCTAATGTTTACTGTTGTCATAGCTTTTAGTTATAAGTAAGTCAACATGAACGGGGGTAGGACTATAGTAGTATAGAGCTACCGTCGCAGCAACGAATTCTTACTTGTTTTATTTGTATGGTTTTTTGGTATCCATGACAAATGGCGGACATACATACAACTTGCCTTTTAATAGTATAGATTATTATGAAATACAGTTAAGCATCTAGTTGAATGGTGCACGTAAGTAATGCAACAAATCTCATTTTCGAAAAAAAAGAAGTTATCCCGTTTTGCCAAACAACTCTTCATTTGGTGTCAATTGAAGACTTCCAGCAAATAGCTGGGGGCAAGGAAGCAAAATAATGGTTTCAGATTTCGGGTATCCAAAACCAACTTGCTTTATGTAAGTTCTTTATAAAAATCTGTAATAATTTCAAGTGGTAGCAGAATCAGTTTTATTTTATCGATATGGTGATGGTGAAGTAATCCACTTGATTTTATACAAGGTAAGCGCATTAACAAATGTTTTGGGCGTTTCAGCTAGTTGAGCATACTCCTATATGAAAGATATCTGCAATAAGCTTATTATTCAAAATAATATATTAGTAATTATACATCGTTCAGTACAGGACTTTGGTTCATTCAACCTCGTTGTACCTAAAGACCCTTTACACCTATTATTCTGCAAATAAAATTAATCTAAACGCACGCTTTGTGAACGTGCGATTCAAACGTAATTGCTTTCGCACTTTTAACCCAAAACGGCGGAAACTATTAGCGGACTGGTAACGGCAAATATACCAACTATGTAGTGATTAACGTAGCATACTTAAAATGCAATGCTTAGAATTCCCGACGTTCCTGCTTATTGTTTCAGTTGAAGTCTAAGTCTTTAAAATCTAACCTCTTGATTGAAGCAATGCCCCAGGCCTAGCTATGAGCATCTATCTTCAAAACTTGCTTATTGTAATTTTTTATTTATTTATTTTTATTTATTTTCTTAGTGACAGACACACAGTGGGTCCAGAGTAACTTATAAAAAAGAGAGAAAAAAAAGAGAAAAAGACAGAAATATAACAAGAATTTACATTAAGTAAATAATAAATGAGCAACATGATATTAGTACATAACTAATTTACACTACATGATATCAAGTAACGACACTATTACAATCCCTGTTAGGGTAATATAACTGATTATTTTAGGGGGCTCAGTCCCTGGAGGGGGTTGGCTGAGGACAGGGGAGCATAAATAGGATTCACAAATAATGCTTGAGTTATGTAAGTTAGATAAAATTGAGTTTTTTGAAATTGCAATTCTTCGGAGAAGTGAGGCCTTGGCCAGCTTGAGGACTTCGTTAATAGAGCCGACTTCGTTTTCCCGAAACATTTCTGTAGCACTACAATCGCGCCTGTACCCAAAAATTATTCTGAACGAGTCATTGTAGGCAACAGTTATGCGCTTTTTGACTATTCCTTTAATGTCCCACAGGCTACAGCAATAGATAGTGGAGAGGAAAGTTCTGAATAGGTATTTACGGTATTTTTTCACCTCAGGGCAGCATTTTTTGAATCTAGCTTTAATCATATTGGCGCGTTTGTAGAGATTAATGTAATAATTACATTAATTCGATTTTGTCCTCAAGTATAAAAAAAATTGTAAGCCAAAATCACCAGCCAATTTTTACACCTGCTAAACTTTCAGTCCATACATAAGTATCTCCAAGACTTACATTTTCATGTGGAGTATTATTATAAGCATTAGATCCGTTTGACTCCCACAATGAAGAAATCACGACATACTAATCGAAAGTGGGAGGAGAGTAGGAGAGGCTTTCTAAACACTATTTCAAACTCTTGCGAAATCAAAAATGCAGTAGTTAAAGCAGTGCATATGATGAGTCATAATTAAACTGCACTTTTTAATGATGGGGAGAGCACTCCAAAACAACGATATGCAAATATAAGATTAAACGAACTTGTATCCAAACCTTGATGTAAAAAATTACAGAAAAGAAGTGAGTCTTTTACGCAGAAATAAAATACAAACACTGACTTCGTGTAATATATCTCTGAACTAAAGTTCAGCAACGATAAGAATATATTTTAATCCGAAAATAAAGAAAAGTTAACAAGGATAAGTGAATTTCATTCACAGTAATTATTGTAAAAAAAGAACTAATCGGAATCCTCTTCATCATCATCGTCGTCGTCGTCATCATCATCATCCTCTTCATCGTCATCATCATCGTCGTCGTCATCATCATCTGCTCCTTCCACCTGTAATTTTATATGGAAATTAAATCTTGACCCAACATCTCAGTTTGACAAATTTATACTATGCAGCGCATTGGGGAAGGATAAGAATGAATATACTGTCACCCAATAAATACATACTGTAAAGCTTTAAATAACTCCCCACGGGAGTTAGCTATAACTTATTAAAGACAAAGTTTATTCGCTATCATGAATAAAATTTGACAGTAGCTAACCTGCTCAGTATCGTCGTCGTCATCATCATCATCTTCATCATCGAGTTCCATTCCCTCATCGTCCTCATCATCATCATCGTCGTCATCCTCGTCTTCTTCCACTTGTTTTACTGCTAATACAGCCTTTTTCTGGGCCGAAGCGGGTGTTTCTACCTTGACAGGTTTAAGAGGAGTTACTTTGGCAAGTTGCTTCCCGGGAGTAGCAGCCTCGACTTTTCCCTTTTTGTCAGGTGACGCAACTTCCTTTTTCACCTGCTTCGCAGGCGTTACTGCAGCAACAACGGCTGGGGCTGATTCGTCAACCATAGCTTTTCGCTCATTTTGAGCAATACGGCGGAAACGCATGACCAATGATTTACCACTAATCACGTTACTATAGTTGGCCTTGAAGGATGCCAATGCCTCATCGGTAGAGTCAAAAGCAATAAAGGTGAACTTTCCTGATGACCTACACAACAAAAGAGATAGAGAATCGTAAACAAATGATAGGTTATGGGGGAGCAAATTGGTAACACAAATTTGCATGACTTACTTGATTCTGGGGTTATGTTTCCTAGGATTCATTATATTTGAAGCCTTTGCGAATAGAGGCTTAAGAGCTTCCCGAGAAACACTTTCATCCAAATTTGTCACGTATAATGTGTACGGATCGATTAAGTCTGCCCCTGAAGTAAGATGATGGTCTCCTTCGGACTTCTCTTCAACCTAATTACAAATATTTATTAATATCTTAGGTCAATTATTCAATTGATAAATTATATTAAAATTATATATTAAACTTAACAAATAAAACGAAACACAAACGTATACATGTCACATTTTAGCTTCTCGCTTGGAGATATAGTAGAATACACATTAAATCTCATAGCCGATAAGCAAACTTTGCCATACATAGTAACATAAAAAGCATTACTTACTGTGATTTTTGATCCATTGAAATTCACTTTACGAAGGGCATCAATTTCTTTCTTGACATCGACTCCAGGTTTCAAAACGATCAAAAATTGACGTGGGTCAACTGGTTTTGTGAAGATGGCAGTTTCGATAGCTGAGCTCCAGCCGTTAACTAAGGTAGGTGATACTTCAGGATCAGGTAGCTTGACAGTAAAAACACGACCGGACTGGCTCAATTGTTGTTCAGCTAAAAGAGCACTCTGGCATGAAGCTTTGGTTCGTACATTTTTATCGAGTTTCTACGGAAAAAAATAGACAATAGTTGTAATGATGCCCAGATTAAGCAAAAAATAAGAATGCATTGAAAACAAAATAAATTAATCTAGTCTAGAAAGGCAAACATACAGCTTGAAGACGTTGATAACGGTTCTTCTTTTTTCCTTTGCTTTGCTGATTACTTTGTTGTTTTTTCCCGGACTGTTGTGGAGTCCCAGGTTTCTTGCCTTTGTTCTTATTATCCTTCTTAATTCCCTTAGATTTTGGATCAAATTTCTTCAACCCAGGAGCACCAGGACCTCCTGCATTTTTCTTCTCTGTGGGCTGAACAACCTCAATCTTCATTGGTGGTTTAGCGTCTCTCGCTAAGTTAGCACTAATGCCTTTAGGGGTATTCTTTTGAGGAGGAGGTTTCTGGAACTTCTTCGGAGTAGGGGCTTGACCCGGACCCGCAGACTGTTTAAATCAAGAAATAAAAACATATTTAATAAACCAAATGTCGTCCCAAATATAAATAGTCAGGAGCGGTTTAATACTTTATAGCTTTTCCGGCAATCCTACCATGCTAATAGAACAACAAAAAACAATAAAGAGCGCCTCCAGCATATAGCCACTACGATCATCTAATTCTACACTATTAAAGAGAAACTGATACTCACAGCTGGAACTCCTACAACTACAACCCTTGTCATTTGGACAATTACTTACAAATTCAAGATTTATTTTTACTACTCCTCCGAAAGTTTCCTGCTCTGAACCTGAACATGCCGATTGTAAATCCTTCCGTATTCTTAATTCTTTGATGGTAGGTTAGCATCCTATCCTACACTATCTATAGTACCTAACTGTGAAGCGTGTATACTTGCCAAAAATGCCGCAGTTCCTCGCCGTTCCTCACACGTGAAGAGTGAAGACCATCCATTCACCATCCTAAGTGTTTTTAATAATTTTCAACAACCAACCATCTTCTACATGCTAGCAACCAAGTACTCAATCAAATAATATCCTCGATTTAGCAACACAATACATCCAATGACTCAAAATCGACTACATAGAACAAGCATGCTAATTAAACCCTAAAAATACTGATAAATCTTAACACCAACACTTCAATGAAATTCTACAAATCAAGCCTATCTCTGCAAAGCTGCTCAACACATTTACTGAACCAAATATGAAATAATGACACCGCTATAACCTTGTTTGTACGTTGAAACTATTTAATTATGGGTAATACCTAGTTAATTATATGCAAGAGGAACCGCATGATGCATGATTTTGTACTTTTAACTGAAATAAAAACAAACAAAAAACGAAAAACGAGATGCTTACCTTTCGTTTATTATCAGCAACCATGATGATGATTTGGGTAAGTAATTACGGATTAAGATCTAGTCAAAATTAGTAAAAAGCAGCGTTGGTCACTCGATTTAAGAAATGGAAACACAAAAACACGGTAGTGAGAGAAAACAACGTGCTCGCCGCTCAGACTTCAGAAAGAAAAGGCAGTGGAGGCAATGGAAGTGGAAGGACTTGGTCTAGACGTACGTACAGGACTGTAGCGTTAATCCCGTGCGGAGGAATGGTGGAGTATGTAGCCTGATGGGAATGAAGGAAGGGGCTGTACATAAAGTACATACACAGGTGGAGAGGCTGAGGGTGGGAGTATTGTGGAGCGTGTTTAAAGGAAAGGAGGAAGGTGACTGGGACTGCGTGCTTTTCCACGCCGTCGAAGTTGAGGAGACTAATATGGCCGCCGTTGTTTGAGCCCAAGGGTGACTAAAGAGACGGAATTCTACTCCTTTGTTCCGCACACTCCCCTCATCCCCACCCCCAAAAATCTATACTCAGTAACGCGCATCTTTTAAAAATTCAACACCAATGAAAATTCTAGTTTCTAATTTTTGTGTTCAACACTACTAAAAATTGAGTATAAAGCTCATTTCATTCAATAGTATAGAAGAGGAATTATCAATAAGTTGAGAATTGAGAACTAGTGCTGTGCTCGAGTTCCATTAGAAAATGTTAACGTTTGTTAAAATGACTATAAATAACGTCCTCTTGTTTTTAAATAAAATCTGGAATTGTGTGTGTTATTTTGTGAGAAAGAACGGTAGACAGGTAAACAAAAGTTGATCAATTTATTTGAGTGATATTCAAGCTATATAAACTATTATACACATGATACATCGTTTTCGTTCGGCTTCGGCTCCGGCTTTGGCCTAATATTAAACCATTCTTTCACATTGTTATTAAAACCACAGCAGAGCATCCATCAATATCCTCACAGTCCTACAGCAGTGCATCAACAAACAATAAATAATGTTAAACCTCCGACTCTAAAATTTAATATGTCACTGATGACTGAGCACTGAGCATTTATTTCCAACTGGTTGTTTGTTGCTATCTAAAAACAAATATATAGTCAGTTGTTGATAGTATTCTTGATTGTCGTCTGACATAGTTACAAATTCAATAAAAAACAACTTTCAACTATGATAACTTCTTCCTTGATATAAGTCTTCCTTTACCTTTAAAATGTATTCATTATCGGGCCGTAAGACAGTTAGTAGACAGTTCTGTTCGTTCGAACCACAAACAAACGACGACTGCCGATGTGTGGCATGTCTATATGTTCAATGCGATGGAATAAATGTCGACATGTCGATAGTTCGATACGCTCTTTACTTTGTAGTTATTGTTAATATGCAGATTACAGAATGTAGTAACTTGTTTATGGTAATTATGATGATGATTATGTTTTTTTTTCTTTGTTTGTGCTTTAATTTATTTTTTGTTTGGCTTGATTAGGTATTGCAACACCAAACAGTCAAATATGAGGTGGTCCCATTAAGTCCATTATCAAAACACCGGCTTAGCTTGGTCCGAAGAAAAGTTCTTGTATTAGATTTGGATGAGACGCTAATACATTCACAACATGACGGTGTTCAGCGGTAAGTGTTTGCCACCATGACTATAGGGACTTTAGCGTACTAACTGTGTTATTCTCAACTACGTTGTAGAAATATTATGTCCGCCAATATTAGTTTTGTAATATGTATTTAACCAATTTGTAATTCGTACGAGCAATATGAGCTGGATTATGAAAGTGTTAATGCTAATTATGTAACTTGCTGTAAGTTTGTGTTATTTATTTTACTGTCATACTGAGATAATTACTGCAGAAATTAAATTATAAATTAACATGAACATACTAGTGAGGCATTTGACAATTACTTTTTTATGAAACCAGACAAACTGTGAAGCCGGGGACACCGCCAGATTTTATGCTCAAAGTGACAATTGAACGTCACCCAGTTCGATTTTTTGTTCATAAGCGACCACATGTTGACTATTTCTTGGATGTGGTCAGTCAGTGGTATGAACTAGTTGTCTTTACTGCCAGCATGGAGATTTATGGAGCCGGTAATAATTTGATTTGAGTTCTCATTCTCCTCCTGTTGAACTTCGATTTTTATACATACTGTAAAGAAAATTCATCTCATTTCACGTTGGATTTTAAACTTGCCTATTCTTCTAAAATGATCTTTCAGAATTTTGAAAAATTTGTTGCTTTGTGGAGTGCTAATGCTAAATCGATTTCGTTTTTCATGATTTTAATCAATGCTGTTTTGGATTTCTTTCTTTTAAGTTAGTTGTTTAAAAATGCTACTCGACCTGAGACGAGTCTTCATTTGTATTTCAATAATTATCGGCGAGAGTAAAAATTTCTGTTTTTATATAACCTCTAGGAGATCCGAAAACAAAACCTGTACACCTATGCCTTGCAGCGTCATGAGATTTAGCTATATTATTATATCTTTATTGCCATTTAATTAGCACATTGCATTTTGTATCTCAAAAACCAGAAAGTTTTGGGCGAACATTATAATAACCTTGATAATCATAATTGTTGTTAGCGATAGGTTGAACAAATACAAATCCATGCCAGTTTATTAATGCCAAGGTGTTTAATGATATTTAAAAATGAAAATGAATTTTTAGGTGTTGCGGACAAATTGGACAACAACCGACGAATATTGCAAACCCGTTATTTTCGACAGCATTGTACACTTGACCTAGGATCGTACACCAAAGACCTATCAAATATTTCACACGACCTCAGCTCTATTTTCATCTTGGATAATAGCCCTGGTGCATATAGAAGCTATCCTGGTAAATTTTTATACTTTCAAAATTTTAAATTATAGCCACCCGCCATTTATTTCATCAAATCTTATTTATATGTATATCTATAAATATAATTCCTCTTAAATTAGGATGGTCAGAATTTTTATAGTGAAGACATAGCTGTATCCGTAAAAGTCTGAGTATGTACTGTTAGTACATACTTGACTTATTTGAAAGTCAAATGACGGAATTTAGACTTCACGTAAAGTTGAAAGACAGCCAAAGTTATACGTTGCCAATTGTTTTTAGTACTTCACTCTTTAAGCTCCTTAAAGTTCAACTGTTTGTATAAAATTTCTTTTCTCTAAGCCCAGCTGTTTTGTATTTGTGAGTTTATCTGATTAATGCGTCGTGAGACTACTGCAGTACTTTTAAAATAGTCATGCCAAATCAGTGTAGCAAAAATCTAAAACCATTTTGTAGAACACTAGTCATGTTTTTACTGTGGATGAAGAAGCTGAAGCCTATACCACCTTTTAATTTTAAAACATATGCTAAATGATAAATGATAAATGCAAATTCGTCATGAAACTGATTGTAAATTTTTTTTCGGCAGCCAATGCAATGCCGATCAAGTCATGGTTTTCGGATCCCAGCGATACAGCGTTATTGAATCTCCTACCTGTTTTAGATGCATTGAGGTGAGTAAATTATAATTTATTTTCATAGAACTTTAGTACATTTCAAATTATGCGCCAAGTAATAGACGCTTCATAAAGACATCTGGTATTTATAGATCTTGAGTTTATTACGTAGCTTTAATATCTGTAGATTGTAGGACCAAGTACCAAAGTCGGTCTCCCGCTTTGGTTCTTTTAGCATTCTGATGGCTGTGTCATAGACATACTACTTACATCAGCTGTGTAACTATATAGAAGTCGAGGAGCTATAGAATTATACTGGTGTAGGATTATTGGGAACTAACTGCTGCTGGCTCCTCAGGACTAGATTACTGAGAATGTTATCTAGAAACTAGTGATTACGATAAGGCGATGAAATAAAAATAACAATTGAAAATTTTGAAAGTAGTAGTATAGGATCATTGATATTGGTCTTTAGAGTTGCAAAATGGGTTTTATGTGTGGTTTTGATAAAGGCTGTGCAGTTACAGATTATTTGAGGTATGATAATAATTTATGGTACATTTCAAACAGGTTTACGCAAGATGTACGAAGTGTTTTATCACGAAACCTTCATATTCACCGACCCTGGTGACTCGGAGTGAGTATGTGAGTGAAGTGAGTTCATCCCCCCAATATGTACCCCACCCCATCGTTTAAAACAATACTATGCTATAATAATATATAATGGTAATATGATAAGACGTGTTAATGTCGATGTTTTTATTGTACATATATACATAAATATATATATCATACTCAATTGGTTACGTTAAATTATTCCTGTATATAAATAATTAAACAAAAGCGAAGTCTGCCAAAAAATGCTTCGTCTAAGATTAATTATTAATTGCATTACACATCTTACTTAATCACTTCACCTTTTTAGCTACGCGCATATTATGTCTGGATTGCATGTTCAATACTATTACAGGGATATGACATAAATACTACTGCATTTCGTCTTTAGTTTTCAAATGTAGAGTTGTAACTTCTTTTGTAAAGTTAAACCAGGTAACAAAATCCCATTTGAATGCCTAAACCTGTTTACACAAATTAACTGACACCATCAAAAGATTCATCGTTGGCTATTCTAATTGGGCGATACCTCCATATGTTTTATTGTTGCATAACAGTTACGATAATTAACTTTCATACGGCTCAGCTCAGGCGGATATTTAGCATTGCTTCAATTGAGATGTTTACTAATGCGATTACATGCTTTTTTTATTATCTTATCTGTGGATGTGTACTCCTAGCATCCTAGAATCCTAGCTCAATGAACAATTATATCTTTGACACGGTCCGAGGCTCGTCAAAGATAGCACACTTTCATTTATACCATGCAAAATTACTAACCGCAAATATGTACAGTTACGTGTACATACGTACACACATGCTAATAATCACCAGGTACTTAGCAAAATATTATACTTTTAACATGTTATGTCGTGAATGTAGGTAACTGCTAGTATGCCATCAGGGACAGATTATTTCTCTCTCTCTCTCTTTAATTCGAGCGTTTAGTGAATACGAAAGGAGTGAAAATATAGGTAAAAAAGAATATGACTCATTAATTCAAAATCAGAAATAGATACAGCTTGATTTACTTGATTACGTATTGCTATTTATTGTTCGCATAAGATTACCCCACCATTGGTTGTGGCAGTAATGTGGTGGAAAAGATTCTTTAAAGACAAGCTACCAGCAGACCAGGTCAAAAATATTGGGAAGCATTTTGTAGCCAAGTAATTCGTTCCTAGTGGGTTGTGATCATCATTAAGGAATACTGATGTGAAGATGGATCTTCTGTTATTCGTATTTCTCCTGGCAGCACCAATCCTTCAGTTGACAAACGCACGTAAGTTAATTCAGCTAATATATTATTTGTTAACAAATGCTAATAGAATTATCACAAATGTGCCAATCTTTCTCACAATACAGAAACAGAATGTAATATCATCGGGTGGTCAAATGGAGAATATGTCATAAATGATGATGCTCTAGTTTTGTAAGTATGATACAACTACCTATTTATTAATGATATGTAAAGCCAAGTAGTAACAATGTAGTTTTAGAAACAGTTTTCTTTACTTTTCGTTGACGTTACGAATTCAATTCTTTTCAGAGCGTTTAATCTTACACCAGATGTGGTCGGGTTCGATCCAGGGGCTCCAGACAATCCAGACGCCAATAATTTCAACAATTATTTTAATTTTGAAATAGATATAGTTACCTCTCAGCTTCTTTTCACACCTAAACCTACTTTGCCAAATTATTTTAGTGAGACATCCGGCAATATAACGATGAACAGACCTAACTTAACGTGTAGTACCACTTCAACGGATCTAGTGTATATGAAAATCATTGTGAACGATACAAATAACCAACCCTCTAAATTTGGACCAGCGACGGCCTCGTATTCCATTAACTTACCCTACTCCAAAGAAGCTCCAATAAACTGGGAATCTTATGTCAATATAACTGACGAAGATTTTGATGAAGCAAATACATACGTTGATTTGAAAATTATTAGCGATACTACTGTGGTGGATTTTTTCAAGGATCCAGAGAGAGTTCCAGCGGATGTAACGAAACGACTGGAGTACTATAAAGTTTACTTTAAGCTAGTTGAAAATGTAAAGGTCGGAGAGTATGCAGTCACCGTCACTGCCACAGACAAGGCTTTGAAGGAAGTGAAATTTGAGATGCAACTGAACGTAACATCTGACACTGATGTTACTAGTCCAGAAATCACAACAAAATCTAGTACAGAATTCGAGTTTAACAACGCCATCGATTCTACGGCGGTGATAGCCACTGCAGAAGATGGAGAAAGTGATTTTGGCGATCTCAAGATTACATTAGATTTCACTGGATTGCCGTCTGACTTCACAAATAACTTTGACGTTTCTCTTGACCCAATGAATGGAAACATTCATTTGCGTGTGAAGGAAAAAATTAAATTAGAAGATTTGCAAAAGAATAATTTCTTAGTTCGAATTACCTTATGCGTGACAGATGAGGCTGAAAATCGGGCGACAGCACCAGTTGCCATTCTATTTGCACCACTTAGTCCTATCACGGTCGATGACGATCCGTTTATCAAAACACTAACCGTAGGAGGTAATGGCAGTTTTGGAGCCATTGTCTTGAACAACCCATCTGAGATGGCTGTACTTTTCACTATAGCTCGTGCTGAGGTTACGTCATGGAACAGTATTGAGGCATCTGACGAATATCTTACTATTGGTGATACAACAGGAGTTATAACTTATGATCGTAGCAATGATGACATCATTGCAAACCAAGGGAAGACCGATATTTTTATAGTAACTGTCACAACTGAAGAAAATCCTCCTCGAGAAATTAAAATACCTATCATGATACTGAATGAGCCCGACGGTATTGTAAAACTGCTTACTTTTTCAGTTACATTTGTCATTTCACTGCCACGAATAATAATAATTATGATATTAGTTATTATTCACACTATTCTGGTTGATTAGACTCTATACTGCCTACAACCACGGAGGAATCATCAACTGCAACCAGCGATGCAACCACAGAGGATATTATTTCTTCATCATCATCTGCAACCAGCGATGCAACCACAGAGGATATTATTTCTTCATCATCAACTGTGACCAGCAAGTCCACTGAATCAACTAGTACAGGTAAATAAACATTATTATTGTCTTTCCATTTAAATAATTCCGAGTAGCTATTTTTAAGGGTTGTTTAGCAACAGCACCATATACCATGCACCCTACCTCCACAAACATAATAATATAATAATAATAATAATAATGATTTATTGTCTTGAAGCATACGTGATACAGACACCATATGATAGTTAGATTCAAAGAGATAACAATCGGTAAGAAGGTACCAAAGATAGCAGACATTAATAATGCTTAGATTCTTAGATTAAGGTTAGAAAACAGAATTCTTATTAAAAATTGAGATACAAGTGTAGTTTGGATTAGATTAGATTGGTACAATATCAACAGCAGCCAAAGCCGCCGGACGTTGTTCGACGACCGGGCGACGCCAAAGCTAATTTACCAAACTCCTCCACAAGGATGAGGAAACCCACGCACCAGTATTTAGAATAAGCAATATATTTTGAATTTTGAGACATAAATAATGTAGAGATTCTGATAAATTATCGGATTTAAAAATTTAAGAAAAAAAAACCTTAATAAGGAAAAAAAAGTATTAAAATTCAGTGTATGAAATTATAAAATACACCCGTTTTTATGTCTAACTATGCTGCACTAGTGAATAAAATCAGTTTTGTTACCCCGAAGTCAACTGGGCGAGGGATTTCGGGCACCCTTACTGCCCTCTAAATATCACGAAAATTAACAGCACAGTTAGACATTTACAACGTTCAGGGTTGTCAAAAATGTTCACTAGTATGCCCATAAGTGAGTGTAGGTTACGTGCACTGGAGTATGTATAAATTATAGTTGAATGAGGTGTATAGTTACTATAAATTAACTTTCAAATTTACTGTTTGGAATTACAATTTATACTTTATGCGGTATAATGAACTACACTGACGGAGACGATTGTTGGATATTGTAAGTTGGAGGCTGGTTTTAGTGGTAGACGTAGGTGACTGCTGGCGGCTGTAGTTTGAGGCTGAGATTGAGAGTCAGAAAGTCCAATTTTGATTTGAATTTTGATTTCGTGGTGCGCCATGCGCAGAGGGTCCCCTTTACCATGCTGCTAACAGTGGACGAGGAGAATGGTTTTGCGAGTAATTTTACTTATATTTTATATTTTAAAAATGAATGATTATGACTTAAAAGTAAAATTGTAACTTTAAGTAATGCTAGTACAGACAGAAAAATACGGGGATTACAACAGTATAATGTAAAGTACCTAATTATAGCTAAATTACACTTAATTTTGTGAAATTATCAGACCTTGAAAATAACACGTCCTACACTCAGGGCACACTAGAGAACTGATAGGCACGGACCCCGTTCGCACTCCCTTATTTGTACCCCGCCTATCAGCCCCCAATCTTATTCGTGCTCCACCGATTCGTGCCCTGCATTATTGGGCACTGTAATGAGATAACACGTAAGAATGGATTATTGCGATCACTATTCGAATTTTTTAATTATTGCATGTCAATCACATTACAATCACAAACATGCGAAAAACGCAATATAACAAATAAACAGTGTGCCCCTCTAGAATAAGGACACCCTGCTCGTCCGGATTACTCCCTCCACTCGGACGAGAATTATCTTTAGATGACTACTAACTAGTACGTTTATCTAAACTTTGGTTGACCCTCAGGGGTAACTTGGTTCTCTTGCAATGAATTAAAAGCGAAAAACAGCTGCCCCACTAGAATAAGGACACTTGGCGGTTTCTTCGATTTATATGAGTATACCTTTTGACTCAACTGAAAAAAGGTAAAAGGTGTGATTACTCTCAGATGCATACATCCTGACTGAGAAAATTTGCTTTTATGATAGGATGAGGGATACTCCAGTGGAACTGGAGAAATCGGATCTCTCTCACTACATTTTTTTACCATTAGAGTTATATCTAGGAGATCATGACTTCTTTCAATCAAACCTCCTTTCAATGAGTAAATATATTCAAATTTAAAAAAAAACGTGAAACACAAATTCCATAAAATTACTTACAAAACAACAACCATTTTAAATTGGGTTAACAGGGGTTACGAGGCGAAGTTCCATGGACTTTGTTTATGGAATTCCCTTGCGTTTGTTTTTCAATTAAAATGCATTTGTAACTGCATTTGTGAGGTCGACGGGAACTTCAAGTGAACTTCATGTTAGTGGGTACCAGGGTATTTGTGGTACATGCGTTCAGTGCATTTAATTTATTGCAGGAGGGGGTCAAGAAGGGGTCAACCAAAGTTTAGAAAAACGTACTTGATAGTAGTCATCTAAAAAGAAATCTCGTCCAAATGTCCCCATATGGCGGGAGTAATCCGGAAAAGGCTGCAAGAGAATAGGCAGTTTTAGGGGTCGAATAGGCAGTCAAAAATAAAGATGGCGCCCAAAAGGACGACGTGGAAGTTAAGTGGATAGGCAGTTTTACAACAGGAACTGCTTTTTAATCTTTTTTTGCGAACAATTTTGAAGTTTACAATCGGATGAAAAATTCATGAAATATTCCAATGAATACGAAAAATTATTGATGGAATAAATACGATTTATTCGTAATATCGTAGTTAACACTCAGATATAAAATAAGTAGCAAGAATATAAGTTCAATTATTAAAATTATTGAACATACGAGTATATTATCGCCTAAGCAGAGGCTGTCGAATGGCCTGCTTTGGTCTTCCACGCGTTTAGGTAGTTTGACGTTGATTCGGGCCGCCTTTGCTGCAACTGCAAGTGGAAAATCGATCAAGCCACTCTTTACCTTGCTCTTTACCGCTAAACCAAATACGTGTTTGCAGACGTATCTCTTCAGGCATAAAGGGCACATGCAAGTCGATTTCTTCCATTCGGCAAAATTAAAGGTGACATAGTAGTGTAGACCGTTTGCTCTACACTTTTCTTGTTGTTGCAATTAGATCACAGCTTGCTTTTGGGATTCCAGTAGCCCTGTTTTCGTTTTTTGAGGCAAATCACCGTTGACAGTGAGTCATGTCTCGCAATTCGTAGTATTCTGTTCCTCCATTGGCCATTGGCACCGGACACTAATTGCACTTTAGCTAGGCAGATCTTTCCATAATTGTCACAATAATAAACTGTACTTGTAGTGGTAAACTCTCCAACCGCAACTTTATTGGTGTATCTTTTTTTCCACTTCTCTGCTACAAAATGTTGAGCTTCTTCTGTGTTTAGAAACAATTTTATAAACTTCTAATTGAAATTATTTTTTCGAATTACTTTTACCTAACCAGTAATAACTTGTAAAGCCATGGTGCGGTCGACAGGAGTTCAGCTTGACTGACAAGAAATAAGACGTTCATGATTCCCAATCTCGATGAACGTCATAGTTATGCAAATTACTTCAAATATGAATGGGAAATAAAGAAATAATAATATGAACCATGCAAAATACAAATTAAAGCCATAAATCGTTTAAACTGCCAATACTGCCTATACCCCCAAAAGGAGGCAGTTAAACATTAATATTAGGCGATACTGCCTATTGCCAAACTGCCTCGAAACTGCCTTTTACCTTGAAATTACTGCCTATTACCTTTATGCCATCCGGAAAATCAGGGTGTCCTTACTCTAGAGGGACACGCTGTCTGTAGTTTTTGGGAAGGAAATATCTTAACTGCAATCTAGTAAGATCACGCTAACAAGCTTAGATGTTAACTTTGGCTGGTTTATATGTTTTGAAATTTTGGAGAGCGGGGAATTCAGTTAGCTACAAGTAACATCATTGTGTGTTGCAAACAACCAACATCAAAATCAATAAATTCACAAAGACGCGGATACAGCATTCATACCAATGTATATGTATGCTAAATAAATGATCTACTATTAAATTGGTTATCTCAGGAGGGAAGGATCAGAAGTGGTCACGCCAAATAGGCTCTATATATTTTTTTTTAAAAGAGCATGTGAAAAATAGTAGTAAATAGTAAGTAGTAGTAGTAAAATAGTAGAAAAATAGTAGATTTGCGTGATGTGCATGGGCATTTTGACTTGCTAAGTGAGATTTTTGAAAGTATTTGCTACATATTGGTAATTAAACGGGCACCATATTTAGTTCACCAGAAAATGAATTTTTGATTCTTTGGCACGCTGTAGCTCCTAAAATTTTAGTCTGATTTAAAAAACAGTTTTGTTTTGTAATTCGCAGAACCAAATCTAAAAGGAATTTTTGGGTTTTTAAAAATTCAAAAAAATTAATTTTTTTAAAAACATGAGGTATTTTTTGCATTCCTTTTTAATACGAATTTACAATTTTTAATACAAATAAAGTTTAAAATTTTTTTAATACCCAGAAATTACTTTAAAAAACTTTAAATGTTTTAAAAATCGAACAAAAATTGTAGCAGCAAAAGGGTGACTGGTGAAAACTGGTGAAGTTTCAACAATCCATTTTTATTTTTTTAAATTTAAATTTACGCAGGACCGAGAAAAATACCTCATTTAAAAAAATGAATTTTTTAAACCCCAAAAATTATATTTTAGACCAATGCTGGAGTCGTATCGCAAGTCTCAAGATAAGTTTTTTAAAGAATATTTTTAAAGCAAAGCGGCTGTGTTTTTTCAATTTAAACAAGAATTTAAATTGTGACCAAATATTTTTTTCCAATTTTTTAAAAAAATGTTCCCCTATGTCCGAAAAGTAAATATAGCAAAATAGCATACGTATCTAATTAGTATAGCAGTGGCCTTCTCCTTGAAAAAATTGGTAAACTAATTGTTCACACGTGCTCACGCTACACGTTTCGTAGTGCTTATACTACATACCACGGTAAAGAGGTTAGGGCAGGAGTCCATTCCATACTTGAGATTATTATTTTTATCAAAAGATTTTTATAACAACGAAAAGCAAGTTAAAATTCCAAAAGTAATTTGATTGATCGTCCGAATTTTCCCGTAATCGTTGAGTTTCGCTATGGGCTCTTAAGGAAATAATTAAATGGGGTATCACTCGTGGCTATTGGCCTAGTCTAGTTTCCAGTATTTCAGTTTTCATGCACAATATTTATGTAGGATAGTAAGGATAGTGTAGTAATTTTAAATTGGGTGCACGATTACATGGTCGATTTTGAACCAACATTTATCTATGGATATGGATACATTATGGTACTCCTTAATGTACTTGACGTTACGTTAAGATTCAAGCTCAACGGCAGACGACGTGACCAACGAGTCAAGCACTTCCTTTGACAGCACACTGTGTCCAGTGACCACAGTAGAATCGTGCACGTGCCCTTCTCCATCCTTTACTACTCCAGTAGAATGTTCTACCCCAACCCAGCCTATTGACTCTTCACCCAGCACCGTCGTAACCTCTGGAGCTACCGACCCCTGCGATTGTACAGCAACTACTTTCACGTCGGCTTCGACTGATAATACAAATTCATCTCCAGCATCTGCTGTTACTTCTACAGATGCCGACACAACCCAGCCTTGTGACTGCAGCAGCTGCAGTACTACTCCAATTTCCATTCCGGACTGCTCCACCACAACACCTATCAGTGGTACATCTTCAAGTACGGAGTGTCCTTCTACTCCTGGTAGGTCCACGAACTTCAACCTTTACACGTTTTCACTGTCTATAATGGGCAAATTAATAATTCGAAATGTCTCCAACCGAAATATGCGCGAGTTTCTCCCCCCATGCTCTGGGCCTCTGGATACATTATTTCCAAGCCACAATCTATTGCCACTGAAATTAGTATTAAATTAATGGGTAGACACAGTTATATCCCTTATCCCCACAACCACTGCTGATGTGAGGAGCTAATCTTGAAATCGAATGTGTTCTAGAATCAACGCCTTGTGATTGCTCCACAAACAATCCCGCATCCTCACCTTCCACTGTTACTCCAGATGGTTCAGATCCACTGTCTTCCACCCTCACCGTCCTCACCACACCAACACCAGGTCTGACCTTCCTCACCAGTACTCACCACCCACTATACATTTCACATATATACATTTTAATCACACGTCAAAATTCGCGATACACGACATTATAATTAACACAGCTCTTTAAAGAAATGTCGTTTTGTAATTTGTAATTGATTTTAGTTGCGGGAACAGAAAAATGCCAAAAAACAGGGCTCATAGCCGGTGTGGCTGTTGCCTCAGTTATTGCAGTCGTTTCAACTGCCATTGCAGCCTACCTCATCTACATTTTGAAACCGTGGTCATCATCAAACATCATAAACAAAGTTTCAAAGGCAGATTCAGTTCCTGCAAAGAAGGGTAAGTGAACATTCTTATTTACGGCTTACGGAAATACGATTTCATATCTTTCTGGAAGGGTCTATAAAAACAAGACATGAAATTTTTTATAAATGTCGGTAGCTTGCTGTAACACGTTTTGAGCGATATCGAAATCGAAATCGTTGATAATACATATAATGAGAATAACTTTCCTACTTTACTTGAATGCATAATTCAGTCTATATTAATAATTAAATTCTGAAAACTTTGAAATTCTGTAGGTGATCCGGAAATAGGACATGAGAGTTACAAAAGTTACCCAGGTCAAAAAATATTGCTTGTATTTTTATTATTTCTTTTTGGTTTAATAAATTCCATTCGTTATATATTGCTTAATGTACAATTATTCATAATATATGTGTCATTCAAAGCAGACTCAATGCAAGGAAACGGTAGCGTTACGTCCGCTAAAATTGGAAATGGGGGGTATTCCGAAGGGATTGGAAATACAAAGGCCAGTATACCTTTAGTTGCTTCAGGTATAGCCAGTGTACCAAGGGGAAGTATTATTGATGGAGACGGCGGTGCCCGGAATCGACATGTAGAAGCTCCAGTACTCGTAGGGGCATCACCATTCAGTGGCCCGAAAATAGCCAGCCCGTTGTCCCCGGACCCTATCCGCACTGTTGAACCCATTGGTCTCGAAGCTGGAAGTCCCTCATATTATGACAACCCTATCACTCTTACAGACGAGCAAGGTAAAAAACACCAGGATTCATTTGGAATCAGAATGGTTCTAACAAGGGAATGCCGCCGCATGTACTCTCTCTATTTTAAAACCAATGCCAATAATGAATGAATTAGGCCGCACTTAGTTACTACAGATCCAAAGTAACTCGACTGCATTTTGCGCCGTTCGCTCACAATCACCCGCCAAAGCTCCAAAAAATCGATTTTTTGCAACTTTGCAACCCTGTAGTTCCTACAATTTTAGTCCGATTTTCAAAAACTTTGAAGTTTTGTGATCTCTGAAACACTATCTAAAAAATTAATTAAAATTCCAAAAATGTTTATTTTTTTATAAAATTGGGGTATTGTGAGGTCTTCCAAAAAAATTGGGTTTCAATAAAATTTCTAAACAAAATTAATTTTTGTTGTATAACAATGTCCAAGAGATCACAAAACTTCAAATTTTTTAAAAATCGGACCAAAATTGTAGGAACTACAGGGTTGCAAAGTTGCAAAAAATCGATTTTTTGGAACTTTGGCGCGTGATTGTGAGCGAATGGCGCAAAATGCAGTCGAGTTACTTTGGATCCGTAGTAACAAAGTGCGGCACAATTAATTATGGGCATTGGTTTTAAAATCGAAAGAGTATTATACATGCGGCGGCATTCACTTGTAAATATAGTATTCACCCAGAGTTATTACTGAAAATTAGATGCAATTTGTATGCACAAAAAACATAAGCTTTGTTAACCTTTTTCTAGAACCGGAGCACGATTACGAGAAATCAGAACCAACATACGGTAGGTTATTATATGTAGTTATGTTTTATATTCAGGGTAAGTATGTGTAAGTATTGTTAAGTTTTTGTGTTCTCTGACTTGACGCATCAACAAACAGCTTTATGACTGTTCCAAAGTACCCCCGTAATAGTTTTTGAGTTTATCTCAAGACAAGGTCTAAAAAACCTGAAAGGTTATAAACAAAGTACGTACGTGTTTAGTTCTTCCGAATTATGCCTTAGTGAAGTCTGTTGAGAGCACTTCAATTAACATATATATGTATTTTGCGTTTTTGTTTTTGCGGAAATCTAGCGGAGCCCAACAGCATTGCAGGTTCAAACGTAGCCAATGATACATACGGTAATGTGGTGAACAGTCTTTAATACTTTGTTAAATTAATCAATAATACTAACCTGTGATTAATAATTAATTTGTCGTTAATTTATGTATGAACTTTCTATGGCGATCAGGTTCTGATTTATTCCCAACGCCAGCTCAAAGCAGTGTTCCTATTCACCCAGGTATTCATATTAATTTATGTCATGTACTTCAGTTACATACTCAACCATTATAACAATGAGTACATGTAAAATTGTGAACACAAAATGGTGCATAAGCGGTCATCAAATTATTTCAATGAAATAAAAAATTAATTATTGTGAATATAAATATTGCTAACTTTAGATGCCGAGGTGATAGAAGAGCCGAAAGTAGATTATAATCGGGTGACTTTTGGACCTGCAGTGGAGATAATTCCGTCCGACGCAGAAGATCAAGATTAATAAATAAAATCTATTATTTATTTAATCATATCTGCTTTTTGTAATGGATAATTACCTTAAATTAATAATGTACTATCAAGTTAATTTTCAAAAACTGACTGTGATAATACACTTACACGGTAAAATCAATTAATTATTAATAAATTCAAACAGTTTTTAAACTTGCATAATGTTGAAAGCCTAAGCTCTGCTGCGGGCTGCCCATCATTCCATTTCCTATATTTAAGTGGGTGTCAGAACCTGAATCGATGTTTCCTATAAAAACTGAAACACGGCACAATTCCCACTGTTACTGATAGCCTCGCATGGATTATAAAATTCGAACGACGATAAAGCTGTCCAAGTAATAATAATTAATAATAAGTGATTTGTGTGACGAATCAAAACTTTTTATATTGAAAACAATTAGTTTGAAGCCTTTACTCCTAAAAATCTTAAATCACCAATTTTAGCAACAATGTTGTTGACAGAAATTTTGTTACTCGTTCGCCAATCAAGTAAACGTTTAAGCTCGACGCCACTCACACATGTGTAGTAGCTTCCAGGAGCCCCAGTTCAACTATCCACATCTGATATGTTTACACAAGTTTTGACACTTCCTCTGGGTGCGTCATATGTAGCATGAAATTTCGAGCTCTTACCCAGCCTTTGAGAAAATTTTGAAACAGTTTTTTGTCCAGGCACCTACCTTAACCATTTATCTAGGGAACCTCTGAGAGTTTTGTTCGATTTATGCCTTGCAAGTATTTTTTTAAGCGCTCAAAGTTGCCGCGTTTCAAAATCCCTTAAGACTCAACGCTAAAAATTTCGATGTTTAAATAACTCTAACTAGTAACAGGAACAAAAATTTTGAAATTTTCCTTAGAGGTGCCCTAGATATTGCTGAAAAGATTTGAGAAAAAATATAACTTAACACGTCCCACATCTCTACCGGCTTATCTTAGAGCGCAAAGGTCTTCTGTCTCCCCCTTAAGAAGATATTTTGATAACGTCATTTATGGATAATCCCAAACGTATTCGGTTACGAATGATTAAACTCTTTTAAATAATCATTAAAATATCACGTTAGCCGTATTTCATGAAAAATGGAGATGATCAGAATTGCTTTTAGGGCTGAATGGAGATGCTCATAATTGCTTTTAGCTGGAAATGGAGCTGATCAAATTTGATTCTTCGCCGATGATATGCATGTCATTCATACAGTGAAGTAGTTTTTATTTTACCTCTTTAATCTAAAACAAACCTTTTATATCTACACCGTGCATTTTGTTAGGGTCAGGGTGTAGCTTTGCTTAACGGTGAGAGGTTTTTTCTTAATTTTTAATTAAATCAATAATTGCACAAACATCAGATTAAAATTCAAATTTGTTCATTTTATAAATGAACAAAAAAAGGTTTAAATGAGTTTATATTGTCATACTGACAACAAAAAGCCAAAATATTTCGCCAACAAAAATTGTTTTATACAGACACTTACTGCCTAGAAAAAATCATTGCTTTAATTCTGGTCTTTCAAAAATGAATGAAGCAGCCAGTGTTGTTTCGAAATTTTTTATAATAATTTTTACTATAATTTCCAAAATTGCCGTAAACCAGGCTTCAAAAAAATTCTGAAATGACACTGCTTGTAGCTTAACTATAAGTTGTTCAAAACGCTAGAATAGCACGTTTCACGAGATTTCATAAGTTTCAGTTCAAATAAAGGTAAACTTCCTTTAAAAATATGAGTGTACGATTTTATTACTATTTTCTTATAATTAACAGAAATACTCAGACATGTTCATTATTTCCAATAGTTCAATTTTTCTCTCATAGTCAGGTTCGCACAGGTCAGCCTTGAACCATGACTAAATCGCAACTAATCGGTAATCTGTAGCTTCAGTCTACGCTAGACATAAATATTCACTGATTTTGTCATATTTTACAATAATTTATGCTAGAAATAATAACAATATTATTTCTAAAATATCATCAATATTCATAGTAAAACCATAGCATTAAACACTTATTATATCTGTAACATAAGTACTGCAAATACTTGTTTCCAGAAGGATATCCTAGAATTTAAAACTCATGAGTATTACATAAACTGCACTCGTCAAAACCGAAATTGTTGATGTCTCATGATGCCCACTTCGAATAAGACACGCTAATTCTCTTCCATTATTTCAGACTAAAATAGAAAAGATTGCGGTCACGTGAGATCTAAAACTTTGGAAAATCACTTGAAAAGCGCTTAATCAAGCTGGTCTGCACATACTTTGTTTTAACCATGGTTTTGAACTTGAGCAGAAAACCATTGTACAAATAAACGTTCAGTTTTCATTTTGTTGGAATCAATGTTTCTCCTAAACTAGATACTCCAGAGCAAAGCCCGGCTTGTATTTACGTAGGCACGAACAAGGGCTACATTCTGTGCATGTACCTAGGTACTTACACTTTTGGTCTGCCTTTAATAGCCACAGCGTTACGGAATCGTGAATGGCACCCAAGATTCCTTTAGTTGATCGAAAAATGTTTTTGAGTCTCACGCCAAAGTTTTTAACACATGGCAACTTACAATATGCCATTCAAAAGCCCTTAAAATTCTACCGTGCAAGTTTAAAATTTGGCAAACGCTATTTCAGCAAATCTACAAAATTGTTTACATTTGATCGAGTTTATTTTCAAAGCAGTTACGCCGCCATTTTGAATTTAGGCGTCCAAATGTTTTTCAACAAAACAATATTAATAAGCCAACCCTTTTTTTACGAGTACGCATTTTGTATAAAAACGACAGCACATGATATTTCTATATGACAACTCCAGCATTGGTTTTTTGGCTTTTTAAAACAATCTCAGAGCTTATTAGGCCAAACATCACGCAAATAGTAAGTAATCATCACATATACAATATCTATCATTACGCATAAAAATAAATGTCCTAGTTCTAAGTGCAGCTAAACAAGAAATTTATGCGTTAGGACAATTGTCTGGTCACAGCGCGCACTAAAAAAGAAGGGGCCTTACAACTTGTGGAATATAAAGTTTAAAATTACGACCTCGATGACTTACCTTATGTACAATTGTGTGAATCAGTGTAAATAAAATTCTCTCGAATCCTCTCTCTCTCTCGCTGTCTCGATTATTGTTTTATTCACAATGAAATGTTCGAGTACAATCACTTAAAGTTTTTCAAGGTACAATTGTATACTATATGTATTATAACCTAATGCAATGAATTCGATTTATACAAATACATGAATTTGATGCAGTAAGTAGGTGTAAGTAGACATACATTTAATTATTTGCAAACTATATTTTTCATATAAGGAATTATTATATTCACGCTGCAACCATGGAATCCAACGTGAGCCGTATATATTTATTTTTAAAATATAATAGTATGCAATTTTGTATACTATTTGTATGGTAATGGTAAAAGGTATGACTCAAAAATTATTTATAATTGTTTGACATGTGACCGTACAACACATTGCACGTTTTCTCAATATTGACACAAAACCCCTCACACTCGCTCACTGTCTCATCATCCGCTTTCCTATAGAGTAACTACTCACTATAATATATTTATTTATATATATATATGTATATCTGCACGCATATGATTTTGTGTAAATAATCTAAACAACGAAAAAAATGCGTATTATAATAATGTCTATATAGTATAATTATTAGACATAATAAATCTGAAAAACAGGATAGTTGTCGTTGTCGTCGTTAAAAAAATATATATTATAATTATTACACAGACACAACAATAGAAATGTTTATGACTATTTTTCTATTCTGCATCGATTAATTTGATTTCAGTATATTAATACAATTTCCCATATATTTCCTTTGAGGCTTTTTTTAATAATAGCCACATTTTTTTTAGCATTCAATTATTTGTCTTTTAGAGAATGTGATAAGATTTTCCGTCACATTTCTTCAATTCGTTACTATAAAGGTAAATGCATGTGTAAGCAAATAATTATTTTTATTTGGTTCTAAATGCTACAAAAAAAATAGTGAATAAACTAATTTCCGAATTTCGGTTTATAGTAGATTTACTTTGTAAATGATGTGTGTGTCTATTGGAATGCTGTGAACTGTGTCTTGGATGGAGAGGGAAGAACTATATGTATACATATATATAGGTAATATAGCGCTTGTGGTAAATAAAATATTTTACTTTCTCTCATTTATTACAGAGGTATATAGTAGTTCATATTGGAGATGAAAAAAAATGCTGGAAAGTACACAGCCGTGTCTTTTTCAGAATCAGAATGTCTTTTATGGAATCATTGGTTGTATTTTGAAATCATCTCCTCCCATTTGCTTATTAAGGCACTTCGTCGACGTTTCTCAGCGACTCGTCTGGTAGGAACTTGTCGATGTTGAACTTCCTCCATCTCTTCCTCATCCTCACCAAAATTTAAGTTGCTCAAATTCGGTGTGGATTTCCATTGTTGTCGAGTTTTCTTCAATTCTGTAAGACACAATTACATACATGAAGCATTTACTCAAAAATTATTAGGAATAAAAAATGAAGAAATAGGAATTAGGAATTAAAAGAAAAAAAATGTAGAGTGTACCTTCCTCCCGTTGGACCATCTCAAGAAGCTCATCTTTAATTTTTTTCTCTGTGGGAATATAATTTTTCCGGATCTTTTCAGAAGGCTCTGGGACTACTACCTCCGTAATTTCTTCTTTCTCCTGTCTTGAAAATGGGTTCTCAGTTGAATTGCTCTCGGGCTCTCCAGTAGTCTCACCCTGCTCCGTTTCAAACCCGCTAATGCTCATGTCAGTGGGGGAGAAGACGGAATTTGTGGGGGTTGGAGGCATGGATCGGAGATTTAATTTAGTTAGGCTGGAGTACATAATATAGCGCTCCATGGAATTGAAATTTTTGCCAATTTTAAAGCTAGGCAATGGCTGACGAATTGATTGGACTGGGGCCTGCGTTGCCTGGGGTTGTTGTGGTTGTGGTTGTGATTGTGAGGGTTGTGTGGACTGCTGGAGTACAATTGCTTGTGGTTGTGGTTGTAGATTTAATTCCTGTTGTGGTTTATTAGCTGGAGGAGGAATGATGTCTCGCTTCATTATTTGAGCTTTGGATGGCTGTTGATGCTGCTCGGCATTTTTCTGTGCGGACATTGCTTCAAACTTTGCAACTTGGGCTTGGGCATCATTTTTAATAGTTTCCTTGGGGGACTCGTGGCTTTTGAAGGTACTCAAATTTTTCTGGACTTCAGCTTCAGGCTCCTCCGACTCTGAGCGCTGTCGCTGGACTTGGGATGTAAATTCTAGTGGTGGCAAGGACGGGTCAGAGGGGGAGGACAGGACGGTGTCCACTGACAGGGTTCGCACTCGTCCCTCATCCTTCAGTTCCCTCTCACGCTTCAGATTATCTTCAATCTCTTTCTTCAGTCGACTCGCAGCGAGCATGTAACTGATGTCCGCCTTCACGGGCTTCACTGATGACTCCTGAACCTGGGACATCTTCAGGGGCTGGGATCCAAATTTATCCTCGGCGGACTCTTTCACTATCTCTTTCGGCTGCTGTTGAGTTGACTTGGGTGGACTGTGGAAATGAACGAATCGAACAATGTATTACAAGGTCTACAGCGAGCTTTAACGATAAGAATATTGGTAGTGCCTTTTTTACAGAAAATAATTACTACGTTTTTTTTCTTTTTACGAAACTTATCGTCTGTGAAGAATGAAAATGACCCATATCCATTTGTAGCTAAAAACATTATCCACTATCTACAAAATTAATGAAATATGTATTGAAAATACTTGAAATCATTTGAATAGAACAATTTGCACTTTTCAAAAATATATAAATAGAAGATTTTACACTTTTCAAAAACATGTAAATAGAATATTTTGCACTTTTCAAAACTATGTAACTAGGACATTTGACACTTTTCAAAAACATGGAATTAGAAAATTTTATACTTTTCAAAAACATGTAAATAGAACGTTTTACACTTTTCAAAAACATGTAAATAGAACATTTTGCTCTTTTCAAAAACGTGTAAATAGAACATTTTGCTCTTTTCAAAAACATGTAAACAGAACATTTTACGCTTTTCAAAACCTCCCAATCAACATATTCCGCACGTTTCACATTTTTTTTATGACATAGCTCATTTTGATTCTGACTTAAATTGAATATGGGTCATTTTCGTTCTTCACAGGCGAGTGTCAAAAGCTCCGGTAACAAGCAGCTGCATGTATCTGGACTTATAACAGACATTTTGTATAATTGGTTTGGTTTAATAATGAAGTTCGGCAGTACCTTGTCTCTCTCTCCTGAGTCCGTAGCTCATTGGTTGTTGGCTTGACGGGTCGGGAGAAGGGTTTATTGAATGTGATGTAGTGTGTGACATGATTCTCAATTTTCCCATTGCCAGCAGGTGGTTGTCTCGCTGTCTCCGCTGTATTTCGATAACCTGCGACAAGCGAGCCAACACGAACGTTCCCAAGACCTTTCTTTCCCTGCTGCTGATCAGCTAGGTTCTTCGTGCTCCCGTTCAAACTACTGTAGTCACTCCCTCCTGTCAACTTACTCTGGCCATTCGAATTCCCGTCGTAGGTGGGACGATCCGAGGATTCATTCTCGGACAGGAGATTACTCTCCTGACTCTGATGACCACTGTCAATGAGTGTGGGACTCTCGAGCATCATTATTGGGCTGGAGGCGTCATTCGGCTGACCAAATGGACTGGATCCATTGGAAGAGGAGGCCATGTCAAAAGAGTCGAATTCTGTTGGTTCATCACTCGTGTCCGAGTCTGAGGAGCGAGGGAGTCCTTCATCAGTCATCAGTTCCAAATTTCTCATGTAGTCCTCTCGAATCTCTTCATTGATCTTGTCGGTTATGGTCGGGGACTGAAATTGTGGCATTTCAAAAAAACAAATATTTAGTATCCCCCAAAGCTACAGATATATACGCTAATAAAAACATTAAAGTTAGTTTATTCAGGCGCAGTGTCATTATTGGAACACACTCCTGGTGGTCCATTTACACGTACACAATATTTAGAATTTAGTTTCTATCTTTCATCTCAGCAGCGTCGCTGTCTCAATCACTAAAAATTACCTTGATTTTAAATTACGTAGGTTGCAGTTAAAAAGATTAGTGGAAAAACCTGTACTATGTGTAACAGGTAAATAAGTGATATAATTGCAGACACGTTTGTACACTATTATCATTCTATCTGCATAAAAAATACTAAATTTCAATTTTCAGTAGTTCGTGAAGCACGACGTGATTATCACCCTCTGGTCTCTATATGTACCTACCTACATAACGCCGGAATGACTATCTATATATAGTATCTACCGCCCTAAGGGATGTACTCTAATCTCTGTGGTAATTATTATCAAATCACAATCAGACACACAATTGTCACGTAACTACATGGAAATCGCTCAAATCTAAAAATGCTAGAAATTTTTTGTAAGTGTGAGCACTTAATTATGAAAATGTACCTAAATGAAGAACACACACTGCTTAAAAATTTTAAGATGTCTCGTCTCTTGTACTTGGTTGGGCACACTGACTATTGACTATACTCCATGGACGAGACTATACAGCTGTGACTCAGCTTTTTGTAAATTCCACTCATACCCCAAAAGCCCATAAGCTCCTTTTTGGAGACAGACAAGAATTTGTCTCACTCAAGTTTTATTAAAGGCATTTACCTACCTATTCTTAATACTGTCGTTGCATTTTCGAAGGTAGTAATTTTAAATGCATACATAAAGTGGACTCACCTATGTTTAAAATCATTGCTTTGGTACATATAGTAAAAATGCTCAAATAAATATTATTTTCAACATACTCGTGTGAAAAGTGAGAGAATTAAATTTTGTATGAGTCAATTGAGAGAAGTAGAGAGAGAGAGAGAGAAAAAAGAATGACAAGGAGTTATTAAAAATCTCACCGTCACGCCAAAATTACTCCTGGCAAACTGACTCGCTGCATTCTCCCTCATTTTCGTTTCCCAGTAACTCTTGATCGCTGGCTTATTCTCAATTATGGACTCTTCGTCAATTTCTCCTGAAAGTTAAAAAATTAATTAATCAAATATTAGCATTAATATTTTAGGCTTTAATGCGTCAATGTTTAGTATGGTGGACAATCACATCATTCCTATAAAAATAATTATTGTTATATTTTATTAACAATTTAATTAAGTATAATTTTGAAATATTTATCATGAAATTAAGTAGGTATGTTACATCTGATTAATGAACAGAGCCATGTAAATAAGGCTCTTGTAATTCTACAAAAAGTAATTCTCTCATCTCCTTATTTTCCATTAAAATGCAGGTTTAATTTTGAGTGCAATAATGAGCTAAAATAAAATCAGGGCAGGAAGTAAACTGCATAAATATCGTGCCTTTAGAAAATCGTGGTTCTTCGAAGAAGTTGCGAGTTGAGAGTTAAAATAGATACTTGTATAGATCCCATAAATAATGTATGATGCCTCTCAAGACTCGTAATATATTATGGTAATGAGGAAAAAAAATTAAGTATCGTTGGAATTGGAATATAGAAGAGGAGTAGACGTGCTATACACAGTTCAACAACTCACATTACGAAAAAGGTGTCCAAGTTCAAAACATTTTTAGAATATTATTACTATCACGCTGATTTTTTGTTATTCAAATGACAGGTGAAATGGTGTGACTAATATTACTTATTCATGCGGATCCATCTTATTTTGACCCAGCCTCAATTTAAATGCTCGTAATGGAGATGTACAGCTTGACACTTTGTACTCTAGGTGTAACGTTTGCTGTCCAGTTATTTGTGTCCTACACGCTCACACATAGATATACCTATATCCTCCCCATCTCCTATATCCTTTGCCTTTATGATCCTAATAGTAGTAATTTGAACAGTGAGTGCCAGTCTTTTAATAGGTGTGTGTGTATATATGACTATTTACCGTTTGAACCAACTCCAATAATTTATTGTGATTCAAATAATAATGTGTATTTCTTTAGTCAATCAGTCAGTCATTCTGTACTTTTCCTACCTCCCATTTTTCCCTATTCATAAATATATTATTTCCGTATTCCTTTTAGCTATAATTACGGGGCTACGGTCAATAGTATGTAGGTACTATAAAGTGTTTCAGTTTGAGGTTTGGGCTCAAATTCCGTGTCCGTACTGATCCGTCCGTCGTCCCATGTTTTGACTGCAACTTCTAACTTGTCTGTCAGTGTCAGTAGTGTCAGTTAGTCCTCAATTCTGAAGCATTTAACGATCAAATTACCGGTACTCCTGTGCATCCCACAACTCCAAGAGAACAGAAAGTATATTGAATCGTAATTATACATAATTATTCTCTGTTTTATGCGCTCGAAGGGCTAATTTTCAGTAAGTTTCCTACTCCCTCCTACCATGTGTAATGTGTACACAATCATTTACTATATATAATTAGTACTTTTGGTTTGTTGGGTGGAAATGGTCAAAAACTTGGAAAAGATGCATTGGTTTGGAATAAAAAAAATTACATGCAACTATCAACTCTACGATTACGTTTACGATTACGATTTTAGGGTATTAGCGGTCTAGGTTTGGCATGTAAGAAAAAAAATCCAATAAACATTTTGCAGCCTGTGTGTGGGTTCTCTCTAGTTGTAAAATGGGAATCAAAATGTCAATACCACATCATCATAATGGTATACATACAAAAGGTGTAGGACGAAGTACATAAGCATGAGACACCAAACACTGATTGCTATTTTCTCGATTTCCTTCAAAAACCCTCAACTTTCGATTTCAATAACTTTCTAGAATTAGCGGCACTATAATTTGTATTCCTTCTCACGATGATTATGTATAATTCCTATAATTTATTACACTAATATTTATCAATGTATTCAACAAAAAAAATGTATGGAGTCTCAAAAAAACACATTTTTAATACATGGTGTTCGTGGACAAGATTCGAGTCTCGGGCCATCCCATAGCCTCACTATCTTGGTGTGCAATCTCTGTAAGTTTACTCAAAAGGTACAGAGTACAGCGTACAAAGACATGCACAATAAAATAAATTAAAAACTGCAATGAATGTCTTTTTTAGCATTTGCCCTTTTGGCTTTACTGATGTTTTTTTTTCTGCTCGTGCAGTCTATACACGCTAATTACTAAAGCAATCAGTGAGTGAATTAGAGACTATAGATAGAATCAGATGGCATCCGCCCCGGCCCCAGTGCCAGTCCCAGTGCCAGTGCCAGTATAAAAGATGAATGAAAATTCAGTATAGTCCCTATATGTATATCCCCTATACTATGGGCCACAAATAAATATTTGAGAGATACAGAATAAATATTAGCTTATAGGTATTCCTATTCCTATCCCTACTTAGAATTAGAATTAGAATTAGTGTACACACAGGTATTTTAATCACACTTCAAAAGGTGTATTTACGTAGGTAAATATTTAAGCTTAAATCGAGAGAGAGAGAGTCACCTGGCATTTTGAGAATTGAATTTGTTGGGTTTCTGGTACTTAAAAAATTCCAACTTAAAGGGTGTGCGACACACAACAAAGGGATTTTTCCAGTTGATTTAGAAATTTGTTTCCAAGAAAATTATTATTTTGAAACCCAAGTCCAGGGGAGAAGCACAGAATAGTTGAGAAAATTGTCAGAAAAACTATATACAGGTTTGCTCCTTGGTCCTATTCTAAAAATGGCACTGCACTCTGTGTGAGTCTCTCTCCACTGTGGAACGGCACCGATGAAAAAAAAATATAACCAAAAGAGATTCGATTTGTGGATTACACAAGACTCATCATCATCACACGTTGATGAGTGTCACTCTGGTTCTGGTCCAGTTTTGTTTGTCCGTGAGAAATGAGGATATCTCTGGGAGCATACGCAGAATTGAACGGGGTACGGCTATAATATTATTATGGAGCCGGAGCCGGAGGAGCCAGGAGGGATGATAGTAGATTAAGTCAAGTATTATGATAGCAGTATGCAGTAACAGATGAGAGGCAAGTTCACTCTTATCTCCGTGTCGTCCTTATCACAAATCACAATTTAACTCCGTTTGACTCTCCTTCAATTAATTCCTTTTTCAAGGCAGACACTTTTGGAAAGGAATAATTTTTTTTGACTCACACCGAGAACGAGAACGACGCTACACGGCTACGGTGATTACGATTACGTGATTCCTCGCTCCTGTCAACACCATACCACACACTCAAAAGTCTGGAATTTATACTATGGGATGATGATTTGATGATGATGATGATGATTTTATTATGATGTTATTATACAGATTTTCCCCTCTGCTCTGGCCGAACCAGATAACGAAACTCGCTTTTGTTTTATCAGCTTAATAATAACTTGGACTGGGACTATATGGGACTCTTGTCTGTGACACAATGGCAAAGCCGAAGCCAAGATTTAACGGTGGCAGCTCAACAAATTGACGTGAACATCGCAGAGTGTTTTACTCTCCAATAAAAATAATCCGTGTGTTCTTTCCGTTAAGCATTACTCATGAGGCTCAGTCTCACTAGTCAGCCTATGTATTGATTTCTGCTCGGAAAATAAAAAATAAAAAAATAGTAAAAATGTGCGGGTCACTTTTTTTTAAAAATAATTATTAACGTTTTGAAAATCAAAATTTTGAAGCTTGCCAAATAAAAAAACGGAATAGCAGATAATGTAATAGAATGTTGGTGGTGTGGGAATGTTTGTGTTGTTATTGTTGTTGTTATGTAGTTTGAAAGTTGACTGGTCTGAGGAGAGGGACGTATACCGGTGACGGTGACGGCGACGGCGACGTTGACTGTGTATTGAAGAAAAGAATTGCTCCTTGTAAACTTTCAAAAGGGAAGGAAAAGAACACAAGACTCACAATTCACTCTGCTCGCTGTCAATGTACTTAATTGGAGGGACTATATAGTCTCTATAGGAAATGTGTATCCCATCCAAACAGAATGTTGACAATGTGGAAGACAAACATAAGTTTCTCTCTTGCGCTGCTACGAATCTCGCTCCTCGTGAGTCAATTCCCAAATGACAAGGGTTTCAATGTGCTCTCTTTCTAATCATATCACGATGACCAAAACTCTACTTTTCTTCTCTCTCTCTCTGTATCTCGCTCTTCCCTCAATCCTTTTCCCACTCAAATCGTTTCTGTGTGCAGTGTGCCCACAAAGAATTTTACACCCCAAAGTGGAAACCACTCGAAGACTCGGCAAAGCAGGAGCTCCTCTAACCAACCAAAACAACAAAAATGACTACCAAAAATTCCTCAACTGTCTGTCTGTAGTAGAATACAAGTACAAAATCCCTGATTTCTTTTCCTCTTGCCTTTTGATTTAGCTCATCTATCAAGTGTAGCTACTTACTCAGAGGCAGACGGAAGGTGTACACAGAGGGATTGGGATTTACTACGAGCGAGCAACGACGCATCCACGCTTCTCTCTATACCACCACCACACTGCTCTTTAAGAGTGGATCGAAGGAACATCGAACAGGTAGTTGTGTTTGTGTGTATAATTTTTAGCTACTACTCCTCGGATTTCATCCACGATGACGATGGTCCTATGCACAGTAGACAGCTGACTTGTGAGATGAGTGTGAGTGAGATACTTGCTGCTGGTATGTACCTACCTAGGTTACGTATCCTGAGGTGTAACGGGACCTGTGGAAGTGGAAGACTCGCTCTTTGGGGAAGTTTGCGACAAAAACACAAAAATAATGATGATGATGTATTCCCTTAATTGTTCCTATCCTACCTATGCTACCTTTAATATCGTCAGTGAAGAACCAAAATGAATCATTTCCAATTTATGCTAGAATTAAAATGACCTATGTCAAAAAGGGGCAGTAAATAAGATGCATGCTTGCAACGCTAATCACATAAGTTACTAAAATGAGCAAATTGTTCTATTTACATGTTTTTTGAAAAGGGCAAAATGTTCTATTTTCATGTTTTTGAAAAGGTGCGAAATTTTCTAATTCCATGTTTTTGAAAAATGTAAAATATTCTATTAACATGTTTTTGAAAATTGTAAAATATTCTATATACATGCTTTCATGAACATGTTATTTTAATTTTTTCTGTAGATAGTGCATTTTCTTTGAAACTAAAAAATGGATATCGGTCATTTTGGTTCTTGACAGACGATATGCTACCCTCCACCATCCCTATACTCCGACTACCTGCCTAAATTTAAGCTAGGCACATAGCTCTGGGTTCCTCGCCGTGTTTCCCCGTCTCAATACTCAAGTGACTCTGCACTCCAAATAATGAAGGTAGTCAGCTAATTTACATGTTAAAACTAGCAATACGAATACAAAATACTGAAAATACCGAGTCGTCGTGCTATTCATGGGAGCCTCTTAAGTCTCTTGACTTTGGTCTCTCTTGGGGAAATACATAGGCGTAGTCGTAGCAGTGAGGACTGTGAGCATATAAGGTAGTCAGAATTGGAATTGGAATTTACACTGACAGGTACAGGGAACAAAGATACAGAGAGAGAGAGAGAGATGCATGGATGAGAATGAGCTACTACTTCATCCATAATCGTACCTCTCGCCGTCTTTCTGACTTTGACCCACTTGCCAAGCACTACTGTTGCAATTTAGCTAACGATAAAAGTTGGGCCCATGAGAACCGCGCCAATGCGACGTACGACCTATCATCCGTCTCTCCTGTACCGTGCAGTCATCAGCATTCTAGCAAATAATGCCTCATGGATCGCAAGCCACGAACCATTATTTATTTCGTACAGGTCTTTATAGATATACTCACTCGGATTTGGATTTGATTTACATGTAACAATCATTTTCTGCAATGTGCTCACGGGACTCTATGCAGAGCCGGACGAAGGAATTGCTTTTAGGCAGGAATTTGTTTCCATACAAAAACCAGCATTTTGATTTTATTGATGGTTTTCTTTGGTAATGCAAAATGTTGTATTTACATGTTTTATAAAAGTGCAAAATGTTCTTTTTACTTGATTCAGAAATGTGCAAAATGTTCTATTGACATGTTTTGAGAAAAGTGAAAAATGTTTTATTTCCATGTTTTTGAAATGTACACAAAATTGTATTTGCATGTTTTTGAAAAGCCAAAATATTCTTTTTACGTATTTTTTAAAAAATGCAAAATGTTGTATTTACATGTTTTATAAAAGTGCAAAATGTTCTTTTTACATGTTTTGATAAAAGTGTCAAATGTTTTATTTCCATGTTTTTAAAAAGTACAAAAAAAATTATTTTGCATGTTTTTGAAATGTACACAAAATTTATTTTGAATGTTTTTGAAAAGCCAAAATATTCTTTTTAAACATTTTTGAAAATTGCAAAATGTTGCATTTACATGTTTTTGGAAAATTCAGTCAGCGGGTGCTGCCTGCATTGGCTGCATTATCCGGCCCTGACTCTATGATTACTACGGAGCACTTTTTTGGACACTCTAACCTATAGGCTATAGGTACCACATTATATTCCCTATTCTTGATCTAGAATCTAGACTATTTAAATTTAAAAGGTGCACTTCATTACACGGACTTGGCTACCACGGATATCAATATCAATCCCGGTGCCGGTAGATTTCGTAGTCATGAGGAGTTTCCCTTGTTTTGTTTTGTTCAGTCACAATACTAAAATAATGCGTTCATCCGTCCCATTCCCATTCATTGTGGTGTTGAGGCCAGGGAGACATACATAAATTAGGCATAGCTCCGTGTGCTATGTTTGTTGTGACTTCCCTCCCTCCCCACTCCCTCCCTAACCTAACCTATAAGCACACATCTATGCTCGAGTGCGGATACAATCCTCGGTTTAATGTTTCCACTTGTCACTATATACTGCATCACGTGGGGACGAGAGACGTCATGGTTTCAAGATTACAACTCAAATTCTCATTGACGTAATACAATAGGGTATACAGATAGAGGATAGAGTGGGAGAGAGATGTGGTTCAGGGTCTGTCCGTGTCCGCATCCGTAATCCGTATGACTGACTGTCTTTTGCTTCTGCTCCTTTAACGTTTTACCTCTACTCTCTATGTATAACAGTGGTGTATTTGGTCGTCTAAATGTCGGAGAAGAGGAAAATGTCAAAATCTACACGGTGCATCTCATCTATAACTCTTCATAGTGCACACGGAGTGACAATCAGGAGCGATGAGGTACACAATAAGTTTTGGTATCTAGCAACTATCCGTATTTTTCAATTATTCTATTCTGACTTCCCACATTATGTCGGTGCTCATGGAGGGGTAGCTGTACTAATAGCTGTAGGCTCATTACTCGTCCTTAAAACTTGTAAAGAATCACAATAACTTTGCCCCAGTAACATGCAAAATACATAAACACTTCCCCCCACTTAAATCTCGTAATAATTCCCGTACAAAATTTGAGCTCAAAATTAAAAATGGCTCCAAATATTTTACTAAAAAAAATGCTAAGCGACAAGTACAAATATGACGAGCGAGTCGGAATTAGAATTATTTTAAAAAAATGATTACTACTTACTATTTTTTTTAATATGATTTAATCAAGTTAAAGCCAGGACCGGATAATGCGGCCAGCGTATAGGCAGCCCCCAATGCTTGAATTTTCAAAAAAAAATGTAAATGGAACATTTTGCACTTTTCAAAAATATGTAAAAAAGAATATTTTGACTTTTCAGAAACATGAAAATAAATTTTTGTGTACATTAAAAAAATATGCAAATGAAACATTTTCCATTTTTCTCAAAGCATGTGAATAGAGCATTTTGCACTCTTTCGAATCAAGTAAATCGAACATTTTGCACTTTTCTAAAGCATGTAAATACAACATTTTGCTTTACCAAAGAAAACCACCAGTACCAATAAAATCAAAACGGTGGTTTTTGTATGGAAACAGATTGCTGCCTAAAATCAATTACTTCGTCCGGCCCTGGTTAAAACAAACCAAAGAAACTTGTCGTTAGATTGAAAATTGCACCCAATGCTTCCGTAACCAGAGAATTATTAGTAAACAATACGGGGAAAATTCCCATGACATTATGTTGCAAGTAGTATACTCGATGCACACAAAAATGGTACGGTTCACAGTTGAGGGCGCTTTACCATGAGTATATTGGGAGGTCACGGGTCAGTTTTCAGCTCGCTCCTACCCTGGGTTAAGTTATATACTAAACACGAGTAATAATTATTATCCCACTTCCCACTTTGAGCAGGGTGTAAATTCTATGTTATGTGTAAAGTGTACGCAGATAGCGTCATTTTTTCAATCAGATACTAATACATAATACTGCATAGGCATGTACATATCCTCATGTTTCAAAGGAAACTCCGACCGAACTAAAAGCAAAACCACAAATCCGTGAATGAATACATCAATCTTAGTCAAACAAAGAAGGAAAAAAACAAATCATTGCAGCACTCAAAGATGCACACAACAAGACCAACAACGCAACAATAACGAGATTATGAAATGTCATATTCCTATTCCTACATAACGAAATGAAAAAGCTACAAAATAACTACACAATATAAAGGAAGACAAAAAATAGGTTGGATTTGGATAACTAGAATTTTACATATTCAAATCTCTGAATGCCTCTAAACTTTCTGACGCCATCAACATCATCAACATCAACATCACAACATCGTCAATCGCATCATTTTTAATGATTTTAAAAGATGTGAAAAATATTAAATATAGTTAAGCTTACGCGAATTTCAAAATCGTGCAAAACTGCATCTCATACTCACTCACTGCTCAGATACTACTCGTACTTATCCTTCGTTTTCGTTAGCAGTACACTGTGCTGGACGTTTGTAGTTCTATAACTTCTATAATGTAATCTCTTTGAAAGCGTATCAAAAGTGGTGTGGAGAGAAAGACATAGCAAATTTCACAAGACGACAAACACTATCGCATCGTCCATATCGAGTACTACCGACCGACTCACACCGACCGACTGCTCCCTCAAAGAATTATTTTTTTAATATAGACTCAGTCTCCTGCGACGACCAACTATTATCCGCACGTTATATTATGTAAATTCCAATTTTGTAACAAAAATATATAAATGGTTATATACAAAATTGTTTAGAAATTATAATGTGCAACATCTTTACACGATGCTATGCACATAAATAAAGGAACCAAAAAATATTCGGTAACCATTCATAGTACAACAGCCCACTTATTACATCTCTTTTTTTAGATTCACCTTCACACACTATAGAAAGGGTCATTTAATAAAAGTTATAATATAATCAGTTTTTTTTACAATAAAATTTTTGAATTTCTTAATACATAATTCGCTCTCGATTCTCGATGCTCCTACGGACACTAATTCTCACGGAGGATCAAAGATTGAACGAGTCAGTCAGGCTTCTACACACCTTTAGGTAGGTACATATTCATTTGAGAGAAAGCTGCTCATTAAATAAATTTAAAGATTATTGGACGTTGCATTCAATTTACAGAGATTCAAATTAAACTTTAAAAATTCTCTCTCTCTGATGCTCATTATATTTAGAAACAATCAATTTAGCCAGCACGGTAACATGCAAATAGTATGTATCGAATCAATCAGATTGAAATTCCATTTTGGGACCATTCACTTACACAGTCAAATATAGTCATCTGGGAAGAACTAAAATTACCCATATCCAGTTTTATCTAAAAACAATATCAGCTATCTACAAATACATTGAAATATGTCTTGAAATTATTTAAATAGAACATTTTACGCTTTTCAAAAACATGTAAATAGAACATTGTGCACTTTTACTAAACATGTAAATACAGTAATTTACACTTTTCAAAACATGTAAATAGAACATTTTGCACCTTTTCAAAAACATGGAATTAGAGCATTTTGCACCTTTTCAAAAACATTGAATTAGAACATTTTCCACTTTTTCAAATACATGTGAATAGAACAATTTACACTTTTCAAAAACTCCTAATTAACATTTTACGCATGTTTCTCATTTTGTTCTTATGACATATCTCATTTTGATTCTAGCTTAAATTGGATACGGGTCATTTTGGCTCTTCACAGACGATATGTACTGTTAAGGATTTTGAAAATATTGTGTAACCGGTACCGGTACCGGTAGTATCCATAAAACAGGAATATTATTAGATTCCAAAAAAATGCGTCACTCTATAGACTATAGACTATAGAAACAGTGATGCTCTCCTATAGTAGTAGTTTAAGTTGAATGGACTGACTGACGAGTGGAATGGAAGCGGCGATCTTGAATCTTTACACTCGGCAGAGAGAGAGATTTGGATTTGAAGTTGAAAGGGAGAAAGAGCGGAGAAAAGTGCTCGTCTCGTGGCTCGGCGAGTGGACTCGTAGGTTGCCATAATAATCATAAAATAAAGATATATAGGTGTATGAAATTGTCTTACATGACTGCATTAGATATTATTTTGTATCTGAATTAAATTCAGTGTAGGCGGTGTCATTAAGTTTAATAAAAAAGAATGTAGTATCTCCACTCAAGTTCTCTATTCTATAAATTCTATGCAAGTACCTCGCTCCACTACTACTACTACTGCTACTACATCATTGTAAGTCGCTCGTAACTAATCTTGAAAAGGAATGTAATTTAATAATTTTGATAATCAACACTATGTGCGACGAACTACACTGAATTAATACGGCATAGCTCAGTCAGAGTCATACTTTGTATTTTGTATACGAAGCCCCGAGTATCGCATATCGCATCGCAGGAGTAGTGTAGTCGTATCATAGCCACAAATCCCTTGTATCATATCATCATCAACATCATTCACTACTGCAGATATATCCACCATGGGAAAAAGAGAAGAAAATCATAATTAGGAACTACTGAGCGTAGGATCTTATGATTGCTACACAACTCCATGCACACACACACACGCTCTTATCATTTTGGCAGAGAGAGAGACTTGGACTTTTCAAATCTGTGCAAAACATAGGGACATGTAGCTATATGCATATGAGCTATTACTGTTATTACTGTTACTCTTATGGGTTGTTGGTCCAAGGTACCACATACATAATAGCACTCAAGTGCAACGATGATACGAATACGACTCACCATTGGATTGGATTGGATTTTGAGCGGAGCTCCAGGGCCGGATAATGCGGTCAGCGCAGGCAGCCCCCGCTGCTTGAATTTTCAAAAACCATATAAATGGAACATTTTGCACTATTCAAAAACATGTAAAAAGAATATTTTGCACTTTTTAAAAACATGCAAAATAAATATTTTTGTATATTTCAAAAACATGGAAATAAAACATTTTCAACTTTTCTCAAAACATGTAAATAGAACATTAAACACTTTTCTGAATCAAGTAAATCGAACATTTTGCACTTTTCTAAAACATGTAAATACAACATTTTGCTTTACCAAAGAAAACCATCAATAAAATCCAATAAAATTGGTGGTATTTGTAAGGAAACAAATTGCTGCCTAAAATAAATTCCTTCGTCCGGCCCTGATCATTATTATTGAGAATAATAAATAATAAGCCATCCTATGAAGCCCCATGTAGACTGTAGACTCAAGTAGTAGGCAAGTCTAGAATGTAATAATAATTGACATTCATAATAGTAATATGTGGAAGAATAGAATGTAATAGTATGGATTCCCCCCTGTGTTTACTGTTTACCTACCTATAGAGAATTACACCTAATTATCATCCATCCGTAGCGGAGTACCAGTACCATAGCATAGAATATATATAGAGTCAGAGATTATCTTTACACGAGGTGATTCTGATTAATAATAATGATAAATATATGCAACACATAAAAATGCTCTTTCCCCAATACCAATACCACTACCACTATACTGCTACAGTACCACTAACAAAAACAACCCCCATATATGCAATTGCAATAATAGTATTAAAAAAACTGAACATTTGTTAGCGTGAACTGGAATGCGAAAAATCCACACAAAAAAAATAAAAAGATTCAAAAAAAGTTTTTATTATCTATATTTACTGCGCTGCTGACAGGAGGGAAGGAGGCAATCGCAATGTCAGATTCAGATTACGTATCACCGACCAGACCACATGCATAGTAGGTATGTAGCTATACCTACCTATTTTATTATGTACAGCTGGGCCTGCTGTGTACATGAAAGGAGATATGTACAGATATATAGGATGTCAAGCAGTCATTTTTATTGTAGAGATAATGCACTTAGCTGCTTGGACAAAAATGGAGAGTTTTTCGAGCTCTTATCATTTTACAAGAGCCATTTCAAAACAATCATAACTCTATAAAATCATTTATATGTGGCGCTTGTAACATATTACTGTAAGTACATCCTTTTTGTATATGTGAGTATACAGGTATAGGTACATCTCTATTATGCTATACTACATAACGGAAAATAGTCGAAATGGAAATAGAAAATCAAAAGTACCGTTGCGTTATGGGGTCTCTCTCTGTATATATATCGGTATACCTATAGCGTCTGAACCTGTGTGTTAAAGCCGGAGCGGAATGTGAAATGGAAAATAAAAAATGCGAAACTAATGATGATGTTGTGTGATAAGGGATAAGGGATGTAAAATGTAAATGAAATGGATAGCGATAGTGATGATAAGCCAGAAGCCAGAACTCAGCTCTGTTCCACAGTCCACAGTATTCGTATGTAGAAGTAGCCATGTGTATGATATTAATACTATATATAGGGCCATTCAAAACTGAAACAAACTACCTACCTTCAGCATATTACCTATGTACGAGAGATTTGATGCGTTTTTAAACTTAAACGACTTTGACATCAACTCACTCTCAGTTAGTCAGTCAGTTCACTTCATTTCTTTTTCAACCTCAAACTCATTTGAAAAAAAAATGTAAATTTCTACACATGCAGGATCCCCTAATATAGATATATATAGAGTCCACCACCAAGTACCTATGGCTATATTACCGAGGAGCGAGAGAGTGAGACAGTATTAAATCTATATTAGCCACTCATTTTTACTCATTTTATGGAACGATGGATATTATTGACCGTGAGAGTCTCTCTTCTCTGTCTCTAATATACCCCTTTTATTCATTATTGTTTTTCAGACTCGTCGTAAACAAACTTGAAAAGTGCATGAGTATGACCATACCCCTGCTCACTCTTATCATCCTCATCCTCTGTCCTTCACACTCATCCTCAGCGGCTCATCTGTAATCTTTTTGAACGTATCTCTCGTCCTACAGTATCGGTATCGGTATTCCTATCCCACCTCCTCTTTACTCCAATTTATTTTACAGTAATTATCATTTACATTATATTATTTTAATTTTTTTAGTACATCTGGTCAACTCACATGGCTCCGACTCCATCCATATGTTAGAAATTAAAATCAACAAAGTCAATCTTCTTCACACAATTGGCTTGAGCTGTCATTCACAAAAAAATGGACACTCTTCTCAGTTCTCACCGCGCCTGCCTCTCTCATCCCAGCAGGCAGTCCCATATAGCGATTCCCAAAATATAAATATTATTATTACAAGCTGCGAAATTCATAATTGTGTGCAAACAGGCTTCATTTCCCAGCAGGCTTATACAGACGAGCAGTTTTTGCAAAGATTTTTGAGGAAAGGAAGCAGTTTTATCACATTAATGCTAAAAATAGATTAATCGATTAATAGAGTCCATTTCACCCGTCCATCCAAGTCCATAACTCAAACAAGGCAAAAATGGAAATCAATCATGCTATGCATGTACGTACGTTAGACTTATTACGGTATGGGTTGGGCTGCATAACTGCCTATTGTAGTTAAAGAGGGCCGGATAATGCGGCCAGCGCAGGCAGCCACCGCTGCTTGAATTTTCAAAAAACATGTAAATGGAACATTTTGCAGTTTTCAAAAATATGTAAAAATAATATTTTGACTTTTCAAAAACATGCAAAATAAATATTTTTGTACATTTCAAAAACATGGAAATAAAACATTTTCCACTTTTCTCAAAACATGTATATAGAACAATTTTGCACTTTTCTAAAACATGTAAATAGAACATTTTGCTTTACCAAAGAAAACCATCAATAAAATTAAGATGGTGGCTTTTGTATGGAAACAAATTGCTGCCTAAAAGCAATTCCTTCGTCCGGCCTTGTGGTTAAAAGTTGAGTACGTTGTACAGCTTTATTCCAGGGCGCTTATATTCGCACAAAAGTCTAGTTAGTAGTTTAGTGGTAATAATCATCCTTATGGTTTATTTTAGCAGAGTGCCCTGATCCCCGCACTGATAAATTTAGACACATGTATTACTAAAGAACTAATCCATTCAAGAGACATCAATCAATGTGGATCGTTCATATCAGTAGGGAGGAATGTTGGACTATCGCAGCTGTACCGTCACCGTCACCACACCGGCACTTTCTCATCCGTTCGCAGTTCCAGTTATTATTACATGGAGCCTTATGCTATTAAAGGTCTGTATTATGAGAGTATTGCGTTAATACTGCGGAGTACGATTAGCCTAGTCATCCATGTCCTGATGGCTGATGGTGACAACGTGACCGTATCTAATAATCTGACAGTGTATGTATAATGTGATATGTTACTATCAGTAGTACTGCCCAAAAGTCTCACACGTCACCAGTCGTCGTCAGTTTTTTTTCTAATTGACCATTCTAAGCCGAGGCAGCGAAAGCACGGGCGCAATCTATTAACTATTTAATGATTTAATTTGTAGATTATTGAGCATGTTAAATGGAATCCGAAACAAAGAGGTACGATTACGAATGTAGTAAATACTGTCATCGTTCACACTTGGGCGTTTGTTCACAATTAGGCAGTGTGCTCTACTTATATGTTTCCATTTTGTAATGTGACATCCCCATTGCCCTGTTGCCCAGCTTTACGTGCTAATTGTACTGTGAATTATGCACATTTGAACGGAGGACGATGGAGCGTTTCGAAGGATTTTCCACACGGATTTATTTGGTGGGTTTTAAAAAAATAATGGGCGGATAAATGAGGAGGTACATGCCAAATTTCCCACTATAACTATTTATGACGGTACTATACGAATATTAATCGAAAGACGAAAAGGCATATGAGTTCCGGTCCGGAGTGAGACAAAAGCCTTCGCCAATTTATTGCCAAATTACGATTACGACTACGACGAGTCAGCCTCAAGTCTCAAAATACCGAAGCCGAAGATGCGGAATTGTGTGGACACACTTGACCAACATTAAGCGTGTGAAGAGCGGTAAAAATTATAAATTATGGCCATCCACTAATTCTATGATAAAGAATGCATAATACAATGGCCAAATAGTATTGAATGAAATGGAATAGACATTATGGACATTGACGTGGATAATTCACCATGATCAAGTCCATGAGGTGGATGGGGTACAATCACACGTAAAACCCTGCACACACTTCCATCCCACTAAAAATGTAAATGAGCTACACAGATTTAATGTAAGGTAGGTACTGTATAAGTAGCGATTGGTGCTGGTTTTTGTCTACGAAATACTTGGAAATATATTTATGGGTGTATTATTGCATATACAATGATTATTCATGTACCTACTTATGGATGTGTATATTTGGTTTCTCAAAACTCAAAACGCAATGCTTAAGTACATGTGGTATTATTGATGGTTGAATTGTAAATTGTGAAATCAAATAACGGATTATTTTACATGCATGCTTGAACATGGATGAAAAAATTAATCCCAATTTTTTCCGCCCGTTTACATATGTAAATACTGGATGCGTAATTCTCTCGGCATCTCACCAGCCCGCAATACCACTGATGACACCACTCATCCCCAAGTACCTTCAGGTACCTCTACCTACCTACCTACCTACCTACATAATGTTTCTTGCAGTTCAGTGTTCACTTCACGCGCTCTGCGCCCAAGAAGTTCCAATAAGTACGAAAAAGCACATTGCAACTGAAGTCTGCAGTTGTTAGCATGATGGCACTAGTACATACTACCAAATCAGAGCCAACTAATTTTATTCATCAACAATCCACAAAGCTAAAACCCAACGAATATAAAATAAACGAATACAAACAAATTGTATATTAAATTAGAATCGACAGTACAGTTAAGAAATATGTGCATCATGAAATTAGGATTTTTTTTCTTCTCAGATTCCCTTGAGCACATGTTCAATGGTGAGGATGAACGTACCTATCTATAATCTATATATGTAACTACTTGGGATGTATCGATAGTCAATAAATACCGACAGCGACCACGAGTTCCCCCAAATCTAAATCCAAATCCGCATCCCAGTCCCACGTCTGCATGATGCACTCACCACATCACACCACACCAACACACCGCTACCACTGTCTAAAAAAGAGCAGCTCCGCGACGCAAAAGAAAGATTCTAAAACATTTCTCTCTTAAATGTTTACGGTACATTACAGTTTTTTTATAAAGTCAAATTGCAACTGCATCTTTAACTTTTTGAACGATCAATGTTATCGAACTATAAAACATATAATCTTTGTCTTTTTTTTTGTTAAAAAAAATACACTGTATCAAGAAATCCCATTACTGTTTTTTTTCTGTTTGATTTACCTTCCACAAAGTACAAAGTCAGAAGTAAAAGATTTTACTTCTCTGCACATCGCTGGCTCCCATATCCATATCGTATCGGCTCTTCAAAAGAATTTTAAAATCAAACAAAAATTACTTGATACAAAAAAAATAAAAAACAAACAGAGGAAAAAAGGGAAGACCTCATTAATTTTGCACTCTCAGGATACAGATTTTACCATATCATCTGTTAAAAGCTTTCATTGTGTTTGTACGGGGACCGCAGGTCCAGCGGATGAACATCGGTACATCGATTTACTTTAATCTTAATGCATTCACGTGTACATTTGCGCGCATATTTCAAATGTGTAGTACAAATTAAATTGGATGACCTAATTTATGTTCGTCTGAATGGACTGACTAGTGAGGAAGTTTGTATAATGGGACGTACGAAAACCATTTTTACTCTATAGTCTTTGTCTTCCTACCAAGAAAACTCTTTTTTTAAGTGCTTCAATATTTAAAATAATTGAAGGTCCCTATTGTTAGACGGAAACAAATAATACATAGGTTGGTATACTTCCTTTCGTGGTAATTGTTATTTGGTGCATTTTTGCTGATTGCGCTCTGCATCCAATTCATTCAAAAGTAAAATAAAAAAAAAGGAGAGGAGGAAGATACTAATCAGTTATAAGTGGTAACAAAAAAAGGTCTCATCTATCGGCATCCCATTTTATTACTTACATACCAACCAGGGTTCTTTCTGCTCATGTGAAGTAAGGGAGTGCGGAACGGTAATCGAATTTTGAAAGGAATTTAAAGAAAAATGGAACCACACTGATATAACTTGACCAAAATTGAGAGCAAGTCTTCTGCCCCTAAAAATCTTATCATTTACCATAAAAAACCTTAATCAAATATTTTCAAATTATCAACTCTTCATGTTATACGTATAGGTAATTATATGTTCTACAATTCTACACAGAAGCTCAAGATACTCATCTGAAAAAATGATTATGTAACTATATTTAAATAGCTGCAAGGTCAACTTGGGTGCGTAGAGCATAATGGTTGCATGGTCGATGAGTTGAATAGACGACACTCGTTTGGAATTTGGATTATGCAACCGTTACCGTTCACGGAAGGTAGTTTCATTGATGAAGCTTATCCACTGGGCTCAACAATGAGACGAGTATGTACCACAATGATAAAATCTGCCAGTGGACAAGAAGAAGGTGAGATCGCCATCACAGCTGATCATCGTCATGTCATCTCTGTGTTTGTGGGGCATTCCACACAAAGTACCACAAAATAGATTTAGATTGTTTTTATTTACGTGTACCTACTTTTAAATTGTTCTACATGTATAAATAAAATTGTTCTAATTTGTTCAAACCCTCCATCGCATCACGCAGCCTTCGATTCGAAGAGATAGATAATCAGGAATCCGTCCATCTGTCATTACTATGCTATGTGGTTGGATATTATTGCATAATATATAATCCTGGGCCTTCAGGCTATACTCTACTACACAGTTTACCAGTAGATACCAGATACCCACTCCATTAATACTTTAATACCACCACCAACCAGGTACCAGCGGTTTGAATCCTTTTTGACAGTCAATATTTCCCGTTGAAACCACACTGCACGACAGGCCTCATTATCTGACAATTCAATCGTGTTAAAATATGAATCAGATGCGTTGAGTAAATTATATAATGAGAATGTATGTACAGTCAGTCCCGTCTCTTAACTTCCCCACCTTCCTTCATTCGATTTGTGTGTTGTCAAATTCTTACGTAAAATATACGGACACGGACAGGTCCCTCTTTTTTTCGAAAGGGTAATAATCACGTTCGAATATTTTCTCGTACACATTAAACTAATATCGTCAGCGAAGAGGCAAATCTGACTATCTCCTTTTGGTGCTAAAAGCGAAACTGACTATTACCATTTTTTGCTAAAAGCGTAAATGACTATCTCCATTTTTTCCCAAAACACTATAAAAAGGAAGAAAAAAACTATATGTGCCAATGCAGCATGTTATGAAGCATACGTTTTTGTTAAGGGGTCGTCCATAAATGACGTCACAAAAATTATTGCTCTTTAAGAACCCACATTCTCTCATTATAACTGCTCAACTTTAAAAAGGCGTGTCATGAATACCAGACAAGACCCACGACCTACACACGCTAAGTGTGACATTATTATAGACAACCCATTATCTTTAAATTTTTAGCCATTGATTTTATCATTAGCTATTGGTGAGCTAAATCAATAAATAAGTTCCGTTGTCGAGGTCTGACCTATTTTTTTTACTCATTTACTCAAAATCACTGACTCATGAGTCAAGTAAAAAGGTGGAGGTTTCGTTCCAATTTTACTTAACTCTGTGACTCCCAAAAGGCGGCAAGAATGTGACAAGCACTTCAAGCACTTACGGTCATGCGCAGTGCTGCTCAATAGTTGAGTCAGAGCGTTACTCAAATTTTGATTTTTGAGTAACTCTGACTCACAAAAATCACTCCTTTCTCTGGCGGGAGCGGTTGCACCTCCTCTTTTTACTTTCACTTTGAGTAAAAAATTAGGTCACAGGCAAAACGGAACCTCTTTAATGTGTCAACCTTTTACTGACTGAACTCAGCGTTAACGTTCAAATTTTAAGATTCTCGTTTTCTACTTAACTTGACTTATCAAGTGTTTAATGTTCCTGCTGGAGGTTTTCTAGTGACTACTGCTTTCTATATTCATCATTTCTGTTTAGTTTTCAGTAGGAATTGTAATAATGGAATTTTAAGTTTAGTTAGATATTGTAGTGATCGGAAAACAAATGTGATAGAATTTTAACATTTAGTATGTAGTTAAATTTCTGTCACGCGGAATATTTATTTCTTCATTCATTGTACCTGTCACTAGCAATGTGACCTATCCAACAATTAAATTACTACGCAGCTGGATCTAGGATTTAAAATTCTACTGATTCTTTCTTTGCCCAGCACAAGTAAGACTTTAAAGTCTTAATTTCAGTTATTGTTCGTTGTTATGTCATGCGGTATGATAATTAAGTTTCACAACATTGCGACAGCTGATCTTTTATAAATGGAGTGGGTGTTTTCTGAGAAAGCAATAATTTTTGTGACGTCATTTATGGACGACCCCTAAACAAAAACGTCTACTTTATAACATGCTGCATTGGTACATATAGTTTATGTGCCTTCTTTTAATTGTATTTCGAGAAAAATGGAGATAGTCATTTTCGCTTTTAGCCAAAAATGGTAATAGTCAGTTTCGCTTTTAGCCCCAAAAGGAGATAGTCAGATTTGCCTCTTCGCTGACGATATGTAACCTAAATAAAATCAAATTGACATTCTGCTTGTCGAAGAAAATATCGTCTGTGAAAGAACCAAAATGACCCATATACAATTTAAGCTACAATCAAAATTAAATCAAAAATGTCATAAAAACATAATGAGAAACATGCGTAAAATGTTAATTAAGAGTTTTTGAAAAGTGTAAAATGTTCTATTTAAATGTTTTTGAAAAGTGTAAAATGTTCTATTTACATGTTTTGGAAAAGTGTAAAATGTTCTATTTACATGTTTTTAAAAAGTGTAAAATGTTCTAGTTCCATGTTTTTAAAAAGTGCAAAATGTTCTATTTAAATGCTTTCAAGACATGTTTCAATATTTTTGTAGATAGTGGATATTGTTTTTAGCTACAAACGGATAATGGTCATTTTGGTTCTTCACAGATTATATGCAGGTTAGGTAAGCAGTTCCCTACATGTAAAAAATCAAAACATTCAAAAATGTGTATTATTGATTTTAACTTTTGCACTTGCATAATACTTGTGTAATTTGTGTAAGTCATTCACAATATTTTCACCAAATTCTTGTTCCGCCTTTAGGTTTTGCTTTATAATGGGATTCTAATTAGAGGCCCTCATACCTCCTCCCTTTACAAGTAATTATGTAAAAAAATCTGAACAACTTTTGTTGCTACACTTTTAGTACGCCTGGCTGTCTGGCTGTCACCTATTACCTGCGCGACTTTGTGAGAGAAGTTGAGCAGGTATCACGAGCATGTCTAGTGTATTTACTAATTACACAAGTTATGAACTAATATTTTAACTTTCAGAATCTATACGTTTTTCCTTCCATATCCTCCCTTCTTTTCTTGAATAAACTCTGATTATTCTCTGACCTGAAGCAAACTCAACTCAACGACGAACGTGAACGATAGGCTATCTCTTGTGGGCAGGTTTAAAAAGCGAACATACAATATCATTATTATTATGTATAATTCTCGTTCTCGTGGGCATGATGATAACATAAAGAATTATTGAAGGGGCTGATAACGGAAGTGGTCGCTGCTCTCTGTTCATTACTCACAACTAAAGTTACGATAAAAATTGCAAAAAGTTTTACTTCCTTTAAACATGAACCTACATCAACTCAGTAGTTAGTCACAAGAATATATACCTATAATAATCTTTAAAGAGTTTTATCCAGAATGGTTTTTCTACTCACAGTTCAACACTTACACAGCTCAGGAGAAAATGAGGGAAAACAATAAATTATTAGAAGGAATAAAAAAGTTTGCTGCAAAAATATATCGTCTGTGAAGAACCAAAATGACCAATATCCATTTTTAGCTACAAACAATATCAAATATCTACAAAAATATTCAAATAATATGTCTTGAGAGGATTTAAATAGAACATTTTGCACTTTTCAAACGTTTGTAAATACAAAATTTTACACTTTTCAAACACATGGAATTACAGCATTTTGCACCTTTTCAAAAATATGTAAATAGAACATTTTACGTTTTTTTAAAAACTCCTAATTAACATTTGACGCATGTTTCTCATTTTGTTTTTATGACATACATAGCTCATTTTAATTGTAGCTTAAATTGGATATGGGTCATTTTGGTTCTTCACAGACGATATGAGGGCTGACCGACACGACCGTCCGCTAATAATCTTTATCAGTGTTTCAAAATATGAACGGAACCCAAGTAATTTTTCATGCTAAGTTAGTTCTATGAATGCCAAAAGTTGCCTCTACCTGCACCAAGCCGTGTCAAAGAAGCTTTTACACGAATATTGGAGAACAGGGAAATAGTTTAAATCTACCGTCCTACCGTCCTACCGTCTACCTAACCTTTAGATTACCTTATATTTTGAAATGAGAAACGGTTTTGAAGCTGTGCCGTCGCCGTCGACGTCGCCGTCGCCGTGTAGTGGTTCGTGGTTTCCTGCATCCCGTAGATTGATTCGCATGAGCAGTGCAGCTACTTATCATTATATATATACTACTGATATATTTTTAAAAATTTATAACATGATTCCATAAACATTTAACAACATCATATTTATATAACTATATACAATCCTTAAATCCTTATTACACCGTTCGTTCCTCGTTCCCCGTTCTCGCTCCTAACTCAAATGTAATCTTTGTAAAATAGACGTTGTTCTCCAATTAAGAAGGTGCTTGGTATTTGCGGTACAATTAATTACATTTCTGGTTGAAATCAACTCAGCACAGGAGCACAGGATGACGGACACGGACAATGTGATGGGGGTAGAGATGTGTATTTATTTAATTTACTATATATGAGTTTACAAAGTATCAAACCGTAAAAACCAACTAGTTACACTATACCGTACTAATTTAACCTCTGATTAAGTACATTGTTACTAAATTGTGAGTTAACAACAGCGAAGCAAATTATTCCTTTGCGTTGGCGTTACCCTCGACGGAGTACCATGTATAATATGTATGTGCAACAATTAAATTCCCCTCACATTGGATAGTAAGTATATACGGTGTAAGGATATAGAAACGAATTAGGCATATGAATGGAAAAACATAAATACTATCCAACTTTTCATCTATAATTGGACATGAAATCGAACTGTTGGAGATTGAACGGTAACGGTATGTGGGGATGTGACTGCATACGTAATACTCACTACTTTTTAAAATAGAAGAAAGTTTCAAGCTATTCTCTGTATCATATGCATAATAATTATTATGATTGCCAACAACTATATTTTTGGTTTACAATGTTGCAAAACAAAAACATTACAAAAATGTGGAAATAAAAAAGAATAAGAAATTTTGAACTGTGGGGCTGGGTGTTGCATTTCCAATGGATGGATCGTTTTCGTTACATGTCCAAATTTTCCGGTTATTGCACATGGACATATCTCCTTTGAACCGTTATAAAATTTTTGAATTATTATTATAGGTATACCTACCTACCTTGGCAATAAATATTGATCCAATTTTTAACTCAAGTTGGTAACGATTTCAATAACAAGTTGAGAGAATCAAGGTAGGTATATATTCTATGCCGCTTGTTTAATGGCACTGGTGCTACAGTGACTTTATTATCAAGGCAATAGTCACGTTTCAGTATATTCCAAGTAATTCCACGGTGCGTATGCACCATTACGTCACCGTATAACTAGTGGAAATCACCGCACGAAGAGCGATTAGAACATTACAGGTGTAGGTAATTAATTGATTTGAAATGGTTTTCCGGTCCTAAGTACATACGCTGCGTTGGAACGAAAATAACCTTCAACTTCAACCTTGACAATGATTTAGTCTCGCACACAGCAAGAATCCCGTTTTACCGTGTGTGTCCCTATTCTTCAAATTCAAACTTACCATGTGGCCGCCTTGAAAACTTGTCAGGGATGAGCCTTGTTATGGCATATGTCACCTACGCTCCCATTTAAAGTACTGTCTAGTTTCTGTCTATTATTAAATAATGAGATAAACTTAATATTTCATCCACATCCACCGTTTTGAATGTTACGAAAAGCACATTTACAAATAATTCAAACCATATCTAGGCTATATCTACTACCCAAGTTTGTTTCATATTTTTGAAACCCTACTCACGGTTGTGTTGCCCTAATTAAACTAACGGTCAGGGCCGGATAATGTGGCCTGCGCAGGTAGCTCCCGCTGCTTTAATTTTCAAAAAACATGTAAATGGAACATTTTGCACTTTTCAAAAATATGTAAAAAGAATATTTTGACTTTTTAAAAAACATGTAAATAAATTGTTTTGAACATTTCAAAAACATGTAAATAAATTGTTTTGAACATTTCAAAAACATGCAAATAAAACATTTTCCACTTTTCTCAAAACATGCAAATAAAACAGTTTGGACTTTTCTGAATCAAGTAAAAGGAACATTTTGCAATTTTCTAAAAAATGTAAATACAGCATTTTGCTTTATCAAAGAAACCCATCAATAAAATCTAAATGGTGGTTTTTGTATGGAAACAAATTACTGTCTAAAACCAATTCCTTCGCCCGGTCCTGCTAATGGTAACAATTTGACTAGAAGTTATGACGCGAATATATAGTTTTAGAACGTTTCAAATTTCAAATGATTGATTATGCTACTTTTGGCGGGAAAGTTGTTAAGCACGGAAAAATTTGAAAAAAATACAAAATAAGTTCTCTCTAAATTTTTATTATACTACCTAGGTACCTACATTGCATAATATGTAAGTACTGCAGAAGTCACCTTATGCCTATGCCCTTTCAAAAATTTCCTGATCTAAAAATCAAGTATGAAATTAGAATTAATTTTCATGTTCCATACTTGTTTGGCTTTCTATTAATTTGCCCTGTAATTACATTGTGTATTGTATTGCATTATGAATAAAAATAAAGGTGGTTGGTATATTATGGTGAATGGTGTTGGTCCTCGTCCTACTACAAGAAAGAATACACACAGGAAAAGAAGTTAAAACTCGAGTTGCACTCATATACGGGATTCATGAGTTGATTATTGAATGACCACTCTAAACCTATTCTATATATGAGTGTAGATCACATGGGATGGGATGGGTGGAGGACATGTAAAATTATTCATTCAAAAGATGAGAATGAGATAGTTTTAATGCTTTAAAAAAAATGAGCAAATGCTTGACTAAAATATTTTAATTGTTCTCTTTCTCTGCCTCTGCCTCTAAAATATGTGACGCTTTCGAGGATGAATGGAGATGTGGAATGTAGTTCAATAGAGTAGTCTCTATTATTATAACTGTTCTTCCTTTCTCATTACGTTTGCTTGTAGCCATATAATTATGTGTGTCTCTTCCATGTGTCTCAAAAATGTCTGCATGTCTCATTTCCGTCTCACGGACGACACATACACACATTCATGATGGGAAGATCATTGCTCTCCTCTGACTTGTGAGTTCTACCTTTCCTATTACTACCTCCCTACCTGTGTACTTAATGAGACCCAGACCCAGCTACCTATGTCCTATAACTCCTATACTCACTATAGTCAGGTAAATTGGTGTCTATATTACGCTAGATAGAAAATTCGTGGATTGCACTGAATTGCATTGGCAAACCAATTACTGTTATTACACATGCATCTCCTTTTTTGAGGAGATGTGAGAAACAGAACAGAAGCACTGTGCTGACAGTTGACAGTACTACTGACACAGTCCATTACTATATAGGCAACTATATCAGAGTTGGGTTGGAAGGAAAGGACCTAATGTGATGAGTTGATGAGAGCCGAGTGTGGATCACATCCCACAACTTCTTGTAATCAACACAATTCGGGAAACCATCACGGAGCGATTTTAAGAGAATTGCGGAGAGAGGAGGAAACATTATAGGTAAGTATTATAGATATCGTCTGTGAAGAACAAAAATGGCCCATATCCATTTATAGCTAAAAACTATATCCCCTATCTACAAAAATATTGAAACATGTCTTGAAAGCATTTAAATAGAACAGTTTGCACTTTTAAAAAACCATGTAAATACAACATTTACGTATGTCAAAAAGATGTAAACAGAACATTTTACGTATTTCAAAAAGATGTAAATAGAACAATTTGCAGCTTTTCAAAAACATGGAATTAGAAAATTTTACACTTTTCAAAAACATGTAAATAGAACATTTTACGATTTTCAAAAACATGTAAATAGAACATTTTACACTTTTCAAAAACATGGAATTAGAGCATTTTACACCTTTTCAAAAACATGGATTTAGAAAACTTTACGCTTTTCAAAAACATGTAAATAGAACAATTTACACTTTCCAAAACCTTCTAATTGGCATTTTACGCCTGTTTCTCATTTTTTTTATGACATAGCTCATTTCGATTCTAGCTTAAATTGGATATGGGTCATTTTGGTTCTTCTCAGACGATATGCACCCACTCCCAACTACATAATCATATATTTAGTTTCCAAATCTGCTTTGTGTCTTTTAAGCCCAGATTTGAGGTGACGAGAGATGAAGAAGAAGAGGAGGACATGACATGGCATTCTCATCGTCAGACTCTCATGAGACAATAAAATCCCAAATCCCAAGTGGTCCACTGGACATACATAGTCACTTTGGAATTTTGGAAACGTAAACTCTACGATTGCAGCAGTCGCCTAGTTACTTACCCACCTACTACACCACGGCCACAATGTACAGCTGTAGCAAAATATTATGCATCTCCTCGCGCCTATAATTTTTAGTGCTGACTCATTTCCTCCGCAATCTGATAATTTTCTATTTGGTCTTAATGATTAGAAACATTTCACGCCCAATTGAATCACAACAAAACAAGACAGGTTGTAAGATGGATGTAGTCTTTACAGTGTAGAATACAACTCGCTATTCAGCTCAGTCGTTTGTCTGTAGTACTGTGGTAGTAATCATGCACGTGTATCGCTGTATACTCTCAACAATCTGAGCATCTCCACGAATGCCATGTCCTATTTCCCATTTCATCCCAATCCCGAAATTTATGCAAGAATGATGATAAATTTTTTTCAGAGAATATAATATTGGCCCCAGAATTCAGTCAAACAGAGAAGCATGTGTAGTATGGAGCACCAGTTTTTTTTATATCTAGGCTGTACGTGTGCACTTGTTCTTACGTAATTTATTTACAGTAGTACTAATTGACTATTGAAGACAAGGCTAATCGTAATCGTATAGTAAGTCGTCAGTGGTAAGTAGTGCGGACGGTAAAAAAGAAAATAGATACAGATGCTACCAGGGCCGGATAATGCGGCCAGCGCACAGGCAGCCCTAGCTGCTCGAACCTTCAAAAAACATGTAAATGGAACATTTTACAGTTTTTCAAAAATATTTAAAAAGAATATTGAGACTTTTCAAAAACATGCAAATTAAATTTATTGTACATTTCAAAAACATGGAAATAAAACATTTTCCAATTTTCTCAAAACATGTAAATAGAACATTTTGCACTCTTCTGAATCAAGTAAAAGGAACATTTTGCACTTTTCTAAAAAATTTAAATACGAAAATTTGCTTTACCAAAGAAAACCATCAATAAAATCAAAATGATGGTTTTTTTATATGGAAAGAAATTGCTGCCTAAGAGTAATTCCTTCGTCCGGCCCTGGATGCTACACATTTCCACCGATTTTTTCCGTGCTCAAGTGACAACTTGGGTACTTGTATTATGATTAAGTTTGTGATTCTACTTAACACGTAAGAATAGGCTCACCTCTTTTATCTGCATTTATGAATAATAGTGACAGAACCATACCGCTATCAGTCAGTAAGGGAATTGGAGCCATTTTAGTCATGATTATTATCATCATTATAATAAAAGTAAAGCTCTCATAACTTTCGAGGAAGCCCTATGTACAGGGCGTATAGGTGCCTACCGACATTTTCAGGGCACTTCGAAACAATTAAAAAATGTACTGGCGCAAGCACCCACTTCTTGAGTTTGGGTCATACTGCAGTCAGAATATATGTATAGTAAATATGAGGTATATATACACAGTCCTATGTGTATACAGTAAGCATGCCTTTTAAATTACGCTTGACTATTCATGACTACGGCTCCGTCTCTCGTACTTTTGCTTGGTAATAGAATTTATGAAATCAAAATTGCACACTCCTGTAATAATTTACACTCATTTGGCACTTGACTGACTGTAGGCAGGAGTAGGCAATAAGGCACCATGTCATATCCCATTCCATGCTCGCACGTTTTTGTAATAATTGTATTTGATGTAACTACCTACAAAACAAAAATGTGTGTCAAGTAGTTGATGAAGAAGACGGAGAAGAGAGCTCCAGATCTAGAGGCATAATGTTTACAACTGTTTCACCATAAATTAGAGTAAAAAGTCCGCATTGCAAATGCGGACCTCTTTCAAGTTCAGCGTATAAATCGTATCGTAAATACGAATTACCTCTACAAAATTCTCTGATTGTGAGAGTAACAGTTATTATTAGAAGAATTAGAATTAGAAGCTCAATTCCCTTATGAGGAATATTATTGTGATTGTGCTAAACTGATGATGATGATGATGATGAGGATGAAAATGGGAAATCTACATGAGATCCACTCACCTGATTTCTCGCTGTCCACTTGGACGACTAAAGACGGAGATGACTCCTTCACAACTTCCATATCCAGACCCAGATCCAGACAATCCACATTATTCGTCGCAAAATAAATCGCCTTCTCATGTTTCAAAAGCATTTCATGTCGGATGATATCCAGATTCTCATACAGATGATCCGCCCCCCTCTCAATCACAAAGTCTTGGACTGTGTCATAGTTCTCACCATTTTTACTAATATGGAATGGGTCCTCCTGCTCTTCACTTCGATGTCGTTGTCGATTTCGGTGCGAGAAATGACGACTCAAACTTGAGGGTCCCGGTCCCGGTCCCGGCTCAGCTCTGATTGAGGAAGTCCCGGCGATGCCCGGTTTAATATCCGACTCACCACAAATCTCGGCGTAGATGGGCTCAGGTGAGAGGGATGCGGTCGTGTAGTGCTCGGGGTTAATGTTGACGACACAGTACGTGTTCAAATTTGGGGAAGGGGATGATGATGTCGAAGCATCTTGGACTTGGAGATGTGGGAGCAGCTCATGCTCATCCGTCTCACTATCCTCCTCATGATCCTGTCTCTGCTTGAGTATGGAGCGTTGGAAGAAGTCCGCAATGAGATCTTTCCTCTTGTCCAATGTTTCACAGGCCCATTTTAAATTTGACAATTTACTCTCGACTCGGGCTGGGGCTTGTGGCTGACGCTGCTGCTGGCGCGGACGTCGATACTCACTATCAGTTTGATTTTGGTGTTGGTTTTGGTTGGGAAAGTGACGATCTTCAGGACCAGGGAGATTCTCGGTCTCCATCCCCAGCTCAACCACTCTCACAGAAGGAGACGACGACATCTCCTCCTCCAAATTTATTGGGACGAGGGAGAGAAAAGGCGGCGGTGGCGGACCAGACGTCTCCTCATCCGGGGTTCTTTGCCTTCGCTAATATTAATTCAACAATTTTATAAAGAATTGTTGTTGTGATGAAGTTAGTGGCTACTTATTACATTTTAAAAAACTCACCTTGTACCGCTGCTCCATTTGCTCTTGACTAGATTTATTCTTGTAGTCTGCCCCTGCAAGAATGCACGAGTTGGATCTTGACCTCTGACCCATCCCAATGCTCAAAATAGGATTCTTGTAACCTCTCAAAAATAGTTTGTAGAGTAATTGAGTTTTCTTATTGTTGGACGACGTGGGCTCCATGTTTATCTTATGTATATTTACACTTTTACAGTTTTTTCCTTGTCAAATAAACCCTTTCCTTTTTCTTTTTAAATTACTACTACTGTAAATCTCTCTCTCAAAAACTATTAGTATCCTTATTATTAATGGGTAGCACGTACAACTTATGATGAATAATGGGGCGTTCCTCCAAATTTGACAAATGTGTATAGTAAATTCGGGGACACTTATTGTAGCAATGCCAATTCGAATTCCCAATAAGCGTCTTCCTCGTCCTCACTAATCACTTTCTTAAAAGGAATCACAAATTGGAGACGGACGATTACAATCAACTATGTGTTGGTTCCTATCCAGGTGACAGGTGGCTTATAGGATTACGATTAGTCTTCAGATTCACTCTCTAATAGCACGTGCAGGAGAATGACTGAATGTGTAGAGGATGGGGATGTCGGAAGAATAGAGGAGCTTCCACACATGAGTCTCGTTCTCTCTCTCTCTCAATGAATCTCTGTCTAATTTACAATAATTTGTTCATAGCACAACACTATAGAAAAAGTAAATTTTATTATTCACTAAAAAAATACAAGACACGAGTAATTAAAACCTTGCAGCGGGATAAACAATGGATTTTTCTATTAAATTAATAATCCTCCTCTCAAATTTTTTTTACTACCAAGTTTTGAAGAACAGCCAATGTAAATCCAAACCAAATCCGAGTGGAAAAACAAACAGAAAAAATTAAACTCTGTGTCCATTGAATATTCAGCTGAAAGAAGAAACAAACAAACAAAAAGTCTCCTCGCAGAATCCACAAGAAGAATAAGAAAACAATAATCATATGATTACAATAGTAGCAGTAGTAAGTTGGCGTTGGAGTTGGCGTTGGAGAGGAAGAACGTTCAGAGAGCTAATCGTCTCAAATAAAATACTTTAACTGAAAAAGCTTTGCGGAAAAAAGAATAATAATCATAAAAGGATTAAAAGTCTCGTAAGTGAATTAAACGCTTTGATGAAATCAGCCGAGTGAGCATATAGTTATAAGTGTGTGTGTGTGTGTGGGTAAGGGATGAAATAGTCAAATGATAATAAAATACCAAGGAGGTATTTAAGTTAAGCTAATGTTAAGTACATACAGGGAGCTAAAAGTGCCAAGCTCTTTTAATTCTTACCAACCACCACACAGGATTATCTATGTACTTAGTTGGAGGAGAATATCCCATTCATATCCCATTTTGTAATCTTATCGGAAAATTCAAGTCTACACTTTAAATAACAATGTAAGTACATATAGACTTGTTGCCACTGTGGTAGGTGTAGGTACGGAGGCATGTAATCCACGTAGACGTAGAGGCAGGTAAGTAATTAATGAGAGTCTTCCAAAAACTACATATTCAATTGCAATGGTGGACTCTGGTAGGTACGTAGTTACTTGAACATGCTCACGTTTTCACTTCCTTTCTTTCAATTTATCCTAATTGCACTTGAGCAAACATCTAACTTACATGAGCACCATTTAATCCACCATTCGCATTCCCATGCTTTTACATATCTATACTCAGTCCATTACATTATTTTACTTTCATTTTCTGAGGGTTTCCTTTTTATTATTATGGTTTTATTTTTGACTCCACTGCACTGGGACGGAGACCGAGACCGATGCCGATACCGATGCCGATGCCGATACCGAACGCATTTATTAATTATGTACGTACAGTACAGTAGAGTGGAGGACTAGTCACCTGTATGCACTCACCACTGTATCCTCACCCACCTCCACATATCAAGATTAAAGACAACTTTAGTTTTAATCGTAATCATCCATTGTGCAGGGTATGGTGCTGGTTGTTGGTGGTGCTCTCGTCTCTTCAACTTCAACATATCCGCCGCACTCGACAATGTTCAATGCAGCTCCGGCTCAAACTCCAACTGCACTTTATCAAATCACCTTCTCTATTATGGCTGTCTTATTCATACATACAGATATGTGGAAGTGGAGATATAGAGTATTACGAGTGCATATACTTGATACTTGATTTGGCTTGGAGTCTATCTACATACACGGCTAATCACATCCAACTTTTACTTTGTTTCAAATAATTGCAATAATTACATTTCCCCACACACACACACACTCAGCATCCCAATTCCCGGCTTGGAATATGAGTAAACCGTCTTGGATGGAGTTATGTGTTGGTGTTGGAGTGGTATACAATGTCGCTCAGATAAGCTCAGCACCTCATCGCCATTTAATGTATGTAGATACATACGTGAGATTAGCCCCAAACAATGAAATATGTAGGTACGTAGGCTTACCTACCTACATACAGGCATGCAATGCGATCTCCCTTTTTTCTTATTTGCCCATGTTGTACAGGCAAGATATAGCGTCTGTGAAGAATCAAAATGAGCCGTATACATTTTTAGCTAAAAATAAAATTCACTGTCCTTATATTCACACAGAATTGAAAATCTGATGTTTATAAATGCTTTTGTAACTAGAAATTTTACCACTTTTCAAAAACTTGTAAATGGAATATTTTGCACTTTTCAAAAAATGTGTAATTAGAACATTTTGCAATTTTCAAAAACGTGTAAATGGAACATTTTGCTCATTTCAAAAACTTGTAAATAGAACATTTTGCTCATTTCAAAAACTTGTAAATAGAATAATTTGAACTTTTCAAAAACTTGTAAACAGAACATTTTGTAGTTTTCAAAAAACTTGTAAATGGAATATTTTACACTTTCCAAAAACATCTAAATAAAACATTTCCCTCGTTTCAGGAACTCGTGATTAGAATTTTTTACATCTTCACACTTTGTGCATCTTTCTCATTTGGTGGAATATTAGGAGTCGTCCACAAATAACGCCATCGGATGCGCTAATGGGTCTCTTTGGGGACTGACGACATCCCATATTAAAGGTATATCTATTTAGGCCATGCTTAAGCTGATGACAAGAGAGTCAGAGGGTCCTAAAAATGGGAAAATTTAGATGACATCATTTATGGACGATCCCTTAGGACTTACAGCTCATTTTACTTCTAACAATAAGCTTAAATTGGATATGGATTGTTTTGGATCTTCAGAGAAGAGGATACATAGTTTAATGCAGGGCTGTTTTAACCAGCTGAGCTGAGACCTGAGGACGAGGAGGGTTCTGGCTCTGGTACTGGTGCTGGTGCTAGTGACTGATAAAAAGTTCTGTAAGAGAGTCAGCTCACTAGTCACTTGTTTCGCCTGTCACGTCACAATTATGTAGACAACAATCGTGTCATCTTCATTTGAAAATAATGACGCTCCACTCGGGATCGCGATCGTTGTAACTGTCGCTGTCCAAGTGTACATGACAGAGGGAGAGGGATAGAGAGACATGATCAATTCTAAGCTGCTTGGCAGCTACATACCTACGTCTTATTCGTATTATGAATGAAGGGCTGAATGAATGAGGAAGGATGGGATGGAGCAATATAGAGAGTAGAAGTAAAAGAAGTAGAAGTAGAGAGTGAGTGAGATTAGTACAGAACTACAGAGGGGAGAGATTTTTTCTCTAACTCTTTTGTTTTCCATCCAGGAATTAATTAAGGCCATGTGAACTGAGTACTGTAATCAGTCAATGTAATCAGTAATGGAGCCATTACATCGTATTTACGGTTCACACCGTCTCTCTCTCTCAGTATTCTGAGCCTCACTTCCATACGGAGGCTAATCTCCCCCATCAGACCGTTCTCTATATCTCAACTCATAATTTATGAAATGCAGGTGCCACATCCCACATTTTGTTCTTGCCATTATGATTAGGATTCTAGTCATTGTCGCCATATCCGAAAGGAACAACAACAATATAACGAAAGGGACTGATAAGACTCTCATACAATAGCCAAAGCCAACCTACGGTTACGGTACCGGTACATATATTAGCAATGCAAATCTCAGCCGAGTCTTGTATCAACACTTGTTTAATATCTCATAAAAAGTGTAGACTTCCCCAGACGTTTTTGAACCTCCTCATCATCGGCATCAGCATCCACATCGGCGGATTTAAGTGCCCATTCATTATCTCATTTGAAAGGACTCACGTGGTTCTAACTGAGCATTTCGTCCCCTCCCCGGTAGTGAAACAGAAACCGCTCCTCGTTGTCAATGCTCGTATTTCGATGTAACGTTTTTCTGTAACATCCATTATTTCGTCTGTGAAGAACCAAAATGACCCATATCCAATTTAAGGTAGAATCAAAATGAACTATGTCATAAAAACAAAATGAAAAACATGCGTGACATGTTAATACCACGTTTTCGAAAAGATGCAAAATGTTCTAATTCCATGTTTTTGAAAATGTGCAAAATGTTCTAATTGCATGTTTTTGAAAAGTGTGAAATGTTCTATTTACATGTTTTTGAAAAGGTGCAAAATTTTTTAATTCCATGTTTTTGAAAAGGTACAAAATTTTCTAATTCCATGTTTTTGAAAAGGTGTAAAATTTTCTAATTCCATGTTTTCGAAAAGGTGCAAAATGCTCTAATTCCATGTTTGAAAAGTGTAAAATGTTCTAATTCCATGTTTTTGAAAAGGTGCAAAATGGACGTTTTAAATGTTTGTGAAAAGTGTAAAATGTTCTATTTCTAAATATTTTTTAAAACTGCAAAATATTCTATTTCTACATATTTTTTAAAACTGCAAAATATTCTATGTAAACGCTTTCAAGACTTGTTTTAATATTGTAGATAGGGGATATTGTTTTTAGCTACAAATGGATATGGGTAATTTTGATTCTTCACAGACGATTTGTAATATTTGTACCGCATGTTGGGTAGGCAGCTACTTTCTTATGTGTTACCTATACTATAAGAAGTAAGAAGTAACTTTGTCTTTTGTTTGTTTAACTCACATTCGCTATAATTCCGAAGCTGAACACACACAGCAGATATCTTGTGAATCTTGTTCAGAGCTTTTGTGAGCATCCATATTAAAGATAATTCATGAAGAGATGAGCATATTACATATTATTAGGTACTAATAAAAAAGCATTGTTATTCCATCCATTTTACTCCTCAACAATAAATTAATCGGATAATTTTATTAATTCTTCAATTGTTTCCCCTCAATTTCAATCCTTCGTCTTCATTCCCTTTTTTTTGAGCCATTTTGTTTGTAGGTATTTCGTAAGAAAATCTAAATTATTGAAGAAAGTGAGTAAAAGTTGTACAAAAGAGGATTCCCGAATCTGATTTAATGTATAATCTATGATGTTCGTGTGAATGCCCTTAAATGCATGCATTTGAAAGGAACGGAAGCATGTTCTATGTTTTCTTCGTATAGATAAGGAATCAAATGGGTCTCAACTCAAAAGTATTTTGCATGCTATTTACCTGTGTATATAATCCCAGGTTTCTACATAATAGAAATCCCAATATAAATGTTCATGTAAAGAAAAATGGGATATTGCTATGAAGAACCAAAATGACCCATTTCCAATTTATGCTAGAATGAGCTATGTCAAAAAAATACAGTAAATAAGATACATGCTTACAATGCTAATCCCGAGTTTCTAAAATGAGAAAATTGTTCTATTTACATGTTTTAAAAAATGTCAAAATGTTTTATTTAAGTGTTTTTTGAAAAGTGCAAAATATTCTATTTACATGTTTTTCAAAAGGTCAAAATATTCTATTTAAGTGTTTTTTGAAAAGGTAAAAATATTCTATTTACATGTTTTTCAAAAGGTCAAAATGTTCTATTTAAGTGTTTTTCAAAAGTGCAAAATGTCCTATTTACGTGTTTTTGAAAGGTGCAAAATATTCTATTTACTTGTTTTTTGAAAAATGCACAAGGTTCTAACTACATGCTTTCATGAATACATTATTTTAATTTTTTCTGTAGATAGTGCATTTTGTTTGAAACTAAAAATGGATATGGGTCATTTTGGTTCTTCACAGACGATATGATATTCTTCAGTATTCTGTAGATTTATATTGAAAGTTACTCTGCCATGAAAATATTACGGATAAAAGTCTCAAAATAAAATGATTGCGGGATAATTTATTGCACCTCGGACCTCATATAACTATAGTATATACTTTCTAAATTGATAATTATTAGGTACCTACTTAATAAGAGGTACCTACCTATATAGGTAATTTAATTTTAATTACGTTTCCGATCCCGTGCCAAACTGATCTTCTCACCCTGTGTCCCTCTATTGTTTTTGTCATCACTCATTAGCCTTTAATTTAGAGAGAGAATCAGAACAAAAAAAAAATTTTTTTAATTGAGTTTAATTGCACCGTAATTACTTTTAACGCCGGTCATTACAGCTCATTAAATAGCCATCTAAAGGGATACGTGTATAGACTCATTACATTAGTGGGCCAAAAGTGAACCTGGTTTTTAAAAGAATGGCAGAGTGTGCACGGGATAATGTGTTGAGTCTACAGTAGTAGGTATGTGTATTCACAAGTCTTGAGTCCAAACGTGTGCCTTATGACCACACACCCATAAGTCACGTATGTTCAAATATTTTTCGTAGGGAGTCCCCCAAAAATGCCTCGTATTCGAAAGGGATTGAATTTGAAGATAATACCATATGTTTAAAGTGTGTGGCATGTGTAGCATACTAACAGAAAAAGTTTATGTCATTAGCCCACACAGTTAATTAGACATTGTATCAAATCTACTGTTACTGTACTGACAGACAACGATATAGAACTACAAGCCTACTCATTTTTTTTCGCATTATGGCAGCTGGCACTGGCAAGGGGAAAAAGTAAAATAAGGGAGCTTTAAAATATAATTATTGTATTTGAATCTCCCGCCAAATCCAAGATTTCAAATTTCGACCCATTACTCTCCACAAGTGTACGGTAGCATCCAGGGTCGGACGAAGGAATTGCTTTTAGGCAGTAATTTGTTTCCATACAAAAACAACCATTTTGATTTTATTGATGGTTTTCTTTGGTAAATCAAAATGTTGTAATTACATGTTTTAGAAAAGTGCAAAGTGTTCTTTTTACTTGATTCAGAAAAGCGCTCAATGTTCTATTTACATGTTTCGAGAATAGTGGAAAATTTTTTATTTCCATGTTTTTGAAATGTACAAAAAAAATTATCTTGCGTGTTTTTGAAAAGTCAAAATATTCTTTATACATATTTTTGAAAAGTGCAAAATGTTCCATTTACATGTTTTGAGAAAAGTGGAAAATATTCTATTTACGTGTTTTTAAAAAAGTTTAAAATGTTCTTTGTACTTGATTCAGAAAAGTTCAAAATGTTCTATTTACATGTTTTGAGAAAAGTGCAAAATGTTTTATTTCCATGTTTTTGAAATGTACAAAAAAAATTATTTTTTATTATTTTTGAAAACTGCAAAATGTTCCATTTACATGTTTTTTGAAAATTGAAGCAGCGGGGGCTGCCTGCATTATCCGGCTCCGGCCATAGTAGTTTACGAAAAACCCAAGAAAAACACATGACAAAAGCTGTATTTTAATTTTTGTGGGATTTAATATCTTAAAATTTCAGGAGCTGATTTCGCCATGTAATTTAAAAGCCAGCTAAATTATGTGTGTGTAATAGGTAGAAATAAACACTATTTAATTACAATAATAGATCGAACAATGCTAATCGAATTAAATTCAAAGTTTGATTGGAGGAAAATTGGAGGGAAATACGTAGTGTATCAAAGTATATATGATTTATGACTATTCAGAATGTTTGTGGTTGTAGTTTTTGAATTGTCTAACTGTCTCAATGTAATTGATCCTGCCGTCACGTGCCAATTTACCTTCCAACAATACCGTCCGCCCAAGTCCCAAGTCCAACTCCAAGTCGAAGTCAAACTCGAACATGTGTAATAATTATATCTATATGTAATTATAGTATTTTTCCAAGGATTTCATTTGAAAGAATTATAATGTATCATTTGCCTTACTTACCAGAGTAGATAGGATGGAACAAGTGACCAGGACCAGATCTTCTACTGTATAATATTTTAAACTATTTTATGAGTTTGGGTTGAATCATTCAAGTCTGCTATACAACAAATCCAAAGCCTATAACTTACTACTTAAGAACATACGCAAAAACGCATCTCTTTACACGTACCTCTTATACTTTATTGTGGATATGAATCACAATCAGATATCTACAAGACGAAAGCCGCGCTGAAAGGAGTTAGCTTTCCGTTTTATTCTATTTGTCTTTGTCAGTGCCGTATGCCGCACTTATATCCGTACCTGCAGCTTTATGAATGAGTCCTATACCTATACACTGTACTGCTGAACAGAAACTAATTTGTGGAGATGTAACTGCATCAATGACCAACTATTACTCACGTTTGAAACCATTGAGGCGCATGCATACACATTATTTTACGGTTTATACTTTTACACATATCCAGGCTATATATTATAGAAATTATTAAGTTTTTTTTTTTCTCCCCATTTTATTATTGAATGCACAATTTTTACATTATTTCGGCCCTGTTTTACATCTTGTGTATTATTTCCCCCATTCTACTCCATAGTAATAGGCGTATCTCCTACCCCATATTATGCACAATCTGAGAACTTCATTATAAATAACAGCAAATATGACACAGAGCAGCGTCTCTCTCTACTATGGAATCATTTATTGTATTTCTTCTTGGTTTAATTCTTTGTTACTTCATTTGATATTCATGTTGAATGTTGATACGGAACGTTTCCTTAATAGTGCGGATGTCGCGAATGCTATACCCAATAAAAGAAGGTCTCTGGTTGCATTCGAATTTTTGCATTAGTTATAAAGACAGAGATCTCGCAGATATAGACATACCGTATATTTCATACATATATCGTCGGTGAAGAACCAAAATGATCTATATCCATTTTTAGCTAAAACTAAAATCTACTATCTACCAAAATTTGAAACATTACGATCTTGAAAGAATTTAAATAGACATTTTTACACGGCTTTCAAAACGAAGTCAAATATGAAATTTTGCCAATTTTCAAAAACTTGTAAACGGATCATTTTGCACCTTTCAAAAACACGTAAATGGGAAATTTTGCAATTTTCAAAAACATTTAAAAATAGGGAATTTGTCATGTTTGAAAAAAATTCAATAAAACATATTGCACTGTTTAAAGAACGTGTAAATAGAACATTTTGCAACTTCCAAACACCTCGTAATTAACAGTTTACGAGTACGTATCATTTAATGTTTATGCAACATAACTCATTTCAATTCTAGCTTAAATTGGATATGGGTCATTTTGTTTCTTCACTCACAATATGTATTTAAGCTATGCTTTAAAAATTATAATACGGGGAGAGAAAGAGCATGAAAGACAAAATTAAATTCGTAGGAACAGAAAATCATCTTATTTTTTAAAAAATTATTTCATTGTGAAGAAAGAAGTGAGGAGTGAACGCTTTGGCTATTTATTGAATTTTACTAACTTATCATCATTACATACTACCGTCAGTCTGCCGTCATTTGGGAGGTTTAGAATTGGAATATCTTCTTATTACAGTTAAATACTTTTTCTCAAGTGTTTATTCTTTTGCATTGTCAGTGTTTTATTGTTTTGTTGTCCTTCTCATCTTTCACTGATGCTGATCCATAGCTACGAGTCTGACTACGTGATCACTCAACTCTCAGCTCAGACAATAATGTGAAATAGTAGAAATAAAATAAATGATGTTGCTCTATATTAAAGAGTGTATTCCATATATTTTCATTTTTTATGTTTGTGCTAAACTGCGACGCGACGTTGGATTGCAGAAGTAGGGGTACACAGTCACATGCAGGGCTTTCGGAGATTCTTGTGCTTTCCTCCACTATCTGTATTTCCTTGATGGTTATTACTTAAATACGTGTGGAATGCTCTGAATTCTGAACATCATCCCTCCGCACACATTAAAAATCATATCATGGAATGGAGTCATATCTGTAGACTGTAGATGCCTGTTACACATTTTTCGACTTTTGTGATCGTGTCGGAAATGAGACATAAGGTAGCTAAAAGTAACCATTTGAACGTACGCACACTTTGTTTCGTTCCTTCTGGGCGCACGGCGGCCTTTCCTTACGGCATACGGAATTTCTAGAATATTAGAAGAGAGCAGGGAGAGAACATTAAGAATCAAGAAAATGTACAAAGTCTTTTCTTTTATCCTACACTACAGAGATTATATCGTCTATGAAGAACCAAAATGACCCATATCCATTTGTAGCTAAAAAACAATATCAACTATCTACAACAACATTCAATTATGTCTTGAGAGCATTTAAATAGAACATTGAGCACTTTTCAAAGATATGTAAATACAACATTTTGCACCTTTTCAAACACATGGAATTTAGATATTTTGCACCTTATGGGTCATTTGATATGGGTCATTTTGGTTCTTCACAGACGATATTACACGTTCTATTGGACTCTGTACCACAACAATTTGATGGTACATTTATGTTTTAGATTAGAAATATAGCTATAGGTATATTAAATAGCCGAGGCCGAGATTTGGATGCTTGTATAGTATAACTAATAGAGTAGGAATGTTGTACACCTTTTGCTACATATATAAAAAGGTAATTCTCCGAGCGCCGAGCGCCTGTACGTTCTACGTGGTGTACATATACATATTACTATGATATTATGTGTCACACGTCAGACCTATTAGCATCAACTAGTGGTTTATGTTTTCAACGCACACAAAAAAAAAATCCTTCCCTAATTATCTGAATGATTTATTTATTTGTAAGTTCCAACATGTGTTGTCTAATTGTGTGTAAGTGGAGGTAGGAGGAGGAAGTTGAATGTATGGAGTATTGTATTCTGTATGTAATGTAGGTACAACTGCTTTCATTTTGAAAAACTGCTGTTCACTCCACTCTACTTTGGAATTTGGAAGGTATTTTGCCATATGGTTTCTGTGCAGTGTGCTGCACTTCAGTTTCAGCTTAACTAGTGCTGTTAAGTGGATGGAGATTCTTTCTGCTTCTTGTGACATGTCAAACTAATTGTTGAAGGATGACAAGCGAGAATATTTTTGATCTCCTGTAAATCTATACACACAATATTAATAATCATAATTACAATAATATATTTGATTTTAGGTGCACACTTTTCATCACACTGTTGACTGTAGTCAGACCAATAGGTGCTTAAACGCAAGAAGTATAGCTAGGGTCGGATAATGCGGCCAGCGTAGTCAGCCCCCGCTGCTTGAATTTTCTCGAAACATGTAAATGGAACATTTTGCACTTTTCAAAAATATGTAAAAAGAATATTTTGACTTTTCAAAAATATGCAAAATAAAAATTTTTCTACATTTCAAAAACATGGAAATAAAACATTTTGCACTTTTATCAAAACATGTAAATCGCACATTTTGCACTTTTCTGAATCTTGTAAAAAAAACATTTTGCACTTTTCTAAAAAACGTAAATACAACATTTTGCTTTATCAAAGAAACCCATCAATAAAATCTAAATGGTGATTTTTGTATGGAGACAAATTGCTGCCTAAAAACAATTCCTTTGTCCGGCCCTGCGTATAGCTTTTGTAGAACTGCATAAAGATACTTGATTTATTTTATCATTTGTCACATTTTTGTTTTGTTTTTTTTCTGCGCTTCTTGGAAAATCTGGTTAGTAGAGAGATTTGTTATCTTCTTCCTTTATCAAGAATTACAACTTATCAAAGAATTCAAAGAAATTTTGTAACGTTTCTCCTTTTAATAATTTTGATCAGAGATGTGTTTGAAGACTTTTCGCAATATGTATAATTTTTTTCAAAAGTATTTATTTACTGAAAAATTGGAAATTTTCTTATAGGATTTACCATAAATATATAGCAAATTTACATTTTTTAAATTTCAAATTTTCAGTCAGTTTCCCTGAAGAAGCAACTTTTAAGAGCCAAGTTGACGTCAATTTTTTGTTAGTTCCCTAAATATGAAAATTAGCCCTTTTCTCTTTTGTTTTCCACACAGCGTCTTTCCTCTTGATCAGGTCAGAATCATAGCAGCAGAGTACTTACAGGAGTAATCAGTGTGTTACGAACCATGGGAGAGATTTAATTTTGAACGAGAAAAAAAAACAGAGTCGAAGATTCGAGAGTAGTCATATTCATCTCATCCAAATTAAAAATTTTAATCTAGAAAAACAAAATCAATAAAATGATATTTTCCTTCATTAATGGGAATTGTGGTTTGGAAATAAATTAAAGTGGCTTCAATTCTGACTTTGATTTCTCATCCAAAAGCCACAGCTGGGTTGACAACTTGGAGCATATAGGTAAAGGTATAGCCCCAAAAGATAGAAGCTACTTATAAAAAAAAGCATACATAGGTAAAGAGGAAACTCTCAAAAGAAAAAAAGAAAAAAAAAGGCTTTACTTTCAGTGTCATGAAACCTACATACCTACACTTACTTACTTAGGTACCTACATAATATATCGTCGGTGAAGAACCAAAATGATCCATATCCAATTTTAGCTAAAAACAATACCTACTATCTACAAAAATATTCAAATATGTCTTTAAAGCATTTAAATACAACATTGAGCACTTTTCAAACACATGTAAATAGAACATTTTGCACCTTTTCAAAAACATGGAATTAGAACATTTTACACTTTTCAACCACATGGAATTAGAACATTTTACACTTTTCAACCACATGGAATTAGAACATTATGCACCTTTTCAAAACGATGGAATTAGAAAATTTTGGTTCTTTTCAAAAACGGGTAAATAGAACATTTTGCACCTTTTCAGAAACATGTAAATAGGACATTTTACATTGTTGAAAAACATGAAAATAGAACATTTTAAGTTTTTCAAAAACTCGTAATTTTAAGCTTGTTTCTCATTTTGTTTTTATGACATAGCTCATTTTGATTCTAGCTTAAATTGGAGATGGGTCAGTTTGGTTCTTCACAGACGATATTCGACTATTCTATATGCTCGTATTTTCATTCTTTGAACAGTGTACAGAATTTTATTGTTTTAGTCAAATATATTATCGTGTCTCTTTGACTTTTGTTTACAATAATGTATAATGTACAGTAAACTACATCTTGAGACTTGAGGAACAGATAGCTACACACACTACACACATGATGTTCCGAGTACAATAGGCATTACTGATGAATGCATTTGCATGCAGAAAAAAAATAATGAAATAGGAAAGTATTTTGACAAAAGAAGAAACGGCGACGAGGACGAGACTAAACATTGAGGGAAAAAAAGAGGAATCGGGAATAGAAAAAAAATGAGGTGTCTCTTTCATTGTGCTTCGAGTATTCTTCATCTTAAGTAATTTTCTAACTAGTATTTATTTCCTTTGCGGCTTTTGTCAACATAAGAGGAGACCATTCAATAAACTTTCTTGACGTTTTTAGAGTTTTAGTCACAACAACAACAAGAGAGCGACAACGACGACGACAACGACAACGAGTCCATCTCCATTCATCCCGACTTCATCATCCGCCTACCGTACTCCGTATTAAGTTCTCATTAAGTTCCATATCGTCTGTGAAGAACCAAAATGACCCATTTCAAATTTATGCTAGAATTAAAATGAACTATGTAAAACTAAAGACAGTAAAGATGCATACTTATAATGCTAATCACGAGTTTCTAAAATGAGCAAATTGTTTTATTTACATGTTTTTCAAAAGGTCAAAATGTTCTATTTAAGTGCTTTTTAAAAGTGTAAAATGTTCTATTTACATGTTTTTCAAAAGAGTAAAATTTTCTGTTTCATGTTTTTTAAAAGTGTAAAATGTTCTATTTGCATGTTTTTTAAAAATGTAAAATGTTCTAGTTATGTACATATTTTTCAAAAGGTCAAAATGTTCTAATTCCATGTTTTTTAAAAGTGCAAAATGTTCTAGTTACGTGTTTTTCAAAAGGTCAAAATGTTCTATTTAAGTGTTTTTGAAAAGTGCAAAATATTTTATTTAAGTGTTTTTTAAAGGTCTAAAATGTCCTATTTACATATTTTTCAAAAGTGCAAAATATTCTATTTACAATTGTTGTTTGAAAAATCCACAAGGTTCTATTTACTTGCTGTCATGAACATGTCATTTTAATTTTATCTGTAGATAGTGCATTTTGTTTTTGACTAAAAATCGATATTGGTCATTTTGGTTCTTCAAAGACGATATCAATCTGTAATTCTGTATTATGTCTCTCTACGTAAGTAGTATGTACGCCCATGTTATTCTAGTCCCAATCAGTCACGTCGATTCTATGACTATGTTGTGCGAGCCCAAACATGTTCTTGCAAATCCGACTCATTCAGCATTCAACATTCAACAGCATATTTATAATCTCATCTCATCCATCCTCATCCCTACTATAGACTTGAGAGTATTTGTCTCCATTTATTTATTTACTGTAACAGTGTTAAGGCGACGTGAAGACAAGAGTGAGACGCGAACACTTCACATGCCCAAAGTCACTCACTCGCTTCTCTTGAATACATATTTTATTTTCTATCGCACAACAACTTGTAATCTAGCGTCTCATCTCACTGAATCTTGGGAAGTGGAGACTCTGACTGCACTACATACAACAAACAACATGGTGGCAGTTCAAGAGAACTATAGGCAATCATCACCTACATGATACATAAGTAGATAGTTGAGGTGGGGAGCTTAGCATAGCATAGGACTAATAGTGAGCAAGTCAACAAAAAGTGAGAAAAAAAAGGAATAATAAATAATAGGATTAGAGGGAGAGCAGAGGGCCTAATGGTGGCCGGGTGCCGGGAAGACACCACTAAAACTTTCAAACATTGTAACTTTTCAACCATATAGGTCACAGTCACAGTGGAAATCCTTTTTATATGTAAATTCTGGCTGTTTCCCCTTTAAATTACGTGTAAAAATATTCAAATATGTAAATCTCAGGATCTAGGCTTTGAAGATAGAAATACAATTATTCAAAAAGACTTGATTTTTGAAAATTCATCAAAGGGCTCTACATGTGGTTGTGGCCGGACGAAGGAATTACTTTTAGGCAGCAATTTGTTTCCATACAAAAATCACCATTTGGATTTTATCCATGGTTAACTTTGGTAAAGCAAAATGTTGTATTTACATGTTTTAGAAAAGTGCAAAATGTTCGATTTACTTGATTCGGAAAAGTGCAAAATGTTCTATTTACATGTTTTGAGAAAAGTGGAAAATGTTTTATTTCCATGTTTTTGAAATGCACAAAAATATTTATTTTGCTTGTTTTTGAAAATTCAAAATATTCTTTTTTACATATTTTTGAAAACTGCAAAATGTTCCATTTACATGTTTTTTGAAAATTCAAGCAGCGGGGGCTGCCTGCGCTGGCCGCATTATCCGGCCCTGTATAGTAGTATGCGCCTTTCTATAACTGATGAAATTATATTCCTGCTGAGACATAAAATACATACAGTGAGTGGCCACCGTTAGGGACTCTACCCCTACCCGTAATGAGCAAGGCAAAGAAAAACGAGAAATAAATCTTTTCTCAATCAATGAATAACATTACAAATCTAATATTCTATTCTATTATGTACAGCGAACAAGAGGACGCGGCAGTCAATGGAGGCAAGAGGCAACGGATGTGGGGGAGGGGACGACTTTACAAATTATTTACAATCTTTAACTCGTGTGTGTGTGTGTGGTCTTTTACTTCTTTTCATCACCTATTCTATTATGTATTCATAAAAAGGAGAAGAAAAGGAAAAGTCTCGCAGTAAGAATAGTACAAGTACGATGAGCAAATTACTGATATTGATATTTAATTCTTTTGTAGAGCTTTTCTCTCAATTTCAATGAAATTAAAAGTTACTTCCATTGTGTAGTCCGAACTGCGATGTGTATACAGAATGTAGAAGTCGTACAAAGTAGAAAAAGATTTGCTGTATAGTCAAGTAAAGATTATTTGAATGAAATTTGTATTTTAATGAATTTCCCAGTTATTTTGTACTTTTTGATTTACTGTTTGATTCGAGCCTTAGACTTCTTTTCGCACACACATTTAAACCGCCTTCGCCCCTTCATTGTCAACGAAACTTGGAAATTTGCATACAAAAAATAGAAGAAAAGAACGAGAATGAGCGGCTGGAGTTGAAACACGTATATATATGCATGCACATATGCATATATTAAAATAATAATAAAATATTAACGCAGTTCTTGGTAGTCAGCATATAATCCCTCACAAACCTAATGATATGAATACTACGTCATTTTACCTTTTATCTTCTTCAGTAGTAACTCTATATCCATTAGTTGGAGTGATAACGAGTATGTTGTCGAAATCTTCTGTAATGGCAAACCTCCATGACGCTCATGTGTAAATCTTCCAAAGTCATGAATTTCAACAAACAGTATCAGTTTCGAAAGTGTCAGCGTATATAGTATGTCTTATGAGTTTATCAATTAAAGCAGGGCCGGATAATGCGGCCAGCGCAGGCAGCGAGCTGCTTGAATTTTCAAAAAACATGTAAATGGAACATTTTGCAGTTTTCAAACATATGTGAAAAAAATATTTTGACTTTTCAAAAACTTTCAAATAAATTTTTTTGTACATTTCAAAAACATGGAAATAAAACATTTTCCACTTTTCTCAAAACATGTAAATAGAACATTGAGCACTTTTCTGAATCAAGTAAAAAGAAAATATTGAAATTTTCTAAAACCATGGAAGTACAACATTTTGCTATACCAAATAAAACCATCAATACAATTTAAATGGGGGTTTTTGAATGGAAACAATTTGCTGCCTAAAAGAAATTCCTTCGTCCGTCCCTTAATTAAAGGTTTCGAGACCCAAAGCAATACAAGTGCATGAGTTCACGGAAAAGAAGGTATCAAAAGATGGAGTAACCAATTTATAAAGGATAGAATGAGTTTCCTTAAACCCCATATGTCCCGTGCACCCCATAGTCGAGTAGCCCTGGTTAATTTTAAGTGGGCCCATTGATACAGGCCACTGGCCAGACTCACCAGGTTAAGAAATCCACAAGTCCGTCCAGACACCACAAACAGGTGTCGGTGCCTAGATGTGTGGCCAATAATTACTTATAATTCCATATGCACACAAGTCTAAATTTCTTACAAAATACATACTGTAGGCATTCTGGAGTTATATTTGTTTGCCTATAGCTTTCTAAAGTAAAATAATTATCTACCTGTATATACCTGAATTCCCTAGAAAAAAAAGTTTTACAGTTGGTTCAAAAAATTCCTATCTACAAACGTGTCATTGACTCACCCAAAGCCATATTTACAATGAATCAATAGTTGTGTCTGGCGTTCCTCAGCAACAACAAAGACATGTGAAACTATAAACCAATCCAGTAGACAAAGAACAGGCGACAAGCTCACTAAAAATTCCACTGTACAAATATGAAAATTACACCCTTGTCTGACAGAAACGCACAGGACGCGATAAGTGTAGACATTTAAACAGAATGCCTAAAATAGGTACCTAGGTACAATTGTCTAGATTCAATAGGCACAGAGCAGACGGATAAATTTTTCCGTGGCCGAATTTCCTGCATATTATGTCTTACAAGTGCGGGTCACTTTTTGATGGATGTCAATGCCACTGAGAGTGAGAGTGAGTTGGTTTTGCCCCAATTTAAACCTTACAGCGGAATTCCCCACCAGATTTACATATAACTGCGGCATTGGAAGCGATCTTGTACCTCTTACAATTAACATTTGAAATAAGGATAACAGACAGCTATAATAAAGAACAAACGAGGAAAGCCTTTCGTACGAATTCATTTTTATTTACAAATAAAATAAAAAGCAGTAAATCTTGATTGATGGCTTTCAAGTATGTAGGCGCTTATTGTAATATGTATCACAACCACAAGTCGCAGCTGTGCAAGTTTTGCTATAATATTGGTTTTACTCCCAACCTATATAGTGGAGAACAAATAAGGAGATTCGCGGAAGGTAGAAATAGGAGTAAAAATCTTAGCACTACTTAATGTTAGCCCAGCGTTACTTTTAAATAAAAGATAGCATTTACAATATTGATGGTGAGATAGCAACAGTTCATGAGTTCATCATCGAAATCAATGGATCCTAACGGGAAAAGATTTTTGAATTATTTTCATTACAAATTTTAAATATGTACTTACACAGTGCAGTGCACATCAGGTTTCAATGTCATGTTTCGTTATTTTATTTCGATTTTAATTACAGATTGCATTCCCAATTAGGCAAGTACATAAAATGCATCTTAGGAGTTCATATGTGTACATAGAGTGCAAAATAGTACCCGTTTATTTTTAATATTCCTAATTTATAATATTCCCATTTCCAGTTGTAGTATTGTTTAATAATTATTGTAACCGATAACTTAAGTACATACATCCTTTTCCCATAATTAAATTAGTCAGGTAGCATAGGTATCTAACTACAATTACCAAAGCTTCCTTCTGCATTCCCTTCCGAAAAGTAACACATGTAACTAGTATATACTTATTATATAAAAAAACAAATGTCCTTATCCTTAGATTCAATATTGCACCGGATTTCAGAATGTTAAGTACAACAATAAATTATAATTGGTATATAATAACAATAACTATTTAATGATATATAAATAATAATAACTCAAAACTACATATAACAATAATTATTTTAGGCTACAACTTTTAACAACAAACAACAAATATATTATGTATACCACAGGTTCTCATCCATTGGATACTTTTTGAATAACAACAATAATAATTAAACGTTATCATATGAAACACTTCCTGCAACTAAACAAAACCGACGAATCCGTGCAAATACTTAACATAATAATGTATAAAATGAAAATAATCACGAAAAATACAACCTATTAACGTAGTTTTAAGTAAAAATCTGCGTTGTTCCACAGATCATTACTTTCAGAATACGATTATTGCAAGATAGTGTTACTTGTATTAATTTAGTACACTACGTAAGAGCGTCAGTTCAAATGCAGACATATAAACTAACAATAAGTACAGTGCGATACCTGCATGTGTGACTATAAACTAATATAAAAAATTACAGATAGAAAAAATACGAGAATATTATTAGCCTAAGGTACACCCTGGAAATAGCGAACGTCCGTGTATTAATTTTCTCCTTTGCTGGATTGCTGGTACATGACTACGTGAAAATAATTTTATAAATCCAATAACCCTATACTATATCCTAAGAAATTATCTAGGTTCAAGATAATGTGCTTCTCTCATGTCGACACGTCGAATGTATGAAGAGTCAGGCAAAGAAGTGAACTGAATTCATTTTAAATATTTTTACGGTCTCCATCTATCCAGTCCATCAGACCTTGTCCACTTTACGAACAACAAAAATGAAAGAAACAGCAATGATTTGATTAGCACACTAGTTTATTTTTTGAGACTAGCCAGTTTTCACAGCGATGCCAGTGTCCATTTGGAGCAATTGCTTCATTAACTCATAAGTACTAAAACTGACAGCAGCCATGGGGATGGCACGAAGATAGTTAATACTCATTCCTCGATATAGTCCTTTGGAGATTCCATTTGTCTTGTAGATTAATCGTAACGTCTCGACCATGCCCATACTGAAAAATCAAAGTCAAAGAACACGTGAGATGAGAATACACATATATACTGAATAATTCTATTACATTATCCATTATAGAGCTCAGCTAAAAAGTCATAACGCAATTCTAGTATATACACAAACTCGTAGTTAATACATCATCATTACGTCATTCTTTGGGAAATATGCAAAACAAGAATTTTACACAATTAATTTAATTAAAATTGTATTACGTCAATACAAAATTACATCTAACCAACATTAACCCTAGAGACATCTCGAAATCTACTTGCCGCACGCAACAAAAACATCTCTGTACTTCCACAAACTAATTCTTATTCATTTTTTAATTTACGTTATTATACGACAGAATCCAGAGCTAGAAGCAGTCAGGTTGCGACAGGAAAGAAAATATATATAGATAGGTATGATTATTATATGAAATACTAACCTCCTGCACCAGCATTTCCAAGTTCACATGGCAGCATGAGAATATATAGAAATTCCAAAATTATTTACAAATCAAGCATAATATATCATTGGTTGTACTTTTATTAGCTACGAAATAGACAGATGAAGATGATTAACTATATATACTAAAAGCGATATATTAGAAGCGACGACGATATCATTGTGTGGAACAAAAACAATTTAAAGTTCATATATTGCTTGTTAAACTTTTGAAATTCCACATTAATCGGCATCGTTTCCATTTCCAAATTGGATTGCAGGAATTTGGGTTCCAGGATTTTTGCTACATAGGAGTATTGGACACATCTCAAAGGTAGCTAAGCAAATCGCCTTGCCCCTTGCCTAGCCTATAATGTGTTTAACTACCTAACTCTACCTAATTTACAGTCCGCCTTTCCTGGGCCTGCCTTATTTTTGTATTTTTTAAGAAATATTTAAAGTAAGTTAATTTTACGTAGGTAACTACCCTTCCCTAATTACTTCCTCAAAGTAAAAACCATTAAAAGCTATTGATCTTGAACAAAGCAAACATGTATTTTATAGAAATTCAATGGTTGAATATTGATGCAATAGTGTTCATTTACTTCCAATCTTCCAACTGCAGTAAACCATATATAGATAACAGTGTAATAACTTTCCATAAGATACAGATGCCCCATTGTTCCAACTTACTTTTCTATAGATGCCACCACTGCACTGCACCAGTACCAAAACCCACATTGTTAATGATTTACTTAACCGTGAAAACGTAATAACATATTAACTTCAATAACTTAATAAACCTTTACACAGGATCTTATATGTCAAAGAAAAAATTAAAAATTAAATAAAACATTTGATGTAAATATCCGATGCTCTTAAATAATATTAAATGAGATTTAAGTACTAGCCGATTCTAAACTGCTGCGTATTTATTAGAAAATGAAACCACCATCTATAAATTCATTTTGAAGGTCAAAATGTGCAGACCGCTGAGTGACAAGAGCATATGGTGGCTAGAAACTGTCAAATTACAACCTAACGAAATGTTCCTAGTGCTCATCTAAATAATACTTTATTTAAAAATTGAAATTTACTGCCTATTTTCATGCGACTGATTAAGAAATTAAGATAAGTTTCAGGCCGAAAACTGTCAATTGGCCTATTGAAACTGATTAGGTTTCAAATATAATAAGATCACATGAGTTTTTCTCCAAGCAACTATTTTAGCGAAACTGCTATAGATACATAACTGGAAGCTACAGCTACGGTAGCTGTGTAATCGCAGAAAACAAGCTAATTTTTTGAAAATCTAAAAGGAAATAGGATATAGGAGAAGGTCATGAAATAAACCACCAAAATAAATTCTTTCACAGTAAGCAAACTGACAAATAATATTATTACTCAATATATTATTGACACAAAAACAATTTGATTACCCGAATTTTTTCGTACTCTCATTCATATTAGCCAATTGCATTCTTCTTCTGGTCACATCCAAGGGATAGCTAAAAGTTTGAGCAACAGCACCAGCAACTCCACCACAAAGTAATTTAAACGGAACGAGAAGAACCAAACCGCCAGTGTTTGATGATAAGTTAGTAGTAGTGTACTTTGGTAAATATGCCATACATATATATTTAAAGGACTCAAAACAATAGAATGAAAGCCCAGCGTAAGGAACCATTCCACAAATAGTAGGAGTGAAGCCACGATATAAAGCTCGAACTCCACCCTCAGTTTTGAATATTGTCGTTGCACAGTCATATATCCCAGCGTAAATATGATGACCAGACACCTAAACAGAATATTAAAATCATTACATTCAGAACTTCATTATTGTGCAAAGTGCAATGTAACTATTTCTATACTCATATACATCTAATAAGTTTTATCTAATTAATGGTAATGGGGACAGAGTACGGCAAAATTCAAATAAATCAGCAGCCAAGCAAGGAGGTAACAGAAAATTTTGTCATCTAATCTCAAACAGAAAAAACTACTGGTATGTACACACGTATTACACAATTATATATTACATTAGGAGTGTTTTTATACAATCAAACATAAGTGCATATTTTAACGATGCAAGTCGGTATCCGGTATCACTAAATAACAATAATTGTGCTTAAGTACCGTTTGTGCGCGTAAATAAGCTCTTTAAAAGGCACAAGCAAAATACCTACCTAGGTGCAGGTACCTACCTACCTAAATATTTCTTATATTTTTTTCTGTGGACTATACCTGAAGCGCGTACTCGTAGTACAGGTCTCGGTTATTAGCCTTTGTTTACAAGGTTATTTTGTCTAGATTATTGGCTTCTTGGGGACATTTTTGGTACATAAGTACACACTGAGTTCATTGATGCAAATATACTGTATAGACTATATTGTAGTCTGATATATGTCGCACTTATGGTTACGGGAGAATATTAACCTCAAAGGTTGGATTTGGATTATTAAAAAGTTTTTAGTGCAATTTAAAAATATTAAAGGAATTTATGAGGATACTCAAGAAGCTCAAGTCACTGGCGATAGAAACCATGCATGCAATTAATATACACATTACACATTTGAGGAGCTGTGTCTCAAATGGTCGACACGTTTTTTCAGATCATGGGTGGTACAGACAGAGTCACTTATGTGTTTTTGGACATTGAGGAAAGGAATACACAGACTAGACTACAATAAAATCGCATGATGATTTCATGAATTTAACCAGCGCACAGCTGTATTGTAAAAATGTCACGTGAATCCAAAAACAATCGAATCTATTTACTACATTCAATCAGTCTTAACCAGTACAGTGCAGTGTCTGCCAGTCTGCCCCCGTGTGCATTTTCCTGATCGTGCTACTAAATTATCATTACAATTCAATTATAATTTTACCAAGTCAGTAACAGTATAATGTTTTTGACAAAAATATCCAGGCACATCGTGGGATTGTTATTACTGTCTACTCTGACAGAAAAAGGCAAAAAATTTGACGCCCAACGTGGGGCTCGAACCCACGACCCCGAGATTAAGAGTCTCGTGCTCTACCGACTGAGCTAGCCGGGCAGATATTATTTCATGAAAAATATACTAGACTTAACGGCCTGGAAAGCACTGTTACACGTGCTTACATACTTGCTAAACACAAAACAAAAAACAAAAAACAACCATCTCCAGTACAGAATCTGTGCTATCCGGATCGACTACTATCAAATCAATTAGCAAAAAAAAGCTGGACTGGTCTTCACAATAAAATACTAACCCATCGACCTTTAGCACATTCTTATTATTGAAACAAATCAGCACAAAAAATAGGACCTGTAACGGTATACTATCTACTCAAGACATTGTAATATATAATCTGTGGCGGCCACAGATTACAGTTGGCACCGGTGAACAAAGGTTCATCATTTTTAATCATGTAGAAGTAGGAGTTATTATAGGCACTATAGCTTATAGGCATGTCTGCTAGTAAATGTTATTAATAGAAATACAATATACAATTAGTTGTAAGTGGTAATTACAGTACAACCGCCGCCAATTGTTCTACAAGGCGGTTCACTCGAAACAAAATGAATGGTTTTGTCAACGCCTTAAATGGGATATGTTGTCAATGTAATACAATACTAGGAACACAGGATCAATCAAGAGTGATTTACCGCACGCTAAATATAGATACAGTGATTCTCTAGAGTCTAGAGAAAGAGCTAATGCCAGTATGATACATACAGTCATTGCTGAAATTATTGTAGTATCCCATGTGCAAACTTTACTTAAGCGTCTTAAGCAACTGCAGCAATTAAATTTTGCTAGCACTTTTGACTAAATTACGGCATTTCATATTACTTTGATAGGCTTAAAATTATGGCTATAAGAATACTTGAACATCAAATTAGGTTATTATGCACGAAGTAAGCGTCTTGAAGTGCAAATTGGTGTGGTACGGGTATGATATGCACTGATATAATTAGACGTTACAGACAATTAAGCTTAAACCGCCAACGACGAAAAATAAAATAAGTATTTTAAAACAGCTAATGGAACAGGAAGTTTTACCTGGAAAGCCAGACGTGATCGAATCATATCCAGTGGATATGTTAATGTAGCTGCAGTAACTCCAGCCGCTGAACCAGAGAAAAATTTGCCAATGTGAGACTTGTCTCCATTGAATATTTTTTTGTACATCTCAAAGGAGGTAAACTGTGTTGAAGCGTAAGGGAATATCCTAACCATCTGTGCACCATTTCCTGTTGATACATATATGCAAAACAAAATGTGAATGGATCATTTCACAAACACAATTACCAAATCAGTGCACCTATTATGTAATCCGTCACAATAAACCACCTTGCAATTTTATGAGATATAATAACTCAACAAATACAAACAAAAACACGACTACTTTGAATGTCAGCAAGTCAGCACAAACGCCTGGATCGTGCGCTTTTGTTAATTACGCAATGTTGATAACACATAAAAAACTTGTTACACAATATTAATGAAAGAAATACCTTTATACAACGACATAAATCTTTCCTTCTCAACAATTGTACGTAAGCCGGCAAAAACTCCTAAATTTGAATAATGTGATGACTGGGCTTGAAACAGGATTTTTACCCTGTCCAAAGGAGCCACTGCTGATTTTGCAGTCATTCCAGCAACTCCTGAAAAACAATAAGTTACATTCAAATTATTATTATTAAGGTCAATGGCAAAATTGTAATTTTATAACCAAAACAAAATATGCTTACATTAAATCAAAGTGCAATAGGGAATGGTCTATAGTCTAATTATACATTATTTATATATTTTAACTTTAACTTTATTCACATATGACATACAACATAGTATATTTCATAAGCTGCTACAAATTTTCGAAAAATATCCCTTTCAATTAAGGTAGGTACATGACACAGAGTACACTAATAGAGTACTACATTGCATTAAACAACAAGTATTTCCGCATGTTTGGCATGTCGTGTCATGTAATTTACGCTTGTCAAGCTAAATCATGATTAAGAAGTGTAAGCGGGTTTGCTGATATATTACGTGTAATAAACAACTCACGTCATCCAGAAATTAAAGTACGTACCTCCTATAATTTTCAATTACATTTTATTTAACTATATAACTAACATATAAACAAAATAATAACATTAAACTTTCCTTACCTCCGGACACAAGCGAATTTAGAATAAAAAACACACTTCTATCTTCCATTGTGAAGTAATCAGTTCACAGTCAAAGTTGACAGTTGTTATTTTTACTTTGACTCAATTGTCAATAAACTATACTACTTATCTGGATCAGTATCACTGTAAACCTTTTATTATTTATTTGCACAGCTAACACTTTATATAATTAATAACACAGCGAGGTCAAAAAAATGCTACACAAAATACACTAATTATTTTAGTAAAGTTGAAAGTTCGTTTTTTGTCAGTTAATTCTTGAATATTATCTAAGTTGACTGAAACAAGATTAGTTATAATTGAACTATAGATTCCATAAACAATTTCCAAGTCTCTGGTCCTGGTCTCTTAGTAGCCGCAGCAGCCTCACCTGTCAAAAAGAAATAGTGTCTACACGAATAACAAATTGTTCTTATGTCTTATCTAATAAATTCCACTGTGACTGTTATTCCTTGCGGTCCCCTGGCTACAATGACTCGACTTGGACTCAGTCGAATGCATGACAGAAATATAATTTTATATACTCCCCCCGAAAGAAAATGTTCAAACCCCAATGGCGAGCCAATTGTCAAAACCAGCAAATACTCTTCTTATGAGTTCAGTTCAGTTTGAGTTGAACTATAGGAAGAGCTGTCTGTGTCTGTGGTAGGATGAGGTGGAGAAATTATGATGTCTTATATTGTTATGTTAATACAATAATACAACTATCTTTCTTGGACCAACTCAATTGTTGTTTGTTTGAGACTTTGGGATCAGATGTTAACGTTACAATAGTACGATACGCCACACTTTTGTAGTTGTAAACTCTCCTGATCCGGAGTCTACAGAAGTCATTCATATTTTTTAGTTTCCAATTTCCAACAAGAGACAAAAGTCTATGAAAAGAATATGTTAGAAGAAGTTACGAAATTTTATGAATAATGAAGCACTAAACTGACACAAGAAACCAAAGGAACTGAAGATTGAATGGGAATACGTATAAATAAACAACTCAATATAAAGGTATACCTTTATCGAATTAAACTTCTGAATTTATTACAACTAGTCATCACTGAGCCAGCTGACTCCAACTGAGCGGAGTCAACGCTGTAGAGAGTAGAGATCAGGATCAGATCAGAGCAGGGGAAAAGTCGTATAATAAAGAGCCACTATTGCATATTGACTATAACTGACTGACAGTACATGTTACATTGCTATTACAACAACTGCAAGACTGCAAGACCAGCCACTCCATTCACTAAAATGACTACAGCAGATAAAGTTACAATTATAATAAACTTTACGAACTACGCCAACACATGCAATAATTGCCAACTTATGTCAATACCATTAACTAACAGCTTTATTACTTTATGAGCACCGAAACTACACTAAATACTCCTCACTGACTAGTGCCTAGTGAGTCCGCTGTCAATTTAATCAGTCATGAATCATGAATGAATCGTAATAATAAAGTCATATACTGCGTACAGACATATAACGTGAATTGAACGATTCACAAATTCGCATATATTTATGTTTCATTCCTCGGGCGAGATGACTCGATGATGATCAAACAATAACATTTCTCTTTGTGAAAACTGCTGAATGAATTATTAAAAATTCTCTTCTTGTCTGGGTCTGGGCTTCGTCAATAGTTAATTATACTATTTTATTAGCTCGCAGACAGACCACCAACCGGAGCCGGAATTATGAACATATATTTGTCTTTGAGCTGGGTTTTCTCCAGTTAGTTGACAGTTTGCCAGTTCATCAGTGACTGACTAAAGTTTGCCACGAGACGATTGTATTGTGACTGGAAACCACTACCCGTCGTGTTGTAAAAAAAAGCGTTACTTATTTAGCTATACATACTACAATCAGTAGCTAGTTTGCAGTTAATAGCATATAATTAGATGACTAATAATACATAAATTCGACCCAGTAGTTAGTAATAAATTCAAACGTTAAATAATCAACCTACTATGTACTAAGTAAATCAGCCAACTCCAACTACTTATTATTTCACCACACTTGTAAAATAATCCAAAACTCATAATTATTATACTCCATAGAACATTACCAGTATAACCTATTGACAGCTATGCTCAAAATCATAATAAAAGACTGGCTAGTGAGCTTCCTGGAACGTGCACAAATTCATTTTTATCTTCTCCAGCCAGCAGAACTCCAGACTCCAGAACTCACTTCACTGTAACAAATTTAACACGCGTTCAAGAGTTAGCGGGCTGTGATGACGTTTTTCGGGTTTTCAATCCGAAATCCGAATGAAGGACTGGAATTGGAATGAAATTAAGTTCCGCCCTATCTATTATGTACTCTGTACCAGCATCATCATGGAATCATGGAACTGGGTTGAGAGAATCGACCGGCAAAATTTTTAGTGCTTTGTAAGTAAGTACTTACTTACTTAAATGCTGAATAGAAAAAAAATCAAATCGCTTCAGACCACAAATTACTTCATGTAAAAAAGGAATATTTTATACGACGACGACCTCCCCACAATGCATATTGCATGCATGCATGCCATGCATAATTTACATATGACTGATCGATCAAATCAAAGGATTGGAAATAGCCATTTCCATGGACCTCCCCCTCAACTCTACTCTCATTCCAAGGTGCAGACGTACTTTATGGAAGGTTGACTCTGTTTTAATATGATGAGGTCATTTTTTTAGTACGTGCTCCCCAAACCTTTTTATTATTCACATCATCATCATATTCCACCACATCACATCTACTACACACACATCAATAGAAGATAAATCCTACGTTTACTTCATACCACTAAGTTAGTTGACGCATTTTCTACTGTGGTCATCTCCACCTGGGAAACTAGGAAGGCGGAGCCTATGCTACGCTATGCATTCAACATGGAAATGTACACGCCTTCTACGTACGGACTTTGGACGGGTCCTCCAGTACTTGCCGTACGTCACAGAAGCTCTCTGCTATGATTTAATACTTTTAAATTTAAATATATCGAAAATATGATATGCTTTTATTATTAAAATACAGGCGGCTACGGCTACACTCATCCAATGCCAATCTACGTCTACATGACTGCATTATCATTATCATCATCTTCCCTTTAAAATTATTAGTGTCGTCATGATTTGTGGAGTGCACTTTACTTAAATAATTGTCGTGTTATGCAGGACGGTTCTGTATTCGTACTATTTATTTATGGATTTACCAAACCAAGACGACCTAACCAAAAAACCAACAAAAAGGAGTTCCTCGTATAGAGCTCTACAATACGAAATACCGTGTGTGTGTGTGTACCGAGTCTTCTCCGTCTGTTTCTGTTCTGTCCACTGTGACTCTTCTTCTACAACACTGTATTTTTCCATTTTTCCTATATAGCCTCCTGCAATGACAACATAATATTTTAAGTCAAGTCGAAAAAAAGTCCTGAAACTGAACTGTTTCTGAGCGAGCCACTGAGCCACACTGAGTGAGAGTGTTATAGCAAGTTTTGGTGAGAAACTGCGGCCGACCGGCAATATTATATACCTTTTTCCGCGAGCTAAAAGGAATAATTTTTCAGCCTCACACTCAAACTCAAAGTCAGTCATATATAGTGAAGACGAAGACGCATCCAAGGAATCTTCTACTCTATATACTCCTTAATTACTCAAGAAATTACGGCCACAGTTTTAATTTGACATTTTCTGTTGTAGTGTGCATCTATATTTTCTATATATACCTATATAGATATATGCTCTCAAGGTACAGGAGGAGCTACAGATTATTACAGTGTGACCGTGTGATTTACTTGAAATTAAAATAATCCGCCGGACTCGACGATTTTTTTTAGCTGAAAATATAACAGGCAGGAGGGTTTTTGCTTTGCTTTGCGTCTTTAATACGTCTTTTCGCCCTGCCTGTCTGACTGTCCTGTCCTGTGTAACTTAATATTTACTTATATATATTATTATGAGATTATGACTTGATGTGTAGTAAAAAAAGTATTAGTGGGGCTACGGCTACAGTAATAATAGTAGTGTAGACGCCTTGAGTTGAGTGGCTGAGTCCATAAAATATATAAAATAATAATATTTGTGCTGTACTGCTGACTGCGGAAAGAAAGAGTATACTTACTAGTTAGTTAGTACGTAATGTAATATTATTATTCCATCCATGAGAGATTCCCCATTCGACATCCCCACATTATACGTACTACGTAGATTTTTCACATTGGGATTGGGAAAGAAGTAAGTAAAGATCGAGATCGAGACTTTGCGGCCTCGCACGCGGAGTAGCAGGGAAACGAGCAAGTGGGTGGCTGGCTATAGCGGAGCCGTATGCATTTGATTTGATGCGGGAGTGAAAAGGAAGAAGTGAATTGAGGGAGAGGCGACTGTGCGGGGCGACGTTCCACAGTTTGAGGAGAGAGGCTTTTGAGTTTGGGGAGAGGAGAAGAAGAGGAGCGTGCAGAAGGCCGTGAAGGCGAAGGAAGGGAAGGGAAGGGAGAAGGTGTGAGATAGGAAGATATAATTCAGTCTTCAGTGTTCGTGTTCAGTGCTGAGCTAAAAGGCGAAGTCGGGACTGTAAAAGTAGGTACGTCGAGTCATAACGTTACGAGCGTGAACCCAGCAGCAGACGTACGTACGTACACTACAGTCTCTTGTATGTATTCTTTTGCCTCGTTCGTCTCTCTCTCTCTCTCTGCTGTTTAGTCAGTCCTGTGAGTGAAGCAGTAGTTGTGTGTGAGTGTACGGGTTGAGTTTGAGGGATAAAGCTGCTGGTGCGGCTCTTCTGTTGTTGTGTATGGAAAAAATACGCCATTTTGGCTCTCCCTCTTGCAGTAATCGAGAAAATACAAGTGCAAGTCGTTGTCCCTCATAGTTATAATCACATCCTTCACTACTAAAACTCAACTTTTAATATACAATACAAGTGTGATTGATTTCGAAATTCCTTCTTATTTCAATTTTGAAATAATCTTTACAAAAATAAAACAACCACTATTGTCCAGTTGGTTCCGAGTTGGAAGAGGGGGAATCTATCAAAATTGCTATTATAATGGAGGACAAAATTAACGTTAAGGAGTTAGATAGTTGGATCGAACAATTAAATGAGTGTAAACAGTTGACTGAAAGCCAAGTGAAGACTCTGTGTGAAAAAGTAAGACACTCGTTTTGTTATATTACTTCCTCTAATTCCCAATTTTAAATTGTGTACATTTTTAAACAACCTCAAAATTTTTATATTGTCAAGTTGTTGTGAATATATGATTGTTGTTTGGGACCCAATAAAATGTTTCGAGTAATTATGTATGCTCAATGTTATGCTTCCCTTGCACATTCTAGATACTACTGGGCTAGAGATTGATTTGGTTCCTGTTTATTTTGCTAATCAGTATTATTATTAAAATTAATATTGCTGAGTAGTCAGTTTTACATTTTATTTCCTGATGAATGAATGAAATATAAATCACATTTCACACTTGACTTTCAAAATATTATTTTATTTTGGAGGTGTGTCTGTATTGTGGATTTACTGTATTTTCGAAGTAACCTCTCACCTCGATGTTTTTTCTAGATTGCTGTTGTGATGTGACAAATATTTTGAATACCTAAAGAGTTCTAATTGACTTTTTTATTCTACCATGACAGGCAAAGGAAATTCTAACAAATGAATCCAATGTGCAAGAGGTCAAGTGTCCGGTCACTGTTTGCGGAGATGTTCACGGGCAATTCCATGATCTGATGGAACTTTTTAGGTGAGTCAGGAGTGTACTTAAGAAAGCTGCATCAATATCTTTTGGATGGTTGATGGTTATTTAAAACAATTTGACTTCGTGTCGTACTGAGGTTGGATTCGAAACGTTGGAAGTAATACTTTGCTGACCGTATCCGCGACGTAATGTAGTAAACTAATTTTAATCAGTCAGCTTTTGCTGTTGGTTGTTATTTTTGCGCTAGTTAGGATAGTAGTGATTCCAAAACGATCAATAATGGATGGTTCGGAGCATCACTTTATATCATTATTATCTTATCCTCCCCAGTCCAGCCAGTTTTGTGTGCCTTTTGAACAATTAACTGTTGTTAGCTACTTCAATTTGTGTACTTATGAACTGCATTGAGTTATCAATTTAAATTATGAGTATTGTCAGGATAAGATGTTAGGTAATAAGGACCGCCTTACAATTAGAACGATGAGTTAGGGTTGGCTAAATGGTATGAGTCATCTGAGTGGTGTTATTTCTGTTGATGAAGGTGGCGGTATACCTTACATGCCAATCTACTACTACGTGTTATGATTGTGAAAGTGTCTCAAAATTAGTGATGTTTTTAATGGTGGGACCAGGATATTAATTTGTACTATGCATGAGTTAATATATTTGATGACGATGGTTATTTTTTAAATTGTTTCGTCTTGTCCGAATTACGATTTCAATTTTTTGTATTTATTTATGTTAGCCCTGAGGTATAGTTTATATATATCTTTAAAGTAATTAATAATATCTTTAAGTTAATTTCAGCTAGGCAAATTACTAAACGACAAGGAAATAATTATTTACGAAGAGGCGATATGGTATGAACATCGTATACACTAGTACACTAGCCTTAGGTTTTGTAGAACTTAAAAATTGAGAATACAAGTTTGATGATATAAATTTAGCCTTTTAAGTTGTAGTAGAAGTAGATAATATTCTCAATTGCAACTAACTATTCCATTTTTGCTACCCATATTCTAGCGTAATAGAGTCAGTCCTAGTACATTTCTGATATTGTTGCCGAGCTTTGTCAAATGTATCTGTAACACTGAACCCAAGTTGCATTTTGGAAGGTTATGTTCAAAATATTGGTGCTCGTGTTGACAGACGGCTTTTTCGAATGTCTGCCAAGTTTTTTGGGTTTTACTCACATTAGTACTTTTTAGTAATTAGTATTGTAAATACAGAATTTGCTTACGTGAGTTTTCAGCGACTCTCATCTCTATATATTTATTTAATTTCTAAACTTGGCAGTTATTACAAATATCTCATGGTCGAGGTTTCTCGATTTCATTGTATAATGCAGTAACTACAGATACATACTCATGACCGTGGTAAATGACATTGTATTCTCACGCTTTAATCACTAACTTTGTGGAGACACCTGGAAACTTAGGCCGATACTGTAAGTTTCAAGCTGAAGCTTCGGTTTGCAACAATTAAGGAATTAAACATAAAAATGTTTTTTTTTCATTCATAATTTGAACTTGTCGCTAATTAATCATTATTTTTCAATTTATGGAAATATAAATCTATTAAAGACTGCGCGTCATAAACAGCATGTTACTTTCTCATGAATGAATCTACTGCTGTACATATGAATGCCTTAATAGGTATATTAACCGTACCAATTCAGGTTGGCTCTATTTAGAATTGCTTCAAGTAATTGTAATAATACAAAATATAATTTGGAGGATATGTGTAGATTGTACATAGAAGTCACCTAATTGTTTTCTAGGGAGCTTGCAAGTATGGCGTATTAGTGATTTCTGCATTCATGGACGCATGACTACGGACAGTTTGATTCCCTATGTGCCCTAAACCTTTTGTTTCACCATCAGGATGGAAACCAGAGTAGCTATATAGAATTCGGAGGGAGGAAAGTATAAATCATGTACTATAATATATCGACCATAACTGCTTTTGAAAGTGTCTTAGAAGTAAAATCTAAATCCTCGGTCTCACGGTCTTGCTATCGGTCAGCTAGTCAGACACGAGCTTATTGAATTTATTCTGTAATTTAGTTAGTTACCTGTCTTAATTTTGTGTTCGTCTAGTCAAATTATGAATTATTGGTCTGATTAATTATGTAATCTTGTCACAGCTTTTGGAGTGCTTCTTATCATAGTGTTTTTCTTAACATTATTTCAGAATTGGCGGAAGGTCACCGGATACAAATTATTTGTTCATGGGGGACTACGTGGACAGAGGTTATTACAGTGTTGAAACCGTTACTCTGCTAGTCGCACTCAAAGTACGCTACAAGGATAGAATTACCATCCTTCGAGGAAATCATGAATCTAGGCAAATTACACAGGTTCGTTGAACAAATTCCATTATATATTTTTTTGTTTACTTCATTCAGTTCTTGCACGGCGGTAGGATGGAAAGTGGACGCATTTTACTTATCCTTCGTGGTTGTTTAGTGACTAATAACTAATTGCTGTATTTTTTCAGGTTTACGGATTTTATGATGAATGCTTGCGAAAATATGGAAACGCAAACGTTTGGAAATATTTTACAGATTTGTTTGACTACTTACCCTTAACCGCTTTGGTGGACTCGCAAATCTTTTGTCTTCATGGAGGTTTAAGTCCTTCCATTGATACTCTCGATCACATACGGTGAGTTTTAAGTTTCAGTTGTGAATTTGTCAGTGTTATTGCTCACTATAGCTTATTCTCAGTCTCTATTCACACTGATTACATTGGCTGACCGGACCTATCATCATAGGTTTCAGTGAATCTAGTCTAGGATTTTTGAGTTGAGGGTTGCAACTGCAACCAGTCACTCCTAACTCCTAGACATGTCTTAAGTGGAGTTAAATATATTGTAGTTTGTTATCTGAAGTCCACGAAAAATTGTATTGGAAAATCGCTGGAGTGGTAGGCAAGTTGTTATGATGAAACATGTTTTTGTAATATCATTCCACTCATTGACGAAAATATAAATAGTCTGGAGATCTTCAGCTGGCTTTTATTCTTCGAGACATTTCCAGTGCAGCGCAAACTTTAGAAATTGTTTCATAGAATATATTTTTGGCCTGAAGGTATTCGAAGACACGGCCTATATGCTGTAGACACACCTATATAAAGTGAACTGTGAGCAAAAAATAGGCAAGATGTTCAAAGAAAAGTATTTACCGTATATTTTTTCATAGTGCATGTAGCGTACTATTCAAACCTTGACCTTTCAGACCCAGAACCCTCGCACGGAATATACTTCACGAATTTATCCCTCTAACGATGATTAAATATCCACCTGGTTGGCAGCCGCTTTACTATTGAAAGTCAGGAAGATAATTATTCCTTACTTAACTGATACGGGATCGTATAAACAAATGTATTTTGAAATTTTGACGAGATTACATTATTATTGTATGCCTGGAAATGTCTCAGAAATTGTGTACTATTACAGCAGCCCCACGTATTGCTCAATTTTAGACGTCTCATCCGCGTACTACTCCAAACCCATGCTGCCATGCTTTATTAAAGAATTTACGGTACTATATATATTGAAAGCGACCGAAAGAAATGATTAATGTTCTTCCTTCTACGGGGTAGGCATGAATTAATTCATTATGCTCAAACGAGATATCAAGATACGATTACCTACACTTTGAGTTTTACTTACAGTTTGTTCTAGTAGGTTTTTTATTCTGCTTCTACGACCTTTTCTTTAGTAACGTGGTGTATAAGCACTATAACGAACTGTTTAAATCTAGTTTCTGGATGTACTAACACGATTGTTGAAGTGCCCAGAGAAGAGCAGTTTCTTTAATTTCAGTCATATTTTTGCTCTTCCCTCAACCAAATACAATAAATTTTTTTTTCTTTTATCTGATTTTTAAAAAATTAAAAAATACATCATGAGGCGCATTTTTTTATACTTTAGTACTAGACTTACTAGAATTTGGTAGACGAGTATTTGTAGCAAGTTGGGATTTTGTCTGTAAATGTTTATTTGCCCATAGTGAAGTATTTAACAATTTTAAGAATGCTCAAACTAATTAATGAAGGTGTAGGTGGTATCCTCAACTTGTCAACCTTTAAGACCAAAGTTAGTACATTCTTCAGCTGTTGAACTCCGTTAATCAATTTTCTGAAAGTATGTGGACAGCTATATTGATTCGATCGGACATAACATGATATCAGTTGATATTATGATCAGAAATTTTCATTCATGTTTATATATACCTACCTTTGCAATACGTGTATACCACTAGTTGTACATTTGAAGTATGTAGTTGTTAAATTATTAGATAGGAGCCCTCTTAAAGGAGAACCCCATACGAGTAATAGTGGCATATTATTATAATTTTTCGAATTATCTGGGCACCGTAGTAAAGTCTATTGTGCCCGGAGATGTTTCAAGAAAATGATCCTTTCAATCTAAATGAAGTAATCCTAAACGCCAACATCTCCTTAAGGAATATGCTTAGTGATTCAGAGAACTCAATAATCACTAGTGATTAGTATCTACAATTCGGAAGTACTCGGGGTGGGAACCAAGCGTTGTCGTAGTATTCCTACTATTAATTAAGTTTAAATATATTGATGTTCTTAGTACTAATTGCTCTTTGCTAATTTTTATTTTTTTGCCACCTTTGAACTTGGTCTTAACGAATTACAAATAAGTAGTTTGGTTTTGGTAGTTTGAAATTATATTTTTTTGTGTACAATTTTAGAGCCCTGGATCGTTTACAAGAAGTACCGCATGAAGGACCAATGTGCGACCTTCTCTGGTCGGATCCAGATGATCGTGGCGGGTGGGGCATTTCTCCCCGAGGGGCTGGTTACACTTTCGGTCAGGATATCTCGGAAACGTTCAATCATTCGAATGGGATAACCCTCGTGTCAAGGTACGCATTTTAATTTCAACTTCTAAGTGGTGTTTTGTTTTTACATAATGGTCTGAAAAACGCAAAATTCATAATTGTGTGCTCCTATGTTATGCCTCAATAGTAGCTACTTGTGTTATTAATGTAAAAACTGTATTATAGGGCAGGGTGTAGTTGGATCGTACATCAGATTGATTAATTATTGCATCTAGTCTAAAGACTTTCTGACTGTACCTAGTTCTTTGTGAGTTATAACTAGAGCTGGAAATCAAACTTTGGACTTTAGTTTATTATTAGATAAGGTCAGGATGTCAATGTTGGTTTTGATCTTTCAGTAGATCGGTGTAGTGTAATAACTCAACTTTATTTTAAGCTGTTCTTGGGTCATTGAAACCGTACAGTATAAATTACACCACTTTGTGTTTATCTAGTTTGTTTGCCCTTCATGTAGTAAATAAATTGAAAAACAAAACTGGACGACACGATGTTGTATGGTCTAGTCTTAAGATTATTTAATGTACGCACACAGAAAAGAACAGTCAACAGTCCAATTTGTAACAAACATGTAACTGTGTGCTTTCAGTGCTTCACAAGTCCATGATTCATGTGATTCTATCATGATTTTATCATGCGCGTCTCTTGAGTTGGCTTTCGGAAGCTAAACATGTAGAGTGTAGAAGCTGCGAGACATCAAATGGAATTTTCTTCTTTCTGATGATACTAATGAAAAGGTGGTATCCTATAGTCTACTGGTCTTCTGATTCCAGCTCGTGCAGTTAATTAAATGAATGCAGTATCTTCGTTTTACCTGGTTTTTGCTATGTTTTACAATGCAGTATTATTCGTGAACCTGTAAACATAAAATATTCCGTTTCTCATACTACACTTAACGAAGCTAGGAAGTTTGTTCAATTCAGGCATGGTTCGATTGGTAAGAGAAAGAGGCGCTTTTAGGAATTGTTTCTACCTATGCACATAATTTGTTTGTTTCATACATTTGACAGATAGGGAATGCCTGTCTTCATTATTTACATTGAAAGCTTCTCAGGGATTCACATGGGACATCCTAAAAGCACGCTATATAGTGCATTTTAGGTTGATGTACTCGAAATTAATGCTGCTGTATACGTACTCAGCATTAATATACATTGGCGTTAGTCTATATATCCCTATGTGTCCCTATAAAAAATTGAAAAGGTGTCATGGAATGAACAGTTATTGCAGCAGAAAGATTTATAAAGCGTTTAAAGCACCAAAGAGTAGACAGGAAATTAATTGACTAATGTGCCGGTATTGTTTATAATAGAGCCCACCAGCTGGTAATGGAAGGCTACAACTGGTGTCACGACCGAAATGTTGTAACAATTTTTTCGGCTCCCAACTACTGCTACCGGTGTGGAAATCAAGCCGCCATAATGGAACTTGATGATCAACTGAAATATTCTTTGTAAGTCATTGATTCTATTTTCATTTTATTTATCAACATTAAAACTATTTAAACAAATATAGACGTCGGTAAATTTTGAGGTGTTATTTTAACTTTGTGTCTTGATGCATTTTTATAGCCTGCAGTTTGACCCGGCTCCCCGTCGAGGAGAACCCCATGTGACCCGTAGGACGCCCGACTACTTCCTCTAAAACAATTTTATGTACAATGTTATTATTATAAAATGAAGGATGATAATTTGTGAGCTGATCAGAATTTTAACAAAAAAAAATGTGTTTCTAAATTCAAGTCTTGTGAGAGCGAAAAAATTTCAACACCATTAATTTTTTTTTCTTTTCGAACATCCAATATTATGTCTTAATAAATATGATTTTTTTTTGCCTCTGTAACATTAAAATAAAATTACTACGGTTTGGAAATATCATCATGATTGCGATATACTTACATATATACATGAATAGATGATTAACTAAAACATCCCCTATGATTTCATTAATACTATAATAAATATGAAACTAAAACTATTATTACTATTATTATTATTACGATTATATTGTTGGAGTATGAACAAAACAATAAAACAAATTTAAAAACAACTTTTTTAAAAACTATGATAAGCCCAAAAAGATACCCTTTTAAATTAGAGATAATAAATTACTATACCATTACAAATATCCTTCATCAACATCTTCTGGTTTCCTAAGCGCTGGTTGATGTAAATTTCTATAATCGAAATCTACACACCACTAATTATTTTACAAATACACTATTGTCCATTGTAGGTATCTTCTTCCGTTGTTTGGAAATTATTACAAATTGTATCGAGACTTGTTGAGAAACACTATACTGCTGCAACTGCAGACGTTCTAGTACTGATCACAAATTATGACGTCCAAGTCAATAAGCCAAGGTGTTTATCAGATTTAAAGTTTTTTTTGTAAGGGCCTAGGCGCTTTAAGTCAATTGGACTGAAACTGTAGTTGATCTATGTGTAATAGAGTAAATGGTGCAGTGCCACTTACTAACTTGAAATATAAGGAGCGGGAAATAGTCGGTTTTTAAGTTAGTGCCTGACCGCCACATCATGGGATGAAGTGATATTGACTACAAAATTAGTTGGATTCTTGACCGACAAAAATGGGTTTCGTTTAGCAGTGAGTTAATGGATGAAGTAATATCGGAGTTTTTTAAACATATTGTGGTTGGAGAAGAGGAATCTGAGTTAGGAATGGTATACCATGTTTTCGAAAATATTATTTATTTGGCTCTGGTTGCGGTGGAAAGTTCTACGGACTGACTAACTTTTGGAAAAGATAAATGTATTTAGAATTGGATCTGTGTATGTGAAGCTAGATGGGAAGGATGTGGTACTACAGGCTCGTCTCTTTTCTATCCCACTTTCTCATTGGACTATTTCAAAACGTAAAAATGCATAAATGACGCCAAGGCTTTGAAACTTTAAAGAGCTCCTTCCGAATTGCACAGCCCATCACTTGATGTGATTCACCTATCACTCGTTTGTACATCCATCGGATCCGATATGCTTAAACTTGCCCCTCCATTCTCATTTTGCACGATCCTGCCTCTGACAGTCAGGAACTGTCTTTTTGAGTTAGTAAATATTACAGAGTGTTAAATTAAGAAGATTTCCACGCTCGGATAATATTTCGGCTGTGAATGATGCCATCTGTTATTTCTTCACTAGCCATTATCCTGGGACCCAGTAGAGCCTTATTACGGAATAAAATGAAAGCACCAGTCCGGCCCAGGGGTTGGGGGACAGCCGTCATCACATTTATGCGAGTTTCAAGTGTTATCTAAAATAGTTGTTTCAAAGGTCCCACCCTCCAAACAAAGAGGGTACACAAAGAGGGTAATAAGTTAGGTTTTTGGGTTGAATTCAAAAATGTAGGGTAAGAAAAATAGAGGGTAAAATTTTTTACAAGAAAAAAAGAGGGGTTGTAGGGTTGAAGAACACAAAATAAAGAGGGGAAAAAATGTAGGGTCTTTACAGATTAAATATAAAATATTCTTCCAAATATTTCGAATTATTTTTCTACATTATATTTTTCTATATAAATTTGCAAACATGCACTTTTTAAAGAGTTTTATAAAGCGTTAACGCCTGAGGTTTCATTTGTGAATTAATTTTAATTTTTTTTAGGTATAAATAGCTGTTAAGTATGAAAATGTGAGCGCGTGTACGATATGTAGGGTAAATAAAGAGGGTAAAGTATTTAAAAAAGAGGGTTGGGTAAGTTAGGAGAATGTAGGGAAAAGAGGGTAATAAAGAGGGCACCGTATTTGAAAAAGAGGGTATGGTAAAATGTAGGGTAGACAGTTTTTAAAAAGTGAGAAGTAGGATTTTTAGAGGGTGGAAATCAAAAGTGGGACCTTTGAGTCGTTTAGTAAATCTTGTATCAATCTTATATTCTGTAAGCAAATTGGCACTGGAAATGTCTTGGTTGAAAATGAAGTAGTGCTTTCAGTGACTATTCAATTTTGGAAGGGCATGATCTACTCCTTTGAAATTTATGCCTTGAATGACTATCCCATGCCCAAGGGCCTGTGTGACTATGGCCAATACCACATATATACGGGTGAAGTGGATGATCCTATAATTAACTCACGAGTAGAATGACAAGAAAACAAAACCATAATTTCGCCTGAATTAAATGACGGAGATTAAGATGAGTAGAGCTAGTAGAACGGTATTTGCTATGCTGAGTGCTGAGAGTTAAATTAAAAATTATATGAATAAATTGTATAAACGTTGAACCTCCTCGATTATATGTTTGAGTGATGAACATTTTTTGTAATTTTATTTTGTCTTTATAACATGATGGCAAGGTTTGTTTGTATATTAATATCGTAATAGACGAACAATAATAATAGTAATCATAATAATAATTTTCTTTGCGCAAAAAATCACGTGTATTTTCTTCCTGTTATATCATGTTGGTCAAATTCAACAATCACAATGATTCATGTAATTTATGTAGGTAGGTAGGTTTAAGTAGGTAGGTAGATGGGTAGGTATAATACAACATTATCTAGAATGAGAGACAGTGTGCAAACATATCAAGACTCGTTTTTTAAGTTTTATTTCCCGTGGCATACGTGAATGCATATTCCACATAATTCCACTCATGTACCACCTGTGTTTGTAGGAGGGTTCACAGAGCACCCCCGTCTGCCTTCTATATGTGTGTAATAATTATAATAATATTATAATTACGTACCCATGCACGATGACCTCTTCATGTTGTCTATGCTTCAATGTGTTATTGTATGTAGACTTTTTAGTAACATTCTGCACATTTTCATGATTAAATCCAACTTATTGACATTATAACAATCATAGGAATATAACAATTTAATTTGATAATCATCTACATACTCTGTCAATATTTCTTTGATCGTCCTCTCCAATTTGCGTACGTAGGTAATAATAGCTACGGTTCATGTATGATTTATATATGTGTTTTTGTATTTTTGTTGAAAAACATAAGTCGTGTCGTGTATTCAATGTAATGTAATAATTTATACAATACGAGTAATGTAATAATAATAAGAATAATGTAATAATCACTTTGAAATTCCCTAAAAGGATTTTTTAAGTATAATATCATTAAACTATGACTTTTTCTTTTTGTTTTCATTATTTTAAAATTCATTTAAATTCAAAGGCAGAGTTGTGTGTTGTTCATTCATATATAGACAATATAATAAGTAAGTAGTAACACTGTCAATAGTATCCTGTTGTAATATAGTAGTATAGGTATATAGGTTTAATATTTTTAATTATAAGAGCATTTCGTACTCAACGTTACGTATGCATTAAGTAAAAAGAATGAAGAGAAGAGTACACATATACACATCACCCATCCAATGTGTCTGTCTGCGTGTGTACAGATCGATAGTATTGTGTTCTGTGTTATTCTTGATTTTTGCGGGAGTCGTCAGAAATCTTCCACGTCTTCAACCCACTCAATTTCGCCAAAAAACAATGTACGTCAATTTTACATCTTAATGTTAACAATATTATTTCTCCAATTCGTCCAAATTCTGTCCTTCATGGAGATGATAATCAATTATTCTTACTTTTTTGATAAAAATTATTTAGGACACCCACAATCATGCACATAGAAGTAACCCATGCTGACCAGCTCCTCTTTCGGACAGGAGTCATAAATATGAAGAGCAAAAACAAAAATTGTAGAGTCACAACTTGCGTAACTTCAGTAATTTTTCCTTCCTTCATTCAATAATTCACTTTTTTGTATCTACTCCTCTTCTCCACATCCTTTTCAGACCGGACTTTAATGTCGTCCTGTTCACCATTCCGTATAGCCTTTGTTTTAGCTTAAATTTTGATGAGGAGCGTACAGTTTTAGTACAGTACATTACACAATGGCAGAAGGGAGATGATGAAACCTACGGAGCTGCTTAGAGATCAAGTCATCTGATTTGGAACTACAGCTCATGCTCCTTCTGCTCTGATATATCCACTTCTAATTTTGATTTTGTGGCTTAATGTGAATTATCTTGAAATTTTGTGTGTGTGTTTACTGTGTTTGGTGAAATTGATTATTTTTTTAATGAATTTTTATAGTTTTACACGCCTAGAGTTTATTTGTAATGTATTATGTATTATATTTATTTAGCAAGTATATCCATCCAGAGTATAGAACAGTTAGTTTTAGTAGATTAATCATGTCTTCTTGTAACATCATTTTGTTTCACTCGAAAATGGGAAGAATTGTAAATGTTTAAGATACAAAGAAAAGAGATGAGATAGTTATCTTTTCTTTTTCACAGTAATCCATATTAGAACTAATCGGAGAGATAAAGAGAGCCTCGCTCGGATCTTTTGTAATCCCAAGCGTCGAGTAGGGGAGCTGATGGAGAGTGGGAATATAATATGTAGTGTGGTTGAGAGGCGGGGGAAGGTTCCAGGTTGGAGGTGAGCGAGGCAAAGGGGTCAATTCGCCATGTATGTCGTTATAAGGTTTTCATATTTTTTACATTTTTTTTAAAGTTTTTTTTATGTATTATGGCAATAGATGTAATTTTATTATTTTTTTTTCTATTTTTATCTCCATTCTGGTTTTTCTCACTTTTTTTTCTTGGCCTAAGCTAATAAACATCTGAAATTTTGATGTATTTCATGTTTTTTGTGACTCGGAGATTTACCTTTTTTTTGTGAAAAACATTCATTGTTTAGTCTTGAATTGGGGGCTTTAAATTTTTTGGGAGGGAGAATCGAATGTTAAGTTTTAATATAATAATCATAATAATAGTAAATACCAAACTTTAATATAGTAGGTAAATAATAGCAATAGTAATAATATTTTTTTGAATATGTAGATAATTGATTTTTAATTAAGTAATCTTTCATGGCCAACGACTTCCGGACTGCTGCTGGAGACAGACGGGAGGTCCTCCAGTTGATGACCGATGTACATGTACATTTTGCCATTTAGCATCTCGTCGGACCCAAACTCGCGACTCTTCCGTTTGCTGTGTGTGAGGTCCCGAGGTTCTAAAATTTTAAAATTATGTTTAATTATTGCTTTTACTATTTATTATAGTTTTATTATCTATATTATGGGATACGCATTTTGTTGAATGCATAGTATAAGAAAAGAAAAGAAAAACTTACTTGTCAACAAACTGAGTTAACCTCACGTAAGCAATACAGGCTGCGTCCTCTCCTAGCAGATGTACATGTGGATTCAGTAACGTTGTATTTACGCTTTTGCAATTCTTACCCACCACTCCTATAAATGACAAGAAAAAAAATAACGTTATTTTTATTTCCCTGTTTTTCGTGAGATCTTAAGGCATACCACTTTCCTATAACGAGACCAAACTAGACAGTAAATACTATTTGGATTATTTTGGCTCAATTATTAGTGTGTCAACTTTAGAAATTTGGGTTATAATAACAAAAGTTAATTAGAAAATAAACAAAATAACGACCACACTGTTGTCATTTCAGAATTATCGAGAATATCAAAATACGTCATTTCTTTGCCGAATCAATTATAATGGAACGATAGAATTTTCGTTCAATCGAATAAAACATACATTCAGTACACTTATCACTACTCCACGCAGTGAACAATACAGAATTATTTCAGTCAAGTATGCTTACACTAGACTAATATACTTAAAATTAAAATAATGAGAAGCATCCAAATTTCTATAGAAAAGTTGCGTAGCATCTCAACGAGACAACTTTATTCAAAATACGTAATTTGTTTGGCACATCGTTAATTGAAGTACTCACGCCAGAGTGAAATACAAAAACAATTTCAAATTTTATCCCAGAAATAATTTACGGGAATTTACAGGAGATCACAGAATTCGAAACAAGGCTTAAACACCAAAAAAGACAAATAACCTAATTATTTGTAATAAAATAAAAAAAAATAAAAAAAGGAAGAAACAAGTTCATTGGTGTAATTTAAAACAATCACAAAAAACCTTACTTGATAAATACTTGTAAAGTATTTTTTAAAAGTAGGACATACATAACTACACATTACTGATATTCTATGTACTACCTGGGTTATAATTTCCTACTTTATATCCGTATAGCTATATCCTACATGTAGGTAAGAACGCAGAATGCGACAAATGATAAAATGATGATAAAAAATAAAACATGTAAGTTTACACGCTCACCATTTTCAAAGTAAAACTTGTGGAAATCCATGCCAGCAACGAGGTTACCTAAAGACTCGGGTTCGAAAGCTGTCATGTGGGCGTCTGCTAGTTTTCTAGATTCACAAAGAAAGAAAGAATTTTCTGTTTTTACAAAACTTAAAAATTTCCATATAAAGAAAAATAATTTTGACACGGATTAGTTCGACTTCGACGTGCGCATAGTGCGCATGGTACATTGTATTATGGAATAGATAGGTATAGGTATACCTATAAATGAGTTCATAAGCTTTCTCCACGCGTATTGTCAGTCAAGGTAAATAGACACTTATAAGCTATTATTATTAAGCTATGTTCCCCATAGCTTCACTACATAATATCCTAAGTATACTGTGTAATTACCATATAACTTACGTCACGACAACGTTTCGATTTCGAAAATTGAGCAAGTTGCTTCCCCCATGAACTCTATGATGGCGATTCCAGGATAATTTAGTGGCTTAATCATTTCTATGTAAGTTCTTTCATGAGTCTTGTACCTACTTTTATTCTAATTCTAACCTTCAATGGTACATGAAATTAGTGCCCTACATCGCTGAAAATGAGTTATAAGTAAGTCATTTAGCTTAAAAAAAAGTATGTACTTACGTTCCCTTATAAGTCCTACAGACACAATGATAAAGTCTTAACGTTTTACTGATAATCTGGTGAGAGAATACTTTACAACCTACAACCTAGGTACCTACAGTCACCGCAATAGCTCCTACAGCATCGATTTTCCCCGCACGAATCCCATTTCTAAATTTATATTCCGAAATTCCATGATATATGCATAAAACCGGGAAAACGTTCATCACTTTTAACAATTGTTTTTTTCACTGTATAATTACGTAAGTGCCACATATGTAAATGCGTTTTGTACCCAGTGCACTCTGTATAGACTGACACTACCTCAATCACTATTTCCTATTTTCAAAATACGCTGTAACAAAAATAAATGTGTAACAAGTAATTAATTCTTCGTAATAATTCAATCAATTTGTAATTTCCTTCCCATTATGCAACACCAATAATTGTGTGTCTGTTCCTTGTTAAGAATTATTTTGGTTGTTTCAAATTCCACTGGAAACTTGGCGAAACCCCTGTCTATCCCGTTTAAAGTGTATTACCTATAAGCGCCTATAAGTATTTTTTAACCTTCGACAATGGCACATGCTTTGATTGCTGACTAGTGAGAAGTCTCTATATCTCCGATTCGATTAAGTTTAATAATACATTTGCACTGTGAAATGTCGGTTGTGACGTAGCTAAAAAAAATCAATATCAATCCTATACATATTTTTGGGATTTCATACATAAGAAAAAGGATAAAAGTTGGATAAATACCTAGGTAGGAAAAACTAAAGGGGGAACTCAGAAGCAACTCGAACGACAAATTAATTTATTTCCCTGTGTCTACTTTCCCGGAAAAGGCTCCAAACTAATAATAAGTATTGACTTGTACTCGTATAATAATTGTTAATCTGTACAAAACTTCTTAGCTCTGCTCCCCCATTATTAACTCCTCATTATGTTATATATGTGACCTACATCGACGTTTAATGATGTTTCAGTTCGTTCATTTGTTCAGATATGGTCGGATTATCACGATACCTCCATGTGTATGTGGGACCTCTATGTACACGCATATGTATATGGTGACCTGTGTACAAAGAAGTCTTCAGAAAATTAATGGAAAATAAAAGCTGAAAGAATTATTTTTTCCTATACAGGACCGAATCGTAATAATAAAGGGGCAAACTATTAGTGGTCTCCTATCTACCTGCCTCTTTTACAATTGGACAATATTAATGTACCCATATCATCCTGTGTCCTATATATCAGTATCCCCTATTATTCCCATAGCGTACTCCCAAAAACAATTATAGAGTCCTCCACATACCTCCCTCAAATCCTAGTTCATGTCCTACAACATAATTACTGAGGTTGACAGTGACTGGAGTTACGATTACGATAGGGAAAGAAGGATCGATTTTCGATCCTTCCAAACCATCCCATATAAGTAAAGTACATCCGAGAGCACATTCCACTAATTAAATATCATGGCACAGAGCCCTGAAGGATAAGAATGACTGATGTCCTCAAGGGCTGTCGTCAAGATTAATCTTTCGAAACAAATCCATCTGTTGCGTTCCTACACTACTTCAAAAATGCTACGAGACATTTTTGACTTTAGCAGAAATTTCTCAGTCTCTTCCTAAACGATACCAAGGTGACTGACTATGTAGTGCAACCTTTTTAATTTGCAGACCCATTACTGTAAATGTATTGGAAATGCAATTTCAATTCTACATATCGTTACTGTAGATGCAAAGTGGCCGTTCTCCAAACGCAGGTAAAAGCAAAGTGGCCGTTCTCCATCCTTTACTAATCGCAAAGTGGCCGGTCTCCAATCTTGTTCAAACTGGATTAAATTGGAGACCGGCCACTTTGCGTTTAGTAAAGGATGGAGAACGGCCACTTTGCTTTTACCTGCGTTGGAGAACGGCCACTTTGTATCTACAGTAACGATATAGTCGTTCGTCAGTCAGAATGGCTAAATAAAAATCATGACAATTCATGGACTGTCAGACAGTCAGTCACAGAGTTGATCATAATTTTTGTATCGTTGAATGAGAAAAAGTAAATGTGTATAAACTTACGAATAAGCCTCAAAATCGCCACAACCTATAGCGTCCAGGATTTGCTCCGTCACCTTGATTATCTCTGCTTTTCTAGCTGTACACACATATAAACAATTCGAATATTTTTTTGATCCAAACACAAAGTTAAATCTAGGTAATCACATGACGTCATTTGAACTTCATTCTAAAAGGTAATATTATCTTTTAAATATCCCATTAATTATTTCATATTCCATATATTTTACGTAAGTTGTTCCATATATCATTTTCTGTATAGCAATAGTTTGCAAATCTGAAGGATTACGTAAGTAAACTTATGATTTTGTTTTCAAGTAAAAAAAAAATAGTAAACTATAAAAAAAACTCAGCGCGGTAGAAGTTTTGTTTCTTGTAAAATATTTAATGCTAAATAAATTATCAATATGTACGTAAAGTAGTTTCTATTTTATAATTGTAAATAAAATATAATATTTTTTTTTCGTATAATTATAATTATTATATTATAAAAGCCATGAACGACCGCTTTTTGGCTCAAAATAGTTTTGAATGTATTTTTTGCTAGATGGTGCTCTCTCTAAATCTACAAGAACTAGACAGCACGCGATGTTCAAGAGATCCATTATGGCGGTGACCACGGCATCATAGACGATAAGATGTATCACACGAGATACTTACGTCCAAGTCGCGTAGTCAAATGAATAAATATGTTAAGAATATATAGCAGAGTAATAATTATAATAAAAGTGACATACATGTGTTGAAAACGACGAGTAATTGAAATGAAAAAATTAAGTGAGAAAATGACTAAGTAAAAGGTAGCGTGAGAATTATACACACCCAAAAAAAAGTAACAATATAGATTTTAAAAAAATTCGAGAGTGGGAACAAAAAGGCACACGGTTACTACTTTCTTTCTACTTTGCTACGACTACGGTACAATTTCTAAATTACTCAACAATATTTGGTAATAATCATAATAATAATAATCATAATTCAAAATTTTCAAAAAGGTGTTTCAAATTTGAACAAAAAACGTGACCAACAAAACAAGAAAACCTACCTGCTAGAGCTGTTGAGCATGCAAGGTTGGTTCCGGTTCCACCCCCACCACCACCACCACTGCCAATTGAACTGGCAACAACTCGGATTTCTAAAATGTTGAATGGAGAATAGAAAAAAAAACGAAAAAAATTCTTTTTTGTTTGTTTTGGTTGAGGGGGCTACTAGTCAAAAAAACCTCTTTTTTTAAAAGTGTATACAAAAAATTACTAAGAACAAAAAAAAAGAGTTGAGTTACTGGTTTTTTTAAAAAATTAAAATGCACAATCTTCTAATAAGTCACTAGAGAAAAAAATAATTCTACCAATAATTAGGCAATATATATATATGTTATATGAAGGTAGGTAAACTACAAAAAAATATAATAAATTTTATATATACACTTCTACAGCTTGGACGCTTTGAGGGACAAATCATAGTTATCAGTAATCAGTAATTATAGATATATCACTAGTAGTAATCAAAAGCTGCAGAAAAGTTTTTTAGTATGCAGTAAAAAAAATGAGAGAAAAAGATTTTTTTAGGGGGGCGGGGGACAGGATAAATAATATGCTATATCAACTATAATAAAAACTTTGAAGTATATTAACAACCACCAACTCGGAAAATTAGTTTCAACAAAATCAATTTAGTAAGAAAAGTTTATTTGATCTTCGTCATTTTTTTTCTTTCTTTCTATATACTACGACTAATAGAAGAATGCTTAAGATCATTTTTTTGTGTCTACTACGCAGTCACCAACTTCTAAAAATTCAGAGCTCGTTCCAAAAATCACAGTACCAACCAAACCAATTCCATCTTATTTATTTTTGGCTTCAAATAACTGAACACACGCACAGAGCAGAAACTACAAAAAAAATTATAGTACATTTAATTGTAACTACGATATTTCTATACTTCGTATTTATTTTTCAAACTACGAGCTTCTGCTAAGTATAAATCACTACCAATCAAGACAATCATTGAATGATTTTGTTTTGAGGGGGGCTTAAATTTATTTTTGGTATTTATGGGGAAAATTCTAGAAATTTCTTTTTACAGGTTCAAAAAAAAAGAAGACTATACATATATATTACTATATTATCTCGAGTAAGAGGTTAAAAAAACTGGGGGTATATTTTTGTTCGTTTAAAATTCAACTTTTACAATGAAAACGGAAACGGATTCTTGGTCCAAATTATCTTAACTTTGTGAATCATCCAACGATGAATGGTTTGATATGGACTCTTCCTCAATTGAAAACGTGCTGGTATTGTCTAAAGTCGCTTTATTAGAGCCAAAACATGCAGAGCAGTCACATGCAAATGAGTGAGATCAATAAAAATAATGTAGAAAAAAAAAATTAAAAACTTATTCAAAGAATTCCTTCACCGTACTTATCCGAAGTATGTAAACAGAGCAACTTGTGTGGTGCGGACAAATGGGAATGTTTTGTTTACATGCTATTTTTTTTTAAACTTTTAAGTCAAAGTCATTCACAAAAAAGTACTTTGCTACAAATTTAAATTACACAATAATAATATAATAAATATATGCTAAATATAGAGTACAAAAAAAGGAGTCCTTCCCCCTCCCCTCATCCCCACTGAACATACTCTTAAAGTCCACACACTACGAGTCCTGTATCGAGATTAGATGAGAACGGTGGAGAAAACGAGAGAAAGTTTGGCAGAATAATAAAATAACCTGGGAGACTAGCTCTTTGTTGATTGAACATCATTGCTTCAGTGAGACCCACACTTGAGGGTGAGACAGTTGGTGTCGAGTAATTTGAACCTTTTTTAATTTGCAATTTTTGTTGATTTTTATCAAATTTGTCATTTGTTTTTTTTATAGCTTGAGAATAATACATTTTTTTTTTGGTATGTAAATGTGCACACTATTATCTGAATATCACACTTGGACATGTACAAGTAAGAAGTAAGATTATATTCGTTATATCGTACAACTACAAGTTAGCTAGCTCAGAGTGTATATATATTTTTGGCAATTCACTGGACAACTGGGAACAAACTTGAGAGAGAATCCGTTGGAGATTATAGAGACTGGCATATACAATCAATACAAAAGATCCTTTCGTGTGATGTTAAAGGTTGAAAAATTCATTTTTTTTTTTGGTTTTTGTAATTTTTTTTTTGGTTTTTTCATCACAAGTCACACAAGAGACAAGACAGCGAATTATTAGCGAGACAGCAATAAGCAGAATTATAAGCTATAGAGAGGTAAATTAGAATCTTTCCGAGCGTTTTTCGAATTCGGACGGAAGAGCGAATGAGTAAATTGGTTTTATGGTGTGTGAGGAAATGTCAGAACAATATATATATATTATATAGAAAACTCAAAGACTCAAACAGCGTTGTCACGAGTGTGTATTTCCACTACTTGGTAATTTGGTAATTGCCTCATGTAATGTGTTTATAAGTAGGTAGTAGGTAGGTAGGTAGGTAATTTTTTTACTGGTTTATTTTTTGTGGTAGGACATTTTGGACAACAAACAGTCATTTTGGGCGGTAATTTTGGTGTAAAGTTGAAAAATTCATTTTTGTGTGTGTAAAATCAGATTATTCCGCACGTTGACACTGAAACCGAATTTTCAATTTTTCTCAGCATTAAAAGTCAGTAAATGTTGTGATATATAGTTTAGGGGTTATGGTTAACGTATTATTCAGAATCAATATAATATCATTATTATTTTTTTTAATACTGCTAGAAATCAGCTGGATCAGCTGCTATATAGGATTATTTTTTATTAGGCATACACTAAAGAGAGAAGAGAGAGAAGAGACAGAGAGGGTCAGGTTATAGGCAATAATACTTTTTCACACATTTGTCAAAATGTCTCAAAATATTATCACTCACATCATCCACCAAAGAACACATCACACATACATAATTAATTATTATGTAAAATCAGAGGAGGTATTATATATTTAATTTTGCTATATATGGAAGTTATATTACTCGGTGAGTTCAATCAACATAGAACCGATTATTCGTATCCCGGACTTAAGTAGTAAGTAGTACATCATTACTCAAAACTTATTAGTAAATAATTATTGAATGAGAGATCAAAAATGCAGAGAAGGTACTTTAATAAAAAAAGAGAAGCAAAAGCATAATATGGTAATAAAGACAGAATTTCAAGAAATAAATTACAATAATGATCATAATGATTTCTTTCAAATTTTCAAAAATATCAGAGAAAAAATTGTGTAGGCATGTATATAGGCATGCATGAATCGTCATCGTGCTTACTTAATTTGAGGATTTAATTCGGGAGAGAGAGAGAGAGAGAATGAGAGTGATGAGTGAGAATGAGAGAGAGAGAGAGGAATATCAAATTTAAAATTTTTATATTGATAAAAAATTGAAAACATGGTGGTCATGTACAAGGACTAACCTTCAGGTTCTTTAAGAATCACGGTCGATGTCCTATCGACGACGCCTTTCTTCGTAGATTCCTCTAATGTAATATAATTTACCCCAACGCATAAGCCGGCGTTATTAATTGTGCACCGTTTTAATTACATTATTTTCATTATTATTTTCATGTACATTACACAATCATTAGTCTATCAATTCATACTTAGGCACATTCAGAAAGGAAAGACCAGCTTTTGAGTAGCCATTTTTGTTTGGCTTTAAATATATAAGTCACTACTCAGAAAGCATATAAGAAGTTCAGTGTTGTGTGTGTGTATGTGTGTGAGTAAGTATACAATCACATAATCTTCATTGTCAAACAATCCATGTACGATTATGTACATTATACGGAGAGAGTACTATAATGAATATACTTTTGAAAAAGTGAGAGGGGAAGATTTGAAAGAAAATGAAAAATGTAAACTGGAATTAAATTTGTATGTTACAGAGATAATTTATATTATCTTGATTATGTATACTGCAATCATCCCGCTTAATATTCAAAAAATTAAAACACCACAATCGTACGCACATCCTGAGAGAACACCATCAACGGCCGTTATAACTTGGCTTTTTTTATAGAATTTAATATATAGTTTTGTTAATTCTAGTCAATAGGTAATTATATAAGTACATAATATGAAAAAGACGAAGTGTAATTTATATAAAGTACGCGTATCTACATATATAAATATATATATTAATTTTACTTATAATATTTTTGCGATTCAAGTAGCTAAGTTGCATTGCTCACATAATGTATTTTTTAAACAATGTCAATTACACAAAAAGTAAAATATAGCTCATACGTTTATGTAAAAAAAAACAAAAAACAAAAACAATCACAAAAGTAAAATTCCCAACATAAAAACAAAAATTCAACACTGTTGGTAAGTAGTCCCAATGAGCAATAGAAATCGATTAGAAAGGAATATAAATTGAATGCGCACCAAAAATTAAAAACATTGATTGTAATTAATTAATTAACCTACTAGTTGCCATCATCACTAGTATATGAATTGCAGTACAGAAACCCAAATAAATTTGTCACGCAATTAGTTTTTCTATGCTCATTAGGTGTTTTAAAAAAAATGTTAAGAGAATAAACGTATGATTAGCCTGAGAACAACGATTTTAGGAAATATTCCTCCCGCACCTTCTCCCAACGGACATCTTCCAATCGGATCCGAGATATCCTTCTCAACTATCAACACAGAGAATTATCCTACCGCAAGCTCACAGAGTTGTAAAATGCTTTCAATTGTAATCGCTGGATTTTCAAGAATAAGAAAAGTTAGAAAACGAAAGTAACTCCTCTGTCTATAACGAGTAGTTTGGGTGCTACTATTTTGAGTTTGAGGCACAAAAAAAGCACCGTGTATTGATAGTTGGGAGAGAATACCTACGCCGGACCCCCGGGAAGAAAATGTCCGGTGAGACAAGGTCCAAGGGAAAAACGTCCCTTGACCGAATACAAAATGTCATCATATTATATACTGGAAAGACTTGACATTTTAAACACAGAGATACAGAGAAAAAGAGAGATAGACGAACAAGCACAAATGAGATTACATACGACATTAATGTCAATATAGAATTGGATGAGTTACCTTTGACATCGTCATCTTCAAGAGTGGTGGAAGATGAGTCTGTGGACTCCTTCACCTGGGAACCATCACCCTTCTTGTTGATGATTGAACGACCTACGGAGCACATTCATACAAGGGAATCTCTATATAAAATTACTTCAACACAGCACATTACGTTACATTACAGCACAGCATTGTCATAAATAATATATCGTCTGAGAAGAACCAAAATGACCCATATCCAATTTAAGCTAGAATCAAAATGAGCTATGTCATAAAAACAAAATTAGAAAAATGCGTAAAATGTTAATTAAGAGTTCTTGAAAAGCGTAAAATGTTCTATTTACATAGTTTTGAAAAGTGCAAAATATTCTATGTAAATGCTTTCAAGATATGTTTCAATATTTTTGTAGATAGTGGATTTTATTTTTAGCTACAAATGGGTATGGGTCATTTTGGTTCTTCACAGACGATATAAATATTACGTATTGTCGTACAGGGAAAGAAAAGCTAGCGTCTCTTTTCATTTTAAATCCTAATCAAATAATTATAATTAATTTACGCCATTGCTCATAATGGTAATGGTAGAGCTTCTATTCATTTTGCGTCCTCCATACCTCCAACTCAACAAACTATGACTATCGCGTATTTACCTTTACTGTTTACCTACTTAAATGCATGAGATTAGAGTAATAAAGTTTCATAATGTATGTAGGATGGATAAAAAGGTAGGGTAATTAATTACTTATACATCTCATGGTTTTAATACAGGAGTCAGTCTTTCAGATCCTGTAAAACGACGCTGGGTTCACCTACATACCTATAGTACACAACAATGCCTTTGACTGTTGTATTCTACTACTTTTGCCCAATTATCCTCAATACCCTCAGTATTTGAAGGATAACGTGCCCAATGTAGTAATACTATAATACTAAACCAAATCTATATCATAGTCTCTACTGGATTTTCATAAACTGTTGAGAATGCACAAGGAGCATGATCATAGGCAGAGCTTTATTGTGTACACTCATTGCAAATTACAAGGGTTCGAATGTAAAACCAGATTATTCATAATACTGCACTGCCATTAAAAAGTTGTATAGAACTACGTACGTACGTTAAGAATAAGGCAGTTATAAGTTAGCCGTCGCTTCTAGGAATGTTAAATACAAAAGAGCTATATGCTGTAGATTGTAGATGATTCCCACATCCCACAGCTTACACAGCCGTCTACAAAATCTAATTCCTCAGAAGCTCAACTAAAGCTGGGCAGTCAATAATGTAACAATCCAGAAAAGTATGGATAATGCGTGAGCACACGTCTCTACAGCCTTCAACAAACATGGAGCATCTGACTTGACTATAGGCAGAATCCATAGTCTCTTTAGTAGATGGGAAGCACCAAAATACTGAAAATACGATTTATAGTTCATAAATTCAGAATCAGAAACCGTCAAATGTTGTCTTTCACTAATACTCACGTCAGAAGCCAAGCGAAATATTGCATAGTGTAGTGTAGTGATATTAAGTGATAGCGCACTGATAGCAGTTCGTTTACTATATAGCTTCTATACACACACATTCACATTTATACAGCTCATATATAATTATGTATTAATATTATCCGTCTAGCAACACGAGGAAACCACCATACATACTTTGATGCAATGATATTATTACACACTGATGAAAAATGAGGTTGTATTAAACGTTTACACACAAAGACAGTTTGCACATCTACTCCCCGCCCCATACCCGGAAACGGAAAATAATGCTCTTAATTGCCGTCTTGCATGCGATGAACTGATTTTCTTTAAACATGAGTTACATAATACCAGTCATAATAATATGTTCTTAATTCTTTAATAGGAATAATAAATACATCCTAAGGAGCAAGATGACAAATGAAATCCAAATTCACAAATGTAATGCAGGAGCGCATATCTGTAACACTATATTATAAATATTGATTTCCTTTGCAAACTGTCGAGCACTTAAGCCGTTCCATACCTCAAAATGAATAAAGACAGAAAAAGTAAAAATGCAAGGACGATGCTTAAGATTAGTTGGAGTAGCATGTACAACACTGATGAATATTTGGGCCAATAGAAATAATCGAATTAATACTACGAGTGCAAAAAAAAATCATAATAGGTAAATTGAGTTATAAACTTATATATGATGATAACCCAATTTTTTTTATTAATTAAATCTTTTACGAGAGAGAGAGAACAATAATTATTATTATTTATATATTTAACATTTCGTGTTATTCCGTTGGAGAAAAAACTGAAAACCTGAAAGTTTTAATTTTTAAAGCTCATTCCAACACGGAGCTACTACATACTTATAATATTATGGTACGTTGACTATAAGCAAAATATTGAGCTGTAATAAAAACAGCTCAAAATAAATGAATATACTTGCAGGGTTTTTTTTTCTTCTGTAGATTTCGTGAGCATATAAAGCCTTATCTTTTGCTCTACGGACAACTGAAACTAACGGGAAGAAAGCACTACAGAGCTGTTGATATCAAAATTAACGTGTACTATTACACGTCCTTGTACAGTTTAATTCTAAGATCAAGTCACGAATATATGAACGAACTCTCTCACAGAATCGCAGCATTTTGGTTTGAAACTCTAATCATTGTTTTTCCCTTTTGGCAGCAACTGAATTTTATACTAATCTCTAAGTTTCATGCAATGATATTATTAATTGAAATAATTGTTCTGTACATATTATTATAGTGGTTACTGAAAGGCATATGTAAGGTGGGTAGTGGTCACAATTTCCTCGTCAAATCCTATAACTATCAGGAGCATAGTCTATATAGGTAGGAAGCATATAATTAATTGTACTATTACAAAAGGGCCTACCCTACAAACTATGACAGAGCGACTACTTAGAGTTTAGCCAGAAGCATACATACATATATAATTATATATGTAGTAGATTCTGTCAAACGAAAGTATATCCATCATATAAAGGGGTCATTCCTAACAAACAATTCTCGGGCAACAGAGCCAACACTCTGTCTTTCTATATTAAGCTCCTTTGCAAAGATGATGGAAAGACTACATCATATTTTATTTTATTGGGCTTCCATAAGCTTGGTAACTTTTGGTTGCATGACTAGAAATTACAAGACTATGCCAAATATAAAATATTCCTCAAAACCATAATATTGTCGAGTAAAGTGTAGAAAAGTCAATAAAATACATGTACAATTTCATAAAGTGTTTTGAAACTTGAAAGTTCAGTATGCAAGAGTTGAGACAAAAGCAAGAATAATAAATAGGATCAGGATCTCCTTCTTGTATCAAGTAAAATGCACAAAGACCAAAATTCTACGCGACCAACTCCATTTTTTGAGAAGCTGTCATATTATTAGCCTAAGTTGATGTTATCAATATAGCCAAGGAACTGAAGCAATAATATTCCAAAGAAGTTTCTTTTCTATAACTGAGCGTCAAAAAAAACATTATTCTCCTCACGTAGTCCCAAGTTCCTAGGTATGTTTCTATTCTCAAGAAGAAGCGATAAGGCAATGGTGACTACGCACAGGCTATATGATTGGTTTTCATTTTTTGTTTTTGCCTCTGAGGCTCCTTTTGGGATCAACTAAAGGTAAAGTACAAATATACTATAGCTACACCAACACCACTCCATGGTACTGGTACTCTAAAAGTTTGCCGTTCAATTCCTTATGCCAGTTATATAGGACTTCGTTCTATCTATAGCTGTAAGATAGTAGTGTGTAGGTTAGGTGTAAGTATGAACGTTCTCATCTGTCTTGAAGCTAAAATACAACAGGTAGGTTTAAGGAAGCACGCGCGCACAAAAAATGATTCTAAGAATACCTTAAAATAAAAACTGTAAATTAATGTCAAGCAACGTACAGTATTTCCGAAACTCAGCGATTAAACTCATAACTCGATTAACTACATATTATTACTGACTTTAGACGATATTCGCTGATCTTATAATATAATGATCCTAGCATATTACAATATTTCGCAGCTTCAACGATCACAACCACAACTGTGTAAAATGATTGAAATTACGCATAATTCACTAAATTAATAAACAAATTTTAAAGGATAATTCCAGGCTTTGAATTCGAAATGTGTCTAAAAATTTTAATTCATGTTTAGTGTTTATTATAAATCATGATATTTCCTCAATATTCTTTTTTCACAGATAGCTACATTTTTACTGCCACGGTTTTTAACCAAACAGAAATTGTGAACATAAGAACTTTAGTTATGTATTGACCACATGAAAGTGTTAAAAACACACAAAATGCCCCGTCAAGTGTCAGTCAGACCAAATAAAGGACCATGTAGTATAAAACACTACAGAATATACACGCATGTTTTCTTGCTAGTGCAGACATGCTTCCCTGGATAACCAAAATGCAAACGAAAACTTGACTAGTTCGATGTCGCGAGATTCTATATAGAAGAGGGATGCGGTAAGTGCGGAGGAGCTACTCAATCAAATGGGAAAATCAATTTCAAGTGTCTTGGGTGGCAATCCCTACTTGATGTACCTCTTATGGCGACACAATTCAACGCTGCCTTGGTTGCCAGTTCATACATACATGGAATAGACAATACTTAAACAACTTGCTATTCATTCATTTTGGAATACCGTGTCCACAAATTTAAAATATTTACTTTCACGACTATTATTATTGATGTATTTCAAAGTCTGGTCCATCCGATTCGTACATTATAAACACAAGGGGGGACTATATGCATATTGGAAAACAATACTACAACGGATGACAGACAGATGCTGCATTACACATACGAATTAAAGATGGGTTGGACGTTGTTGAAAGGGCCGTGTATAACAAGTATACCCTGTGGACAGCGTCTGGACTCTGTCACAAAATTTCTAGCTTCATTCGAACAGTTGCTTTTCACGTAAAAGTACATTTCACAAGGAGTGTGCAGCTCAAAAAACTTGCTTCTCAACAGTATCACTCAAATGCAGTAATCGGGACTAGGTTTCTAGTACGTAACATTTTTGTGACGGTAGCCTGTAATTATATATACTATCGATAAGTTCTATATGGTTAATAATACAACAGTGGTATGGGTATGAACTGATGCTGTTGTAATCGTATGATTTTTTTGTGGAATGTCATTATTTCTTAAACAGACAATATTATTATTATGAAGCCATGTCTATCTATGGCTAAAGAATAAAAATATTTATTTACTAGAAAAATTCCTGGTGGCTAGCATTGTAGTAAGAATGGCACCCTTGAGCTTTCGCCGTGCATTGAATTTTTTGAGGCAGTCCACTGTCTCTTGTCTATGAACCAGGGAGGCCACTCTCTCTCGTTGCTGAAAAACAAAAGCAAGGATCAAAATCAATTAGCGAAATTGTCATAAGCTTCCCTATTAGAAGGGATTAACTAATTTGTACTCAGGATGGTGCAAGAGTTGGTTGACAAAGCTTAAATTCATCAGGACTTTCATAAATACATAGGTATATATATATAGCAACTAAGTATCTTACGCAAATCCATGGATGTTTCAATGCATCCGCGGCAGTGATTCGTTTATTTGGATTGACCGTAAGCATCAAATTGATGAGGTTCTTTGCCTCTGGTGTCACGGTGTCCCACTCTGGGGATGGATACTATTATTTCAAAACAAAAAACAAAATTTACTCAATTACATAAATTATTTATCAACCAGGCACCAGGATATTAGGAATAATAAATAGTCAAAGTTCATCATCATTCATTCGCTATACTATTTGTGTTAGTTGTGCAACACACAAACTTTTGCTTTCATAAAAAAAGGGAAGGATTTATAGCAACTGCTTAAAGTATACTCACAAAACATCACTTAAGATCATTAATGCAATATATACCATTTACTTATTGCCGTCTTCAACTTTTGTATATAATAGTGTAGCTACACTAACACACACGCATAATGTATTCCATAATTCATAATATTTCATTTTATTACTCTATATAACTTGTGCTATTATCATAGCAACATTCACATAATGGAATCCGGTACGCATTGCCAGAACGTGTGGATGGATATTATAAGAGCAAATTTACAAGGGCATTAGGTCATTACACTTCAAGTTTAGATTCAATCTCGAAAAATATTATTAACACAGAGGACGTAGCTACTTGGCTCATACCTTGTTAAACAATACAGTATAATTTGAGCATGAAACAAAAGAAAACTTAATTAATTTAACGTTGAAAGTATATTTTCCTGGCAATTCTGCTCACTCTCCTAACTTGATCTGCGAATTACATTTTTGTCAACGTTTTTGTGAATTTCCCCCTTGTACATTATTTTGCCGGCTTAAGAATATTGTATTCCTTGACGAGCTAAGTACATATTCTTTTTGAACCCCTATTCCGAACGACCAACGACGGCTTGCAATTGTATTTTAATACCTAAATTTATTTCTACACACAGTAGCAGTGTATGCTCTAAATTCTGGAGATTATTATTTTAAAAAAATAATGGAATGAAAGTATTGTCAAGGGACTCGGAGCAACATGCTTTAGTAAGAAGCAATATAAATACCTGCAGTCAGCTTAACCTCGTCGCGGAATTATATCCGCGTAGTAAAATTAAATTAGTAATACGCGAAAAGTTAAGCCTATTTTCTTCATATGTAGTTTACAGAGACGTAACCTAGTTTTAGCGTAGAGCACGTTTTCCCTCTCTAAATTGAGTTACCTTTTATATGATTCCTGTGCAGTCCAAATTCAATATGATGGTAATGCTATCTGTAGCTCCTCAGCCCCTGTTTTTATAAGCAACAGAATATTATGCAGTATGCAGAGTAGAAAATTACTCTGGAGCTAACACGAGACTTACAGTATCGTTATTATTGATGGCATCCGCGATACAATAGACAAAGATGATGTTTTTATATACATATTCCCACAAGTCTCTTGTACTTCAAATGTAACGAAGCACATCTAAATTCATCCCATCTCCATATTATCCATGTTGCTTGCTACGCATGTAGTGGAACTACAGAATAATCCCTCTCCTCAAAAAAAGTATGTATCCCTACTCAACTATTGTTGTGTGTGCTCTAAAAGAGAAATTAAATCACACTCATACCATTCGCATTAAAGTCTCAAGATGCAATTGGTAGCTTCATTTATTTTTCAATTTCCAACCGCTCTACTTAGACTCAACTTAATGTGAAATTATGGCTGGACGACATTTTAAGAAACACGGGGGGAGAAGTAGGCACATCTGTTTCAATACGAAAAGTAAAATTAAGTTTTCAAACGCACAACTACCTACCTACGTGATATTTTTGCCAATTGCATAATTTGCTGGTTTTGAGACGAAAGTTTTTAAATTCCCTGCCCAATACGCTCTCCCTTTTAAGAAAAAGAAATGTTGGTAGATGAAAAGTTTAAAAAATATAGTATTAATCCTATTATGCATGATTAAAGTTTAAAAATACGGAGATTAACAATTTGGTTCTGAGTTGTGGGAAAGTAGGAGCTCGGAACTTCTCCTCACGAGAAACTAGTTATGCTCGCTGAGAAGCGGCAATAAAACCAGGGAAACTCTGAGCTACGACATGTCTGTATGGCAACATGTCATTAAGCTTCAAATTGAATTAGACACATGTACCTATCCACCTACTACTCCCTATAACCTGCTGCCTACCTGGGCTGGATATATTGAGATTTAGCTTCTCTCAACTCTCGTACCTACGTCCCTGACGTCGCGGAGTAAAACCGTACAAACACGTACAAAAGTACCAATTTCTAAACATATATACCTACTTACATGTACATACATACATGGGAAGGAGCAGTACAGATCCCTCGACACTCGGGTAGTCGCAGAACGTATCCACTGTAATTCTACCTTACTCCGTAGATAAATATCTGGAAACCGAAACCCCATACAAATTCAAAGGCTCACCGTCAAGCAGAAGGCTCTCACCCTTTACAGTGCGGTTGCGAAACCATGGAATGAGCCATCGTCTCTCATGTACCTACATAATAAATACAATGATCTCATTTAATTCGCGAGCCTACTCCCCGAATATGTATCAGCCCTTCATTCCACCTCCACTTCCTCCTCGTTTATTGTCCTCATATCTCATTAACCAAAGGAAATTAAATTACTCTTGGGCGTTAACTATCCGTCTGGTGTTGTGTTTCGTATTATTTTTCATTTTCAACTCATTTCCCATCATCTTATCCTCAGTTTGAAGCCAAATAACCGAGTCTGGGTCTGGACTCTGGAGCCTTACGAAATCTCATCAACTCTTCTTTGTTATAAATTCATCAAAAGTGGACGACATTTACCGTAATCTTGAAGTAATTTCACAGACAAAATCCAATGAAAGAGCTTGTAAAAAATCCCTTCAATATTTCAATTCAATAGTATATTCACACCATCGAAGACGAAATCCCGGAGTGCTTTGTACAACTGTGAAGGCGCCATTAATTCTCCTAACCCCTGCCCCTTAAATTAGTGTAAATAGCCGGAAATCATAGAGTGGTCACCCCAAAACGATAGATAATTATAACACCGAAAACTACCTGCCTCTAATAAACAAATAAAAACACTCTGCCGCTAAAACAGGAAGAGCAGGACCAATAATTTTCTTGAATGGGGCGAATGAGCCTATTTACTGTGTGCTCACTAATACTAACGCAGCCCCATTCACAGGGGATGGGGCAAACGTACCCTTGTCCCATACAAAAATAATATCCAAACTGGGGGTAACATACCAGAGTAGCCTCTAGCATAGATAAGGAGAAAGTTCCCTGGTATGGTATGTCTTCACACGGATGAAAGTGGCTCATTTTATTTCATTTAGAAATATACGTCCTTTTCTTTTCAAACATATTGCAAGATAATTTTAGAAAACATGCGCTATGGCCACCACATAAGATTATATGAAGAAAAATTTAGAGTGTTGTCGCTACGGATTTGAGACTCTTTTCGTAGTATAAAAAATTGAGACTGACTTGGGGGCGCAAGTGATTGGAACATGCCTCCTTTTCTCTGACCATTACAAGTTTTCCCATCAGCTACTCCCACAAATATAATTATAGGCACATGCATGTGCCCGTCTACAATATAAACCATTTATCTAACCTTTTTCAATTTTATATTCCATACTAAATTACAACCCACCAGACAAAAAAAAACAACGAAGGAGAAAAGAAGAAGGGAAGGGAAAATATGAAGAATGGAAGACGTAGTGTTTCCCAAGATGATAACGTTTTTTAAGTATGTATACATGTATGGATGCGGCTAAAAAAGTATGCACGGAGCAAGAATTGTATAACTGTTTACAAGCCTAATGATATAGTGCTGAAACCATTATTTGACACGTAACGGTCTCCGTGCCGTAGCATTGAATCACAGACAATGTGCAGACCTACATCAGATAGACTCGATTCACCCACTTCGTAAGTACACACCATATCAAAAACCAATGAACCGGCCTACAGATAGTAAAGCCTCCTCCACTTCCACCAAGGCGAGGGTTCACGAGAATAGATACAGTGAAAACAAAGTCTGCCGTGTGAGCCATGGCAAACACTCGGAGACCGGAGAGGTAAGAGAAAATTGACTATATAGAGCCAGCTCATGGAAACGTCAAAAGACAGAGAGAGAGAGAGAGAGAGAGAGTCGACTTTCACACAAGAAATAAGTAGAGAAACTTACATCGTAAGCACCAGATTTGATCTGAGCATAAAGACGATGTTGATCTTCATCCCAGAAAGGTGGATATCCCACAAGTAAAATGTATAGAATCACTCCACAAGCCCAAATATCAACTGGCTTTCCGTAGGGTTCCTTTTTCAATACCTCTGGGGAAAGGTAGCCAGGAGTTCCAGCAAAACCTAAAAACAGTGTAACAAAATAAATATCAGTTAGTAAGTATAATATATAAAGTAGTAAGCAAAATCCAGGAAGGTATTCATTATTAATTTCTTCTCCCTAACGATATTTCTTGTTATATAAACTCAATCATCAACCAAGTTCGTTATGTTTCAATGAGCAAACAATTTTACTTGCCATCACAAGCTTCCACCACCCTCCGAGGATGCAACAACATCAGTGGAAACAAATTAATACTTGTTTTCAACTCCCAATCGAAAACCTCTGGCTATGGATTTTATATTTTATGATTTTGCTTAAGTATCAATTTGACTACTAATTGTAATTGTAAGCAAAGAAAATACGTACACGAAAACTGAATATGAATTCCGCTTTTGCTTCATTTGGATTTTTACCAACTCATCCGCAAATGTATTCCAGGTGTTTGCTTCACATTATTTACAAATAATCAACAAACTTGTGTAATTATGCCGGGTCATCCTGTGGTAAATAGTATTTTCATACATACGTCATTTGGCATATTAACAGCGAGGTTTAACCGACAAGGTAAGTAGGGGCATAGCTACTACAATATTTAATCAACTATAATAATTTACTTGTACGTGTTGGAATTACGCACATGCTGTGCTCTCTTTATGTCCAAAGACATCAAATGCCAAGATACTAGAAATGCTAGCAATATAAACTTCCCTGGGAATACACAATAGAGACACATATACATATAGATTGTAGTTCCGTTTCCACTCTTATATAGGCAAAGTAGATCAAGCCCAGGACCTATGCCTATAATCTAGAGCCTGGTACTGGTGAGTGTGGTGCATATGTGTTATGTTAAGACAACACAGGAGCCCGAATAAACTCCGGAATATGAATCTATAATGCAGAAACCGGAAAAGAGAGATTCTGTTGACTTCATATCAGAGTTTCGTCCGAGTATTATTATATACACTTGGAAGTTTAGTGTACCGTACAGCACTTTTTGAATCTACATGCAGAGCATATTATATACATATAGATTTTCGTGCGTTAGAGGTCTAGCATCTAGCATTATTAACTTTCTGTGTCGATATTACTTTGCTCTCGGAAGGATGTATGTATATACACACTTTAGAGCTATGGATTTATTTGGAGAGAATATGGAAAGAGACAGTTAGAGTGATATGCTCATTATTTGCTCGTAGGTTGAGCATATACTATGAGCATGAGTAGATTGTGTCACTGTGTCAAAATTGACATACGTTTACAATGTTTTAATTCCCTCAGAGAAGCGTTACAGAAACACCAAGTCCCATTACACTCCCCATTCTCACTCTTCATTTACGAAATTAAGATTCTTCACATAGATCTCTTCGCATAGCCTGTAAAACTACTAGCTTTAATTAGAATTTCTTCCCCGCTCCCAACACTTCTCAGCTCCTATGTCCTTTTTTCTTACTCCATCCCATTAATCTCCATGGCTTTAAGTGTAAGCTCATACAGCATGTATATGGTGTACTGAGAGTCTGAGAGTAGCCATGCTACACACAGGTATATAAGTAGGCATTAGGAAAATTGTTGGATCGTCTCAATAATTTACTCTGTTTTTTTCTCTCTATTTCGTAGAAGCGATATCCGCGAATTTTTGTAATTATGTAAAAACACTAAGTTCGGGCTCAGCTATTCTCTATACAGCCATAATATTATGTGCGTATACCTTCTTCAAGCACAGAATTACGACTAAACATATATGTGTTGACAAAATATACTTTTATTAATCACTTAAGACGCCTACAATTGTCAGTTCCTCACAGCTCAGTACTACCCGGCTTCATGGAAAGAGGACGATAAATCCCATTCTCTAAGGAAAACAACTCATCACAATAAAAATAAAAATGACAGTTACTTACCGAACCATGCTTGTTGTTCCCCTTGGACTTCGATGGCGAGTCCAAAGTCAGCTAATTTTACTGCTGCACCTTTTAGTTTCGACGCTAGCAATAAGTTTTCAGGCTGAAAATTTAAACAGTGATCAGTCAAATATTTTTAGCAGAGTCTCCAATTCCACAAGAAGAAAGAATTACAGAAAGCGATCAGTTTGCACAATATTGCTAAAAAAGTGCGGAGAATCATCAAACAACACAGCAACGAGAGACTCTTGACTAAACTCCAAGATCCAACAACAATTACAAACAAACGAAAGAAACAATCACTTGGTAAAAAAACATTCCTTGAAATTGTAATAACATTGTGGGATTTCATACTTTTAAATCACGATGAACAACACCATTAGTATGACAATGATTGACACTCTCAAGGATTTGCTGAATACAATGGGAAGCATCCGCCTCGGAGTAAAATTCTCGGGCAACAATATCTTCAAATAGCTCTCCACCCGTCACACTATGGAAATCACATCAACATCGCAATTCAAAATTTCATCTTCATTTTTTTGGGGAAACAAAAAAAAATGCCCAACAACTATAAGCGCATGATCCCTCCATAATTTCCCCATTAGTGACGTGCCACCCGAGCTAAAATGTAACTTTGAAAACGATGTCAAAAATACCATGCGGTGTTATAGGAGTTCCTTGAGTGAAGAAGAAACTCGTACACATATTTTGGTTTCGTTAGTATAGGAGGTTTGTTGAAAGTAAGTTACATATTTGTTTGTATGCAATTGAAAAAAATTGCAGATAAAAATGAAAGGAAAAAAAATTTATTTTGACAGACTAACATTTAGAAAAAAAAAGCGGATGAAAAAAGAATATGATAAAAATAAAAGTTTTGCACTATCATGTACGAGAGAAAAATTTGAGAGCATTTACGAAAAAGAATCCCCAGTCACCAACACAAGACATTTTTCAATTCACGTTTGAGAAAGGAATAGAAATCACGACACGTCCTCCCACAGATTCTCCTCAAATTCTCCAGACAGCATCGGCCATCTGACAGAGAGTGAGGAAGATCCATGGAAGGAGATAATAAAATAAATACAACTCGCAGCCCTCCACCACACAGCGTCTATGAGCCACAAAAGGAATTAAAATGATGCTTCCCGAGGCGACAGGAGACGAAGCGAGGAAGGAGCGGAGGCGAACTAGCTAAGGCAGAAACAATCACGCCGCGAAGAAGAGAGGGTCTCCGACACGAATTCTTCCAGAATCCTTCGAAATCTTAATTTCTTTTCCAATTTTCCCTTCTGGAAAATTGATAGAAAAACGAACAGAAAGGAATCGAAGAACATGGAGACTCCAAAAGGAATAAGAACAGCAAAAGGGGATTGTCCCCATGGCTCCTGTTGGTGCCATCAAAAAGAACCTAAAATCAAGAAAGAAAGAAAATCTGATAATTTCTATATTTTCCTATTCTTATTCATGGTGTTTACTGTGTTCGCGATTCCTCTCTACGAGTTCTTCTTAAGTTTGTTATAAATTAATGTGAGGTCAATTGGACCAAATTACATAAATTATAAAAGATAAAATTATATATTGTGAATTACCTGTAATCAATCTGGACCTGGAATCGGAAATCTCAGATGCCACGCCCGTGGCATCCGTAAGCGTATCGGTTATAAATTATTATTGTAATCCATTATATGGTGTATCATTTGGACGAAAACCGGAAAACATAACAAAAACGAGAATTAATAGTTATTATTCAGTTGTGGCCCACGACCTTACGTCGATTGGGAAATCTTGCATTTGAAATATGAATTATCTTTTTCTTTGTGATTTAATAATTAATATAAATATTTATCCTTAAACTTACCTTCTCATCTTCGTTCGTGAGTGTTCTCATTTATTGGCAAAACCGTCCGTTGATTCTCATATCTCCATACATTGAATCTAGAAATTAAGAAATATAAAATCAATTATCATAATTTGCATGTTAATCATTAACTTATTCATTAGTCGTCAGCAGTGGTTCCTTGAACCCGCTCGACGTAATTTAGGGACTTCGGTTCATATAACAAAGTAGGTAAAAATCAACAAAAATGAAGTCAAAATTGAGGGGAGACTGGAAGGAACGAACCCGCAGCACTGGCTGCCTTTTGCGGGTTTGTCCTCCAAGTTGGAGTGGACGGTGGAGCGTGGACGCTGTTCGCCATTCCCTGTAACATGGCTTTGCCATCGTCCGCCCAACCTCCCCGACTAACATAATTGGAAAAATAAACTAAACTAAAGTAAAATGAAAATCTAATTAAAATAAAATGTAAAAATAAAATAAATTACCTGATTGGCATCCAAAATTCAAGGTCGTTGGTCGGCCTGAACTGACGGTGGTGGTGTGGTGTGTGTCTGTCGCATGCCTTCCTCGGTTCGGCAGACACTCTCCACCGCACCTCTCCGTCCTTTCTGGGCTGGATGTGGTTGCTGGGCACGGAGCCAGCACCACTTCCCCAACGACCCTCCTGAAATATAAACAAATAAAAGTTAACTTAAATAAAAATAAAACTTACCTTCAATTGGTTCAAAATTCAGGACAAGTCGTTGCTGCTGAACTGGAGTGCCGGGGACGGTGGACGTTTGTCAATTGGAACGCTCAGCAGGGCAAACGTCCGTCTCCGTCCCTTGTCCGTCCCGTCCAGTGGCGTTGGAGCTGAGGGCCATGGGAGGATATCGAGCGTCCTCCAGGCCTACAACCTTCACGCCGGCTTGTCCTCCTGCAATGAGAAGCAAAATAAATAAGTCTTCTCCTTCCGCTACTCATCTTCATTGGTAATAAAAATAGAATTGGCAAAATTTCCCGGGTAGGCCGAATCTCCAATTTATGGGACAATGGAACCCTCGACCGTGAACATGCTCCGTTTGCCGTCAACGGTCGATGTGGTTCCGTAGTCCCTCATGGAGTCGGAAGCTCGCGGTGGCGAAGCCAGGGCCGTGGATGACATTATCTTCAGCCTTGACCTCAGCCACCGAGCTACTCTGCCCTTGGAATCCTTACGTTTGAAATTTAAGCATAAATCCTAGCTAAAATAAATTATGCATTTAAAATTAAAATAAATAAAATTAGCATTCTTACCATCCGTAGCTATGCTGGAGTGCTTCAACTGGAATTTCAGTTGAGCCTCCCTCCCCCATCTTCATAGGTCTCCGGCCTCCTCCGGAGTGGTGGAACACCCCCTTTTTATTAACTCAAATACTACCATCTGACTCTAACCATCTTCCACATATTCCAAATTATATTCATTAAATTATAAAAATTTAAATTATTCCATATTTTACAGGGGTTTCATAGATGCATATGGTGAAGGGATGTGGTAAACTCGGATATGGCCTCCCACCCTCACTATTTGCAGGGAGGAGATGACCATACTCGTTTTACAAGGTGCGGGGTAGGCTTAGCCCTACCCCCCCCGTCACCAAAAGCATCAAAAACTCCGAAAATTCTGATCCGGAAACATTTTTTTTACTAAAAATAAATAAAAGCCAAAAATTAGTATGTACGTGCAGGGAAAGAATCGTACGCCAATCTCGCACGAAAACATAAAATTCTTCATAGACCTATAGGGAAATTACCATATACCATTCCCACATAATAAATAAATATGTATATATAGGTATTGTAGGGATCACCCACAGCTATTCCCTGAAATAAGACGTTAAATAATGGCAGGATTCGAGGTTGCAAACTCGAAATCCAACGCCGCCTATCCGAATCTCGTATAAGTCGCCCTTTGGCTTCTTAAATAGTGCGTGGATATCATCTAAATATCCATAGCCCCGTCCAAAACAGCAAGTCGACCATAATAGAAGACCGCTATTTGCCGGGATGCTGCGGTGGGCTCGGCCAAGTCCGCCACGTTGCCGTTCTTACGAACGGGAACATCAGCATCTCCCTTGCGGCTGAACTCCCCGTAAATACATACGCCATCAGCACTATTACGTACTGGGCCATGTATTTGCTATGCCGGAGAATGAACGAGAGGCAACCAAGGCGCCGTCTCCGTTCACCCGTATAAACTTGGCAACATCGCGAACCATGACCATGCCACTGCCAAGTGAATTTCGTCAGCTCATAGTAAAATCGCCAGCACCATTCACTATTCAGTTTGCCTTTATGCGATCCTGAGCTTCCTTAAATTCATCCGAATTTTCATTTCGAATTATCCACATCATTTTCGAAAAATTTCTTTTTCATTTTGAAAAGTGTAAACACCTTATTGAAGAAAAGTTTATCTTCATCATTTTCACTGTTTTAAGTGAACTTCACAAAAATTCACCTTGGAAAAATCGCGCAAGAATTTCCAAGGGATAGAAATCAGTAGCTTTAGCTTATCCGCCTTGTCTTGTTAAAAGCAGGCAGCTACTCATCAAAAAGCCAAAAGGTCAAAAATATCAAATTAAATATCATAAAAGTGACCTCTTCAGTAGTTAGCAGGAATTGTGAGTTCAAAATTCCATCCGGGGACATCCCAGATTCCCAGGTTTCGACCTACCAAAAGCAGCCGTCTTGCAAAAAGGTAAATTACATCTTCCTTTTCATTTTGCATTTCCTGGAAAACCCATAGTGTCAAATCTCTTCTTATAAAACAGGGGAATTTAACCCGGGCGATTCACACGTATGTGGGGTAGGTTGGCGAATCTACATGCCGGTATTAGCATGCCGGGTGGGTTCACTGACCCAGGCCATGCTTCCCTCATCATAGTGGCGCATGGTGAAAGGGAACATGGATGCAAACGCATGGGCAGTGCATTGGTATGGTTGGATATTGGGGATAATTATGTTGATCAGATTTTAATTGATGTGCTTACCGAAATTTTCAGTACTTGATTAGAACATTAGTCACAAATCAGGGATTTTCCTCAAAAGGACTCCATTTCAATTAGAAGGAACCGGACCAACGGTAAAACATCGCCGGATCCAGAGGAATTTTCTTCAATACCGTCGTCGAGGACCTCAGCATCTTAATCCTCAAAACAGGAAAAAGAAGGAATTCCGAAGAAAAACAAGCCGCTTCCTATCAACCCGGGTTGAAGAACCACACCACCGGAATAATCGTAAGTTGGCTTGTTACAAATTAAGTAGAGCGTAAGTAATCATAGGCTCATATTACCCTCATAACATTCTCTAATTTCCCATTAATATTTTCGTCAAGAGAAAAGTGAAGTTGTAAGGTCCAAGACCTTCCTTCAACCCATTCTCAATTTATTTCAATTCCCAATTCTTTATTTTTCCTTTAGAAGGAAAATTCTCCAAACTCAGAAAGTAGAATCAGTGTATGTCTGATCACGGTCAGGCTATTATAGTAAATAACGTAGATAGATCAATCAGATATTGGTACCAGGTCACAGGACACAAGTACCTATCTGAATTACAGGTTGCAGTCTTAATAAATTTTGTGTGCGACGGTTTGGGACTCACACCGGTAACCGAATTTCCTCTTAATTTACCTGAAATAAAAATTATTCTTCCTCATTTCGAGGAGAGAATTCATCACATTGCTATTAATTGGCATACAGAGATTGGATATCTCTATTTATCAGCATCTCAACTCAAATCTTTTGTGGAGACAATTATCAGTTTCCATCGGGCATTGGACTCATAAATAATTATCCAGTTTATATTCAATTTTCCTTTGGGGAATCTGTACGTTAATGCAAAATTTACACGATCCTAGTGAATTCTATCCTAATAGAGAAGCTTACAATTTCTTCAATAAAATTATTCAAGCTCTAAGGCTTTGGCACAGGGCTGAAGGCAGGGTGCATATCACAAAACCTCAGTTAATTTCCTTCGTGAACTTCGTCATCAACGACATCTGCTTAACACTTCATATTCTTCCTGAAAATCTTCGGTATCAACCCATTACCGCTGAACTTCTCCGACATTTCGTTAACGGCATAATTAGTTGGCATAACGAAGTTGGAAAAGCATACATCAGCAAACCGCAACTCTTCGGTGTAATTCGTATCACCTTGAAATTCTTCAAAGACCAGAATTACCCTGAGTTTGCTCATTTCTGGTGGCATAATAACCTTTCACCTTCCTTTCCTTCAGTAACTTATTAAATTAAGCCTTCGATATTGGAAATTGATGTCTACAATTGTAAGAAATCTTGTTGCATCAAGCGTTACTCAGGCTGTTCGACGTTGGTACCAAGTAGAAGGTAATCAACTTATAAACGAAAGCCAAGTCAATCAACTTATTGAACATTTGTTAAAAACATTGAACCTTGACCAAGCCGCATCAACTTCCAATACCGAATTCTTACTTCCAGGTGCACCCGGATTCAGTGACAAATTAATTACAAGTTTCATTGGTTGGTGGTCTGAATTCGGATACATCAGAGAAATTCATTTAGGAAAGTTAATGCATGTTGTGTTACAGATTGTTAACGACGACAAAGAATTTTTAGGGAAAGAATACCAGGGAAAATTGTAAGTTCATGAGTCAGTTTATCTCTAATTCAGCCTTAATTTTCCGCATTAAGTTAGAAATCGGCGGATGGTACGATACCATTGGTTTACAACACGTATCTTTACCTCAAGCTAGGGCTTTGATCACGCACGTTTTAGAATTATTAGGTCTTGTGGACGTACCACAAGCAATACCTATCCATTACCCAACTCCCCATTCTTGGGAGAATTTCACCCAAAGATTTAAAGCTGCAGTTTGGGGCTGGCATAACGAGATAGGGTTTCAGTATATGACCCCAGCTCAAGTCAACGAATTATTCGTCACCGTTTTTGCCAGGGACGATCACGAATCGTCCAAATTCAACGTACAACGGGCATTTCGCCACGACCTCGATCGTTAATAATTATTAAAATTGAATGTCATTTGTTGAAAGTATCGAATTAAATTTTCGCATCAAAGCTGCCATAACCAACTGGGAAAGTCTATACGGTCATCAATATTTACATTTACATCAGGTAGACGATTTGATTAATTATATTTTTGTCAAATTGGGCATCACTGGATTACCAAATCCACCCATTGGTGATTTTTCATCTCCCCATACTTACCTTAACTTTGTAGATCGTTTTCGCATCTCTGTAACGAGTTGGTACCAAGAGATTGGACATCTATATCTGTCCATTGATCAATTGGAACAATTCTTTGTAGAGGTACTCGAGTTCGACGAACTCAATTCTATAATTTATAACGCCCCCAGAATTTTCAATATTAATTCAAATTAAATTGATCCCGTATGTCATTTCTTTTATCTACTATCTTGATTCACCGTATAGTCACCTCCGTACGTTATTGGTTTGCTCTCACAGGATATCAATACTTATCCCAAGACCAAACTAATCACTTAATTGAATTTGTGACCGAGTATTTAGGCCTTCGGTCACCCGTCACAAATTCAATAGCAGCATTTATTCCCCATTTAACCTTATCTAATTTCCCAGAAAAATTAAGGTATTCAATTTTAAGTTGGTACTACGTATTTGGCTTTCAATATCTCACGGATTTTGAAATCAGTCAACTCCTAGCAATAATAGCAATTTACGATCAGGGTAGTGTTGATAACGCCGCATCGACTTCCGACCATACATATTAAAGGAAATAAAAATATATGTCTTTGGTCATTCCAGTAATTTTGGTAGCTCGAAGTGAACAAGCTCTGCAATATTGGCATCGATTTGTCAATTATCAAGTTATCACTTCTCAACAACTTGGTACTCTCATAGCCTTCATTCATCACCATTTAGGTTTACGAGAGACTTCTACTTCTCCTATTGTTAGTCCAATCACATATCAACCTTCTACTGATTTTATCCTTGTCTTTAATCAGGGTATTCAGTGTTGGTACACTACGTTGGGACGACATCTAATTACTCCTCACCAGTTGGAAATATTATTGGCCGTCACCAATCAGTATCTCAACACGACCCCATTCGTAGCATAATAATTTTGTAATAAATTTTCTTATGTCAAATTTAAGCCCATATTGGGCAATTGAACGAATAGACAAAAGCATTCGTCGTTGGTATAAGATTCTCGGCCAGTTCCAAAGTACGAAGGCACAACTCAGGGATCTTATTGTTTTTGTAGTAAATAAATTAGAAATCCCTCAGGGACTCGGTACTTTATTCAACGAGGAAATTCCTCATTTGAACTTAATCAATTTCAACAATAAGATTAAACTTGCCCTTGTGGATTGGTACTTTGTCATCGGTCATAAGCATCTTTCAGTAGACCAGACCAAGGTCCTCATCAGTGTTGTCCTTAGTTACGACGAGTTAACCTCAATTAATTTAGAGCATCCTACCCATTCATCAGAATTGAATTTATCTTCCTTTGAATAATCCCATGAATCATATTCCACATCTCAACATACAAACCTTACTCATTCATTCGATTCTCGAGTGGCACGAAGAGGAAGGTTTCCTTTTCCTAGAAGATCAACAACTCAGAGGTTTCATTACTTTTCTAAGTTGTTATATCAATTTCCTTTTCACACAATAATATAACCCCGAATGCCCTTCCTTGACCCCTTTGCCCTAGTCCAACGTATTAACGATTTAGTAAGATATTGGCATTCAATCATTGCCCATAAATATCTCCCTGAATCGGAATTAGATTTATTCATCCAATTCATCCTCAAACAATTGAACCTTCAAGCATCTCCTACTGACTCAATCCAGGAAAATCCGCTCCTTCAACATACAAATTTCTCGAAGGAATTTTCGAAGGCGGTATTTCTTTGGTATTTCGAAGGAGGTTACAATTTTCTATCAACTGTTCAATTAGATAATCTTATTGGCATCCTTACGGCATATGATAAATACGACTTTATTAACTTGTAAGACTTTATAATTTATACTTTGAAAATTGAATGAATTCTTGGGATCCTGTTCTTTTAGCTAAGCGACTTACGGACTCGGTAAAATACTGGCATACCATTATTGGGTACCAATTTCTCCCAGCATCCGAACTCCGCTTCTTAAATATATTCATATTGAATTTCTTGGGTATCCAATATCATCCCTCTTGCCCGATCGAAACTGACATTTCCCATCTTACCATCACAACTCTTCCAGCGAGATTCAGAGACGCCGTTTTCACCTGGTATTGTAGCATCGGTCGTCATCATTTGACTTTCGATCAGTTAGAAGAATTCCACACCGTTACCAATTTCTTTGACGAACACGGTGGATCTTTGAATTATCATCTTGCTTCAGTTATCAATAATTAAATAAATGTACTTCGGCACACCGATCGAGTTTAAGTTCCAAATCCAAGCACACATCAACGACTGGTATACTAACGTAGGTCATCAAACCCATACCCAATTTTCGAAGAACATATTCCTCGAGTTTGTCCTTGCCCGTTTGGAAATCCAGGAGGACAAGGATTCTCCAGTAGCAACCACCCATACACGATTAACTCAGCAGAATTACATACGTTTTTACGCTGAATCGGTGTATTGTTGGTTTCGTACTCGTTGCGAGGAACCTGAGGCAACCTACAGGGCATATCAATATCTGTTTATGGCAGCTGCCCATGATCAAGATCTACAAAATTTCGAGAGTAATAATAGTTGAAAAGATAGTATATTTCCGTTTATGAACTTCGATAATCCCCATAAATTAATAAAAAGAATCGAATCAGAAATAATTTATTGGCACATCATCGAAGGCCATAAACATTTCTCAGCGATTAGCACTGAGAATTTTCGTGATTTTGTCTTAAATTATTTGGGGTTGCGCGAGAATAAAAGTTCTCCCATTACCCTTCCCAGATTTAATTCCCAAACTTTCAGTAAGAAATACCAAGCCGCGGTATTTCACTGGTTTCTCAATTTAGATCCTATTCCCATTGTAAGTTGTCAACAGCAACTTTTCTTCAACATAATAGAAAAAGTTAACATCATTGAATGAGTGATCCCACTCCTACAGAATTGGTTACTCGAACCGAAGCCGCCATAAGATTCTGGTTTGCACAGGAGGGAAAACACATCATTACTGAAACCCAGTTAACTTCTTTTATTAATTTTGTTTTCCACAAATTAAAACTGCGCACAGGTTTGAACGGTCCAATAACTACGTCAATCCCACATCTAAACGCAGAAAATTGGTTTCCCCAGCTCAAAGAAGCAGTATTTATTTATTTCATAGCCATAAATCGTCCAAGTTTGACATACCCACAAGCTCAAAAGTTCTTTCAATTGTGTATGGCATATGATAACTACGGTTGTAGTGACCCCAGAGTGAATGCAGCGAATCAACTTGATTAGAGAATCAGATTTTCCTCGTAAGTTCGTAGCTTCAGTTGTCACCTGGCATAGACGTGTAGGTCATAGGCATTTGACAAAAGTACAACTTCTTGGCTTCATAATATTTATCCTCAATCATATAAGAGAATTCTGCATCGGCAGGGCACAATCCAATCTTTTTATTAGGACTCATTGGAAAGTTATTTGGAATCGTATTAAGCACAAAATCCTTAGGTCTTAGACCATTACGCCGTCAACTTCGTTGATAAAGGCGTCCCTCCCATAATATAGATTTCATTAACAATTAATTGTGAATCTTGTAGTTGCAGACTTGGTGGATTGGGAGACGAACAGCTTCTCGATCTACAACTACACAAATTCTTCGTAGAGATCATTTAACAAGAATTCGGGACGCAAACCGTGACTCGAATTCCTTAAAAACAAACTAGCGGTCATACATAGAAAAACAATAAAATAAAATTACCCACGCCAATTAAATAAAAATCAATTATTCTGAGGTCTAATATTGAAATTTATTTCTGAGTCACATTTCTTTAGAAATCCATGTCAATTGTTCCGCCTGAACAATTTTACGCCTTCACCAAAGACGCTTTCACTTGGTTCTTCTCTGGAGGTCACTCAACAATCGATTTTGAGCAACTGTGTGTACTCATCATATTTGCCCTCTACGCATTTGAAACCATCAATTTATTCTTCCCGGAATTGGAGCTGCAGGAACTGAACAAATCTTTGGCCTACCTCGGACTGTGGTATTAAGTATTTAGGAGAGCTTCGAGCCCCGTTCAAATCGCCACTGAGACACCAAAGATTTGCAGAGGTACCCCTGTACCCCTCTGGGGAAGCATAAATAAGATTATTCATAATCATAATAAAATCTAAAGAATTCCCATATTTTGTAAATCGAACTTTCACTAATCCTTCCCTTACAATCTTGAGAACAGGTGGTGGTCCGCGTAAAGCTGAAAAGCCGTCTCCGACCTCTACACAAGCCAGCGAGTATTCTCACAAGTTTCACCCACCTATAAACTTCAAACCGTTCTCAAAATAAAAAGTGAAAGGGAAGAAAGTTCATTTTACAAGGATCTCCCGGAGAAAACAGCCCGAAGCGCACGGATATAATCTTCAGAAATCCGACACTAACGGACTGATTCTCCCCTACTGCGATCCCTAATAAAGAATTAAAGTTACAAGGTCCTTGACCAAAAATTAAAGTTAGCTAGAAATACTCGAAATAAGTATAGATAATTTTCTCTCAATAGTTTTCATTACTTGGTATGATCTAGTACATCTACCATTATATAAGGATAAGAACCGCGGGGAAAAATAGAAAAGAGGAGAAAGCTCGCTTTCACCAATTTTCAGCAATAGTTAAGTATAATATTAAAACATATAGATAGGTTTAAAGTTTCTTGAAAACTCCGGGGAGTTTATTAAAATAGTGTATGTATTCTAATTTCTCAAGTATCGAAAATATCCAAGAGTTTTCTATTACATTTACCTCAATTAGAATTTTAACCATGAGTCAACAAGGTGACACCAATATTCCCATAGTAGATATAGAGGATACCGATGCCTGTGGTACCTCCAGCGGCGCATCCGATATGGATAACACCGTGGTACCAAAAACACCCGGCCCCAACGGTAAACCTCATAGCCATATAAGCAAGAAGAAGGGAACTTCTAATAAATCTCCTTCTAAGAATAAGACCCACAAAGCTGGAAGTTCTTCACATTCTAAATCACAATCGACTTCCAAATCGAGAGTGACTAAGAAAAAGAAAATTCCAGGGGTTGAACAGAATCAAGACGAAGATACATCTTCATATCAAACATTACCCTCCGGGGATGACCAAGGTTCGGTCCAAACAGATCAGAATCCCCGAGATTCCGATCTTGATGACCCCAACCAATCTGAATTGGATGCTCACATCGATCAACATTGTAACGGCATTACTCACTACGCCTTAGAGGCATATGGTCCACATGAAAATTACTTAATTTTCAATGGCCGACGAATCTCTATTCCCATAAATCCTCAGCGGATTCTTTTGCGCGATGGTGTAACTCCAGGCTACATAATCGAAGTGAATAGATCTCGTTCCATAATCGATCCAACTATTCGAGTTCTACTCGATCATGAGGATATTTCTGAACTTGATCCATTCTTTCATAGAAGATCTATCGAGGAGGGGCCTCCACCAAAAGCCAGTGGCTTAAGTCATGTACTAATGGAGCGTCCCCAAACCTCATCTTCGTCTACACGTCCAATACCCATCTTGAAGTATGCTGACGAACCGGAGGGACACTCACTTCCCACCGTGGTCACCTCTCGTACGAGAGAACAAATAAACGTACATATGCAACGATGGTACGACGATCGTCAAATTCCGTTGTCTCATAGTGAGCTTATGGTTCGTGCATTAGACGAAGATTTCTACAAGGGAATAGTAGATTTTGCTAGGGAAAATAATACCACTCTGGAAGTTGCCGTATGGTCCTTCATGAGCTTTCCCCATGGAACAAATCCTTTGGTGGAAACCCCATCAACCGGGGAAGCTTATACATTCCAACCTAAAGAAAGGTCACGCAGCAATCCTTCAACACTAAATCGATCACGTTCTCCATTTCCAATACAGACCACTAATACCCTAACATCGAATCAACAGTCGACACAAGGAGGGGGAAATCGGCGGATCATTCCGGCTCCTTCTCCCACTCCTCCAGTCTCGCAACAGCAGCTTCGAGCCGCGCTTGCATCTGTTCACTTGGATGAAGAACAAAATCAAAGACCTAAAAATAATAGGCCTTCTCATTTTCAAAATCCTCCATTCCGTAGTATAGAACAGCCTCCGCAAAGAAACCCCACGGGGAATCTTCTAGTGCCACCTCCGTGCCCCGCTTTGGTACAGAGCCGCGATGCAAATCAAACTCGCTATACAGTTCAAACTCCGTCTTCTGGTCTTGGCTCTTTACCACCAGTTCCTCCTGGAGCGGATTTGAATGTATATTTGGCACATGCTCCTACAAGAGAAACTCGCCCATCAAACAGGCCTCAGCAACGCCCAGTCGTAAGTAGCAATGTTGAGCCGCTCACATACGAAGGCAGATTTGATCGATCCAGGGAACCTACCCCATGGGTAGATCCTTTTCCCAATATACCCCAACGTGCACCTCAGGTGAATTTCGACAATGTGTATCCTCAAATCGATTTGCGAAGACATCGGGAAACTGATGCTTCTCCGCGCCAATATTTATCTAGGGATCCATTTCCCTTTTCCACAAGTCAATCCCATAGAGAAAGATCAAATCCAGCACCACCTACAACAGGTCATATTCCTACTCATAATTCTAGATCGTCTCGTCAGGCTACACCACCTAGACATTCTCAATCAAGGAGACCAGAGAGTCCTCCGAATCGCTACCGCAGCGAGAGACCAGATACTCCACCAAGATCTTCAAGGTCTCATCGAGCTGAGAGCCCACCTGTTCACCACCGCGATGATAGAAGGTTCACTCCACCCCGAACTTCTCGTTCTAGACAACCCGATAGTCCACCTCATCGTCCTCACCGCGAAACTAGAACTCCTACTCCTCCACTGGCATCACGCCCGAGAGAGGACAGGAGTCATTCACGCAGGAGTCAACAATATGATGAGGGTCGACAATCTCATTCAACATCGAGACATAATTCGGCACGTAGGGAACGAGAACCTCCAAGAGATCAGGAAGATCATAGATCCCATAGGGACCATTCACGATCGCAACGACACTCAAGTCGTAGCAGCCGATCCCATAGGGATTATTCGCCGTCTCCTCGACGCTCTCACAGAGATAATAGATCTCATGAAGATGATTCTTCGCCGCCACGACGATCCAGTCGTAGCAACCGTAGCCATAGATCAAATCGATCCCCTCATAGTGGTGATGAGTCTCGTCGTTCTGATGAAGAGCTTCCATCATCCCCTTGGGGGCGACCAGGTCACAGGCGTATGCCTTCACCTCCTGCTATCCCTCCTCCAAGAGGGAGAAGCACAGATAGGCATATGAACCCTGCTGCATATGATCACTACAAATTAACCAAATATGTTGATCTATTACCCAAATTTAACGGAGAAATGCTAGCTCGAAAATGGGTAATTGATACTAATTCCTTAGTATGTCTATATGGTCTGCCACCATCTGCTATAATAACTAGACTTGACCGGGTCTTCACCCATCAAGCGGCTCAATGGTGGCGTAATAATAAAAATAGATTTACATCCCGCATGGATTATGATGATTTCGATCACTGCGCGGACAAATGGGATGAAATTACAAGATCCCTTGTTCATTATTTCGATCGAAATTATGTCGCAGACCGTGCCGAGGCTAATCTTCCAAACACTGCTTATAAAACTGATCAAAGCGCTCGAGATTTCTTAGCCATCCGTGGCGAATGTTTGGATCTTATTGATCCCCACATGGACCCCGAAAAACGGATGCGCGAATTAATTAAGGGATTGCCACCAGACATTGCTGAAAAAGCGAAGCAGTGCACCACTGAAAAGAGCCTCCGCATAGTCATGCAACGTCATATTGCGGAAAAACAGGAAGCCAAACTAAATCAACCCAGTACACAGAGTAACTCGGCGTCGGCATCTATCCCTAAGGCTTATATCAGAGGACTCGAAGCCGAAGTCCAACATCCTTATCAAAAGAAACCCACCGATGTCCTTCACCGAGATTACTATGTGGCCTGGGACGGTCTGGAATATCAAACTGCTGATACTTCCAAGTTTACCTCTGCACAACGTGATGCTGCTAAAAACTCCAAAGGTCGCATGAATTGCATGGAGTGTGGTAAGGAGAATCATGGGGCTCGCAAATGCCTAATCCTCTTGAAGGAACAAGGCCGCATCGCTCCTCCTCCGAAACCACGTACCACTCCTAACAAAACGGCAAATGGAAATACATCCTCAGGAGGAAATAAATCCAACAATACCAATCCTCCTCCGGCTCCGGCCGTGGCAGATCCTAACATGGTACAACTCTTGCAGGATTTAGCTCAGTCAGTTCAGCAGTTAAAACAGCAACAGGTCCAACCATTGCAGTATGCACCTGCTCCTATTCAGTATCTCGCACCTCAACAACAACCTATGTATCAACAGGCATATCCTATGCAATCATCTTTTAGGGATTATAATCAAAATCCTCCACCGGATGAATACCATCCTTCTAGTGGAGCACCATTAAGAGGCTTGAACACTCGTGGAGCTTCCCCGATGTCTTCCAGTGATCAACCTCCACCTGAGCGACAGGGAACTTCGGCATCTTTCGGTTATTCCTCAAATCAGAATTCTTTAAACTCGAAAGGGGGGGCGTAGATTCCTTAGAACCCCCCCAATCGCCTCTCACTGATATTGCCTTAGAACCTGAACCTCCTAGTTATATCTTAAATAAATCCGTTAAATTGGTGCCTTTCCTAAACATTCCTTCACTTCCCTATCTTTTACCAGAGGTAGCTGAGTCTATTCAAGTCTCACCATACAACTCAGCACCCACATCTCCTATCAATGACGGCTCTGATACTGACTCCGCTTTTGATTTCAATATAGGAAATTCCGACGACATCATCACTAATGATGACATCTTCAAAGTTCCCGATGCGGGATCCATTCAACAAGTTAGAACATTCTCACGTGTCGAAATGGAAATTCGACGTTCTTTTCCAGTTAAAAATAAACACGGCGGAGAAATCACAGTCGAAGCCCTCATTGATACAGGAGCCACAATTAGCACCATTAGTCCACGTACATTAGTCAGATTGGAACTCCAGAAGAGAGTTCAACCATGTGCTCCCATTAGGGCCATCTTATCCATTAATGATGGCAAGGAGCACATTATAAAGAAATTCGTATTCCTCATCCTTTATATTGAGGAATTTCATAAGTGGATAAAGTGGGGATTTTTCGTCATGGACAAAGCGAATGACCAGTTGGTATTTGGCATGGACCTCCTTCGGGAAAATCATGCGTATGTATTATGTCACGAAGGTCTCTTGACCTTCCTTCCTCCTGAACATGACGAAAATCAGCCGCCTCCACGAAAAAGTTTAAAACGTGCAGCTGGAACTTGCCTTCACCTCCGAAAAACTAATGTTAAGAAATTAAGGGTATCGAAGGAAATAACTCGAACAGATAGTATAGATCCTGAATCGGATGTGAATGCTGATCTTCAATTTGCCTTTAATCCTCTAATTGATGATCCTTTTTACAATTTAATTATTAAAACAGACATAACCCCTATGGATGGGGATGGCTCGGACACGGAATCCGTGGTCCATACCATCCGCCCTTCATACGGCTCAGACAGCTCCTCCGACGATGAGGTACAAACAATATCAACCACCAGTATGTCATCCCGTGCCGAGCGTCTTTTACCTCAATTCAAATTAAGATTATGCACAGTCACTCCACTTTCCATTGAGGCATACCGTCCTAATCCCGTCAACGTGTACGTGGAAGATAGGCATTTTAATGGGGACATTCTATTGGAACCCAATAATCAACTATTCCAAAAATTTGGGCTTCAAGTTCTTGAACCCGCATTAAGAATAGAAAACGGTCATGGCATATGCCACCTCATCAATTCAGATCCTGAGGACATCATTCTCCCGATTCAACCTTCTCTAACTACCTATCGAGTTATTCCACCCGATCATCATAAATTACGCATGCTTCATCTAAACACAGATCAACAGCAGTTTCCAAGCACTCCAAAAATAACTCCAGTGCCATCCTCTGTTGAAGGGAGCAAAGCGCTCACCGACGAGGAATTTCAACAATTTAAAATTTATGAGAAATTGGCACCTGAAGAGAAAGACCAACTTAGGGATCTCCTCAGCAAATTTCATAAGGTTTTTGGGTGGCAACCTGAAGATTTCCATGAAACCGTAAAGGATCCCTTAACAGGTCAAATCTTGGAAGCTAGTATAGAGATGTTAGATAAATCTCCGATGATTCATAATCCTACAGTGATGTCTCAAAAATTCATGGAGGTAGTCGAACGCGAAACTTTGGCAGGGATCGCTCGCAAAAGCATTGAACCATGTCAAAGCTCCACAGTATCTAGAATGTTAGTCGTAAAGAAAGGTGTAAATGATTGGCGCCCGGTAATCGATTATCGGGACATCAATAAAAGGGTAAAACCCATTGCAGCCCCCATACCAAATCTAATGAGTTTATTTGCAAAATTTTTCGGTTGTACCCACTTCTGCAATGTTGATATGGCCAATTCATATCAGCAAATTGGGCTCGATAAAGCTTCCCAAAATCTTCTCGCCTATATAAACCATATGGGAGTATTTAGACCCCTTAGTCTTCCATTTGGATTCTTAAATTCTGGAACTTTGTTCCAGCAAATAATGAATAAAATTTGGTTTCCACTTCTTTGTGACTTTTTAGCCTCTTACGTAGACGATACGAGCTTCGGCGGCTCCAGCTTTAGCCAGATGCTCGAGAGGTTAGAACAGGTTCTCTTTACCTGCTTGAAAGCCAATATTAAGTTGAAGCCTACCAAATGCTTCTTTGGCTTCCCCTCCATTATTTTCCTCGGTCATCGGGTTAGCGCAGACGGCATAGGGATCGACAGTGAGAGAGTTAAGGCTATTGTCGAGTATCCGTATCCCAGGAACACTACCGAGATTAGGAGGTTTATAGGGATCTCTAACTTTTTCCGTAGAATGATAAATGGATATTCTCATGTGGCTCGTCCGCTTTTCAAACTACTTATGAAAAATGCTCCATTCAACTTTGATGACGCTTGTCGCAATGCCATTGACACGCTTAAACAGCTCATAATTGGAGCTCCGCTACTCGCTTTTCCAGTCCCCCATGGTCAATTGGAACTATGGTCGGACGCCAGTGAATTTTGCATTGGCTCTTGTCTTGTCCAAAATATCGACGGGTTTAGAAGGCCTCTAGCCTTCCATTCACATCTACTCACCGGTCCGCAGCTAAAATGGTCCACTCCAGAAAAAGAGTGCTATGCGATTATCCATGGTCTTGCTAAACAACACAGCTTGGTGTTGGGCAGAACAATCCATGTCTACACTGACCATTCTGCGTTGACATCCATCCTCAAGACATCGGAAGTAAACTCAAGACTCATTCGTTGGAGTCTCAAATTGAGCTCCTACGACATCAAAATCTACCACATCAAAGGCAAGAATAATGAAATGGCTGATGGTTTAAGCAGACCACCAAGAGATATCCCTACTCAGGAATGGAAAAATCCGGGAGAACCCGAAACCACTGTACACCTCCGTAGTCTTCGGGATGCAGAGATAGTTCATCCGAACCTCGCTACCCTTGACTTGGATCACGAGATCGTCGCTAGCCAGAAGCTCGATCCCCGGTGCCTCAAGATAATAAAATCATTAGAAAAAGATAGGGCCAATAAATATGAAGGCGAAAATAAATACAGGAAGGATTATCAGCTCACAGAAGAAGGGCTCCTACAACATATCAACTACGACCCCTTAGGTCCGATGTGGCTAACAGTACTTCCATATCCTTTGTCGGAGGAAGCAGCCCAGGATTTCCACAAGCAATCTCACCTAGGTAGTGACAAGATAACGCAAATATTGAAGAACAAATTCTGGTTCTTTAACATGCATCGAATAATTCTCAATGTATGCCGCGCCTGTGAAACTTGCCAAAGGTTCGCGAAGATTAACCGCAAAAATAAGGGACCGCTTCACGTCATGATCACACCTCAAGTTCCATTCCATAGAATATCGGTAGATCATATGGGTCCTCTAGACAAAACCTTTAGACAACATGAATATATCCTAGCCATCATTGATCAATGCACTCGTTTTCTTTGGCTCTTTCCGTGTCGTTCCACTAGTTGGAAAGATTTTGCCAAGCATCTAATACCCTTCGTTCAACAACATCATCCGAAGAGCATTGTCTCTGATAATGGAGGTGCCTTCATAGCTAACGAATACTTAAAATTTTGTCTAGAAAATAACATTACCCGCATCACCATTGCTCCATACCATGCATCATCCAACGCATTCTGTGAACGAGTAAATTCTACCTTCGGCAGCATACTCAAGAAGTTACAATTCGAAGACAGGCGTTATTGGGATGAAAAACTCCCAGCAGTCCAGGATGCTTATAACAGCGCACCTCATTCTAGTACTAAGTTCACTCCTTACTTTCTTCTTCATGGCATCAGCCTTCCTAATCGTAACTTAAATTTATTAGATGACCATCTGAGTCCCGAGTGGGACTTAGAACAACAACAAGTGCGCATAGGCGAAATGTTTCGCGTCCGTATGCAAGCCTTTCAAAACTCTTGCGAGAGTCAATTAAAGAGAAAATTAGCGTTTGATAAAAGGCATCCCGCTGTAAGGTTTCAAATAGGTGACTTGGTCTGGAAGCGCAACTACACGCGGCCAGCCGGGACCAAATCAAAATTTGTTATGAAATACACGGGGCCTTATAAAATTTATAGTGTTAATGAAAATATACATTCTTACTTCCTATGTCCACACAATGTAGACATAAATGTTTTCTTGCCGGAACGTCAGCTCCGTCTGACCCATGGCCATAATTTACGTAAATATGTGACAGGGGAGCCCCTACCCGCTCCGGAGGAATCCGCCGTTGACTCCGACTGGTTGAATGACTTACGGCCTGTCCCAGCGGAAGAGGTCTTCCTCGCGGAGCCCCGTCTTGATCCCATTGAGGATCCTCCTCAAATAAATGGAACCCCTATTGTAGATGTACTACCCCGAGGGGACTTCAATTATTCGTCAGACCTCCATGTCGAAACCCCGGTGGAATATATTCCACCTTCTGAACAATTACCACCGAGATGTGATGACACAGATGCATCACATCCCCACCAACAGAGTTTGAGAAGTACGGATGGTTCTCATTCCTCTTGGAATGTCCGTGCTCCCCCACCTATTACACTCAATCCCGACATTCACCCTCCTCAACATGGACCCTCGCGTCCATCCTTTGTCAATATGTCGGCGTTTAGTAAAACGCCTGGGGGTGATGTCGGGGATGGTCTGAATATCATTGCACAAGACTCGGATGGACGTACACATCGGGTCCAAACTTCAGACAAATCTTCAACATCTTCTTTACAATCTCCATCAGATCTGGAGAAAATCGTACAACCAGAAAGAGCTCCACTAAGCGATGCTTCGAGCTCCACTGGTCCAATACGACTTCCCAATGCTATTAGTGGCTTGAGCAGTTCCGAAAGCTCAAGCCACGTCAGCGCACCTGTCAATCAAAATAATGAAATGAGCAGCCACCACATTCTTGCAAGCTCGACTCACAATGATAGACAGGAAACTCAAGTCCTTGATGGTGAGATGAGCAGCCACAATATTCTTGCAGGCTCCAACCATCAGGACATTCCCACACAAAGGATCTCCGAAGGCGACTTCGAACCTCCTTATTCCGCTGAAATTCCTTCCCCCACCCGCATGGAGGGCACTTGCTCCTTCGCCGGTGCGGAAAGAAATTCCAGCCCCCAAAATTTTTCGAGGAACGAACCACTTGGAACGCCTCACAGTTCAATAATCCAACCAACAAAGTTAAAATTAAATTATTCTTTTAATAAAAATACAGTTCGAAATATTAGAGAACGATTTGAACGCATGCAAAACAATATTGAAATTGAAAATCAGCTAATCCCGTGGAGTACTGAGAGTAGTCTAAATTCCAATACACGAGTAAGTAGAGGGGAAGTTTCCCATCAGATACAGGGTAGAGAACCAAGAGCAATAACCTCGCCGGTAATTAGAAACAACCCCTCACCTCAAAATTCACCCCTTTCTAATTTAAATCGTACCCAACAAAATCTTAGTCTTGCTGAAGAAATCTTGAGCCCCACGGCTCAAAATCAAGCTAGTTTTAGGGAAGAACAAAATCAGTTTCCCAGGTGTCCCGAATATTCTTGGACTGGGGAAACTCAAAATATTCCACTTCCGCCTCAGAGCGCCGAAGATTCTTGCAATCACGGAAGCGCGAATATAACTTCGCCTTCTCACGTTGGCCCCTCCCATTCGCAGGTCAGGGAAGATAAAAGTCAGACTCATTCAAATAGTCAATCTCCCAGAGCTAGATTCCAGGAAAATCAGATTTCCACTCAACCTTCTCCAAGACAAGACATTAACTTGAATATAAATTTATCCCACAGGGATTACTCTCGGAGTGATCCGAATAGGAGTAGGGACAGGACTTCTTCATCCAAGAACTCCCCACCTACTAGAGTCAGCGGAGAGAGAACCCCATCCCCTCCTAACAACCCAGTTTCACAATTCGGTGAAGCCAGAAATTACACTCCACCAAGGAGTACATATAGCAGAAAAGAAAATACCCATTCTGCCCCAAGTAGGGAACCTCAGTCAAACTTTCGCCCAAGTAAATCCCCTAGAAAGAAGCGAAATAGTGAAAGCTTTTGGGTCAATGCGACCCCCACTCAGAGGAAATCCCGAACTGAATCTCCAAAAAGAGATGAAGCTCAACAGGTTTCCGGGAGTGAAACGGTTGAATCTCAGGTAGAAACGACTGAAGATCCCAGTTCATATACAGATGAAGAATCTGTAAGCCGTAAGAAAAAGCAAAAACGGCGAAAGAATCGCGAGGTGACCCCTCGCACCTTAACGGACAGTGATCGTCGACCTGGAGTAGCCACTCGATCGAGAAGAGCACTTTCCAAAGCCCCTGAACAAGGCACTAGCTCCGCTGCTCAAGGAAGAGATCCCCCTCCGAAACCCCGTAAAAGAAGGGATAAGGAACCAACTTCCTCTCCCACCACCCGGAAGGAAAATACAAAATCAATTCGGTTAATCAACAGCATGATAAAGTGCATGGGAAGAATGCATGACAATATTTCTCACTTCCTCCCATCACCATCAGATTCAGAATAAAAACTTAAATACTCAATAATTCTTTAAAAACAAAATTTCCCTTCCAAACAATTCGAACCCTTAGTATAAAATTACGAGGGGATTCAGGATTGCGATTTTCATATGAGCATTGGATCCCTGATTATTTCCAACAAAAGTATTTCACTGGGAAACTAATGCTCACATGCGGAATCCCACTCCTGAACCTCCATACTAAATTATCATAAAGAAATTATAAAAATAAAAACATAACGAAATTTAAATGATATCTCTCAAATTAGGTAGGATGTAAGATTAATTAAATGAAATCCTATATCGCAGTAATGAATGGAGATATCACTCAGCGACAGTGACGAGGGGAATGTTCCCTCCGATCAAGAAGATTTCTGGTTAGGACCAGACACCCAGGAGCTCAGAATCTCACCACAGAGCCCTACTAACACCATAAACTGGGACCCAGATCCGGAATTCCCTTCAAAAGTTAATGCAGACTCGGAAGCTCCTTCAGCCTCCGCCTCCGCGCAAAAAGAAAATAACTTAGTCGCCGAAGGCCAAGCCCACGAGCGACCAAATAACTTTGATAACGTGGTCATTAAAAATAAGTTTAGTTCGAAACTTAGGGAATGTCCGAATTGTAGGGAGCAGCAAATAAAAGGGGATATACGGCATATCTTTAGAGATTGCCCCCTTTTTAAACCACCTAAAAAGAAAAGAGTTAGACATTGTGGTCATTGCGGTGGTGGCCACCGCTACAAATTTTGCCGGTTTAAGAGCGAACCACCAAAACAGAGATCATAAAATTAAGAGAGATCACTACAATTAATTTAAGAAATTTTCCCTTCTGACCCCTTCAGGATCAGAAACTTAGTTTAGAGAATTAAAAGTTAAAAGTGAAAACATTATTTAAAATGCAAACGCCAATGACACATCGACGTTTGAACTCATTTTAATCTCAAATAATCAGTGCTTCGGGAGAGGAGAAAACATTGACTTTCTAAAAAGAAGCGAACTATTTAATCATTTCCAGTTTCTCTTCCCTTTTCTTTTATAATTAGATGTCTTCATCATCTTCACGTTCGTCTTCAACCTCATCTTCATCTTCCTCATCATCTACTGACTCCGAAGAAACGAAAAGACAACGATTAAAGCTTGAAATAAAACAGTCCTACAACCCAAACAAACCGCGGAAATTAACTCCATCTTCATCGTCATCTATTTCCATAGGATCAACCGAGGTTGACACCGATGAAGAAAAACAAAAGGTTAAGAAAGTACCAAAGAAGTCGTATGCTCCTTCTTCATCATCATCCTCAGCAGAAACAACCGCTGATACAGATGAAGAAAAACAGCGAATCGAAGAAGTAGTAAAGAGGGCATACGACCCGTCTAAAGAAGGCTTCGCACGAAGGTCGCCAAGGGTCTCTTTGGGCCCAAGAATCCCAACGCCTTCAACTTCATCAAAAGCTCCGCCACCGCGTCCTCAACCTTCACAAAATCCACAAAAACGTGTCAGACGCGAACGCTGGCGAACCAACAAAAATCGCCCCGTTAGTAATGATCCCAATATGGAATATGTCCCGGTGCGACCAACAAAGAAAAATGAAGTTGAAAAACGTCTGCTCCGGAATAAACATGCCCGCATGAGACAAAGACATCCGGGTTACAGAGCCAAAAACCAGGGACGGCCTGGGTATCAATGGAAATTAGTACCGAAATCTCCCCACAACACCGTCATCCAGATGGGAGGTCCCTCCAGCGCACGAAGGACCGTCGCTCCTCCATCGTCCCGCTCAACAATCAGAGCCCCGAAAATCACGGCAGAAATAGCAAGAGCTGCCATCGCAGCAGCAAAATCTGCCCTTCCTTCGAGCTCCGGCCCTCACCTCTTGAAATCTGGCTCAAAAGCTCCTCAGCCGCTTCCCATTTTTGCACCAAAGCCATCCACCTCAAAGGGAAAACCGAAGATTGTCGGCCAAAAATATGAAATCACTTCGACGGGAGGTCGTACTCCGACATCAAAGAAAACGCCGGATGCCTCCATCGAAGTGAGCCGACAACCAAGAGGTATTGCAGCATTGGGTGGGCGGCCTCCTCTAAATTATTCGGAGCAAAGTAAATATTCTCCCTACTCACGAGGACCAAAGAAAATGTCATGGGCTGATCAACGTAGGAGAGATAGAGATTTTATTCGTCAAGACTACGAAAGACGAGGAATTCCATTCCCTTCGCGGACAGAACGTATTCAACGTCCAGCTCCCTCGCCAGCATCTCCTACCTCACCATCCTCTCCTACAAACGACCAACCCACACGTCGTCTGGCAACCTCTCAACCAGGGCCCTCGATCAATCCATCCACCTCCACTAGCTACAAGTTGCCAACAGCCGCAGATGTAGCAGCACTACGGGTAAATATGAAGACGCAGGATAAAGCCACTCAGATAGGTCACGGGGGTCTGAATGTACAAAATCCGAACCCCACAACAATTACGGTTCCAGCTTTCGCGGACAACCCAAGACCAATCATGCCCCATGTCCAAATGGGGGCTCGATCAGTCAGGACTCTGGCCCTTGCCATAGTATATCAAGTTTATCTACAGCAGCGTTTCCAGATGTTGGTCATGGATCCCAGGTCAAATTTTCCATATCGAGTCCGCTTCGAAGTCATTCCGGGATTTGAATTATGGCTGGGACCCGGAAGAACTAATACGATCATGAGACCAAATAATCCGTACGGTCTCCGAGATCTTCTAGCCATGCACGTTAATAATCTAAACGTGCGTCTGCAATATGAATTTCAGTCAGGGCCAGGAAGCTTCGCACCCGTAATCCCAACAGAAACTTTAATTGTATTCGTGCCTGCGATTATTCCTCCGGTTCAATTATTAGCCAATGAAGAAACTGAATGGTATGCTCCATTACGCTTAGCTGCAATACAAGGGAATTTACATCTACCTATGCCACAAGCATCTCCAGAAGCTCCCATCCAACACGTCCTCCCCATGGTCCATCCCGATAATCCGGAGGAAGAATCGATTAGCAATCCGCAGGATGTCCAACAACCAATAGCAGTGGATCCCACTCCCGTTCGTGCAATGATTAGTGTTCCCCCAGTTGACGAAGAAGACATCCCTCCCCTAGCAAGGATCCTTCATCCCCATTAAAATTTTCCCCTCAAAGAAAATAACTTCGAAAATTAATGAATTAAACCAAATACCCGGTGAAAATAAATAGTCTCAAGACCCGCGGTGTTTCTTTAAAAATAAAAATTTATCTCCGTTAATAACTATAAGATTCATAAAAATAATCTCTACGTTAAAATTTTATTCTCTTATGATCTCAACAAAAGTTATGTCTTTGTTTTGGACGGCATTTGTATAAACTTAGAATCTCTACGTAAATTACTTAGAGAGGTAGTAATAACTACATTTTTCATTTATGTTTCCCATTATCTTTTTCGAATTTTCGATAACTTAAAAATAGATGCCCAGAATAGTTATATTTTTACGCATTAGAAGATTAGCCGTAGAATATTCCTTAGGCATATGTAGTATAGAGTATAAAACACAATTTACTTGACTAATTAAAAATTTTTGCGTTTTCAAATGAAATATGAATTAACTAAGATGAGAATCAGGTCGCTATGCATTAGTAATTAAGTCATAGGATCTTAAGATGAATTGCCAAGTTATTGTTAATTAATAAAAACTCTATCTTCGTTAAAAAGAACTTCGTTATGCATTTGAGTTAAGACATAGGAAGCTCAACAGATTTCCGTATGAATTCCATTCCAAGTCCAGTAAAAATTTTATATGCGAATTTATGACATGAATGAATTTTTGCCAATATGACTAAATAAAGGTTATAAATGAATTAATTCCAAAATTCCACAGGTCCAGAGTTCAAAAATTTTATTTCCTTCAGAAAACTAATCGTATTCCCAAATTCCAGAGTCCATTCTAAATAATAAAAAGGTTAAATATAATTGTGTGTCGTGCTTTCTATTTCCAATCTTTTCAGCCGCTACCCTCCGTGAGGACACGGAGCCCTACGAGGGGATGATGAGAAAGGAATAGAAATCACGACACGTCCTCCCACAGATTCTCCTCAAATTCTCCAGACAGCATCGGCCATCTGACAGAGAGTGAGGAAGATCCATGGAAGGAGATAATAAAATAAATACAACTCGCAGCCCTCCACCACACAGCGTCTATGAGCCACAAAAGGAATTAAAATGATGCTTCCCGAGGCGACAGGAGACGAAGCGAGGAAGGAGCGGAGGCGAACTAGCTAAGGCAGAAACAATCACGCCGCGAAGAAGAGAGGGTCTCCGACACGAATTCTTCCAGAATCCTTCGAAATCTTAATTTCTTTTCCAATTTTCCCTTCTGGAAAATTGATAGAAAAACGAACAGAAAGGAATCGAAGAACATGGAGACTCCAAAAGGAATAAGAACAGCAAAAGGGGATTGTCCCCATGGCTCCTGTTGGTGCCATCAAAAAGAACCTAAAATCAAGAAAGAAAGAAAATCTGATAATTTCTATATTTTCCTATTCTTATTCATGGTGTTTACTGTGTTCGCGATTCCTCTCTACGAGTTCTTCTTAAGTTTGTTATAAATTAATGTGAGGTCAATTGGACCAAATTACATAAATTATAAAAGATAAAATTATATATTGTGAATTACCTGTAATCAATCTGGACCTGGAATCGGAAATCTCAGATGCCACGCCCGTGGCATCCGTAAGCGTATCGGTTATAAATTATTATTGTAATCCATTATATGGTGTATCATTTGGACGAAAACCGGAAAACATAACAAAAACGAGAATTAATAGTTATTATTCAGTTGTGGCCCACGACCTTACGTCGATTGGGAAATCTTGCATTTGAAATATGAATTATCTTTTTCTTTGTGATTTAATAATTAATATAAATATTTATCCTTAAACTTACCTTCTCATCTTCGTTCGTGAGTGTTCTCATTTATTGGCAAAACCGTCCGTTGATTCTCATATCTCCATACATTGAATCTAGAAATTAAGAAATATAAAATCAATTATCATAATTTGCATGTTAATCATTAACTTATTCATTAGTCGTCAGCAGTGGTTCCTTGAACCCGCTCGACGTAATTTAGGGACTTCGGTTCATATAACAAAGTAGGTAAAAATCAACAAAAATGAAGTCAAAATTGAGGGGAGACTGGAAGGAACGAACCCGCAGCACTGGCTGCCTTTTGCGGGTTTGTCCTCCAAGTTGGAGTGGACGGTGGAGCGTGGACGCTGTTCGCCATTCCCTGTAACATGGCTTTGCCATCGTCCGCCCAACCTCCCCGACTAACATAATTGGAAAAATAAACTAAACTAAAGTAAAATGAAAATCTAATTAAAATAAAATGTAAAAATAAAATAAATTACCTGATTGGCATCCAAAATTCAAGGTCGTTGGTCGGCCTGAACTGACGGTGGTGGTGTGGTGTGTGTCTGTCGCATGCCTTCCTCGGTTCGGCAGACACTCTCCACCGCACCTCTCCGTCCTTTCTGGGCTGGATGTGGTTGCTGGGCACGGAGCCAGCACCACTTCCCCAACGACCCTCCTGAAATATAAACAAATAAAAGTTAACTTAAATAAAAATAAAACTTACCTTCAATTGGTTCAAAATTCAGGACAAGTCGTTGCTGCTGAACTGGAGTGCCGGGGACGGTGGACGTTTGTCAATTGGAACGCTCAGCAGGGCAAACGTCCGTCTCCGTCCCTTGTCCGTCCCGTCCAGTGGCGTTGGAGCTGAGGGCCATGGGAGGATATCGAGCGTCCTCCAGGCCTACAACCTTCACGCCGGCTTGTCCTCCTGCAATGAGAAGCAAAATAAATAAGTCTTCTCCTTCCGCTACTCATCTTCATTGGTAATAAAAATAGAATTGGCAAAATTTCCCGGGTAGGCCGAATCTCCAATTTATGGGACAATGGAACCCTCGACCGTGAACATGCTCCGTTTGCCGTCAACGGTCGATGTGGTTCCGTAGTCCCTCATGGAGTCGGAAGCTCGCGGTGGCGAAGCCAGGGCCGTGGATGACATTATCTTCAGCCTTGACCTCAGCCACCGAGCTACTCTGCCCTTGGAATCCTTACGTTTGAAATTTAAGCATAAATCCTAGCTAAAATAAATTATGCATTTAAAATTAAAATAAATAAAATTAGCATTCTTACCATCCGTAGCTATGCTGGAGTGCTTCAACTGGAATTTCAGTTGAGCCTCCCTCCCCCATCTTCATAGGTCTCCGGCCTCCTCCGGAGTGGTGGAACACCCCCTTTTTATTAACTCAAATACTACCATCTGACTCTAACCATCTTCCACATATTCCAAATTATATTCATTAAATTATAAAAATTTAAATTATTCCATATTTTACAGGGGTTTCATAGATGCATATGGTGAAGGGATGTGGTAAACTCGGATATGGCCTCCCACCCTCACTATTTGCAGGGAGGAGATGACCATACTCGTTTTACGTTCCTCAAAAGTTTGTTCAGTGTATATTTTTGAGTTTGACGAGGAGATATATCTTAAAATTAGATTTGTATGTATGGGAACATAGATAAAAAATACCGACTCACAGGTCAAAGACGAGATAATGGAAATTTTCCTCTTGAATACTGTCATGGAGCCGAACTGATTGAAACAAAATACAAAGAGAAGTCAGTGCGAGTTGTCACAAGACTAAAGAATGGGCGGAAGGAAGAAAATATGTATCATCACCAGGAACATCAGAACGAAGTTGATATTGAGAAGAAGCAATAGGAACAGGGGGATAAAGAAGACGGATTTTGAAGGATAGGTAATCGGAGAGAATGGTTCAGAGAATGCAGAGAGGCACACACACACTCCTCATGTGTACAGGACAAAATTTAGTAGGCAAAAAGCATTACGACGAGAGAGAGGAAACATAGTGGATGGAAGATGGAACAAGTACGGAAGGTTGTGACATGCAGGTGAAATTTCTAAGCTCAATTTTTGTGTGTGTGTGTGGACTGGATTAAAAATTCAATGAACGAGTCGAGAAAAGACGCTGATACAGTCCATGTTTCCGATGTGAGAGACATATAGGTCGTATAGTGCAAAAAAAGAGTAAGGCACACACACACATGTATCCGACGAGGAAGGGAACGGAGATATTTTCTATGACGATATAATCATGTAATATTTCTCTCTTCAAAAGTAACACACAGTGCATAGTCGACATGTGTATCATCATAATGCATTATTACGGACAACGAAGGAACAACATATAAATACATTTATATAGAAGACAGAAGAGTGTGTACCGATGTTAGGATGCTGCAACTTCCGACAAATTCTCGCTTCTCTCTCCAACTTTTGAAAGTCTGCAAATAAAATAGACCTGCGCATGATTTCAACCGCATTGAACGATCAATATCTGTTCTCTCTCTCTCTTACTGGGGCTCTTCAAAACCGAGCCTTATACTGTTTCTATGGACACAGAGAAAAACCAGCCCATATTACAGGAGAAGAGCGACAGAAGAGATATGAACTGAACCAAGGATACGGAGAAAACTTTCTTATATATGACTTCATACTCACACATATCCCCCTCTACATAGCTACATACATAAAACCCCGAGAGATGCCTATTGATCTTCCTTTCTTTCAACAGGTTCCTTCGCATGGCGGATATTCAATTTTAAGCCCCAGAACAGAAGTGCAACTTCACTCGCTCGTCATAAACCAACATTTCATCCCTCACCCTCCTCAACGCTCCTTCCCTAAACTTTCTACATTTTTCTGTCCAAGTCTAATGGAACATCTTCTCATCTTTCACACATGTTCTCCAACATGACCCTGTTAATTAATTTTTTTTTGCATGTAGCAAGTACCTAACTCGGATCGGATCCAGCAGGACAATCACCTACGATCATTCTCTCTAACTTCCTAGTCATTTCCGTGTAAGCTCTGATATGGATAACTTTTGCCTAGATAGCTACACACAAGAGAGAGAACTTTTCCTATACTTGAAATCTGATTGAACTTATGAATGGTAAATAATAGAAAAATACAAAGTGAAACTTACCCCTTGTGGACAACTTTTTCGTATTAATAATTTTTGCAGCAAATTCCAGACCAGTCGCTTTCTGGACACATCGACGAACAATTGAAAAAGCGCCTCTGATCAAAAATAATAACAAAGCACAAATCACGTTTTGAGAATGAATTATAGACAAATAATGAATGATTGATTATAGAACAAGAAGAACCCGGACACAGTTTTCTTGGGTAACGATACAAAAAATAAATTGATCTCAAGTAAATAATGTGTAAGAAAGGAACCACTGTCCTAAGCAAGAAAACAAGAAACAATAACTGCTTTTTTTAATCATGTATGAACGAAACACTCTCCACACTTACTTCCCAAGTTCTTCTTTCAACTCGTAGTTGTCGGAGAATCTCGTGGAGGCATTAACTGCCATGGTGGAGAGAACAACACTTTCGTGTCCAGTCCACTCCCGGTATTTATTAAAAAGTAAGTTTAAATGTCCAAAGAATTGCGTCCTGCACAAATTTTTCTAGAGAATCCTAATGGGGAGATTTCACTGAAAGAGCCGTCTATTTTTCAATAGCGACGACACAGGACCCACAACAAAATGGAGGAGAATAAACTGTGTGTGTGTATGTGCGAGAGACAGAGAGAAAACCACTGTGCTCTCTCCAGCAAGTCCGGAGTCACTCGATATATAACTTGGCTCTCGGTCTGCCTGTCTCTCGGTCTCTTGGAGTTTTACTCTTGTACAGGCTCGGGCTATTCTCTGCACCACAAGTCTATATAAGCTCTTGGCAATATATTTCTTCCCATGTACAGTACACAATAAGTAGTTGGAGGTGGAGGACCCAAGTTCCGTATAGATGTGCGGACTGACCGAGAAGAATATAGGCAAAGTTCGTTTCCTCGAGTTCCTCGAGTGGAAGTAGATGAGTAGAACAGTGAGGTTCGCCGAATCGCTCCGTTCCTTTTTGCCAATGTATCTCTGTATGTACGACACGAATGGTGGGATACTCAGTGAGTACTCTCTTCTCGCCAAGGAAAAGAAAACCCGGGTTCATGCGCATCAAACCCGGATTTCTCGCTTCTTCCTTCTAACCAACATTGACTGACTAGTCACTCTTCCATTCCTAGCACACATATCTCTCTCTCTCCTGGTTTCTCAGTGACTGGGACTCATTGGGACTCCTCTAACTCTACCCTCTCCCTATAGATTCTTTTGGCTTCTCTCTCTCTCTATTTTAACTATTATAGTAGCATTTGACTCCACTACGTCCTCCTCCTTTTCTCTCACTGATACCTACTATTGACTATCTAGACCCAAAAAATCAACACCATCACCATTTCACATCGTCGTCGGGAGAATCGGCCAGAAAGCAAAATTCTGGTGACTAGGCTACTCGTGCTACGCAAACTACTAACGATAGGGACGACTTTACTATTTCTCTTAAATTCCAACGGGAAAGTTTTTTTATCATGATGCGGATGCGCCCCGTCTATAATCTATCCGAGTATGCAATGTAACCCTACTTTGACTCTCTAACTTAATGTCTACCTGCCACTAGTCACTAATACTAATCCTACTCCTACCAGTCCTACACCTCCAACCAACTCACTTCTACTACACAATTCCACATGCAGACACAGACACACACACACCACTATCCTACTCGGCCTACACTTTCATGTAAGCAATTCCGAATTTTCATCTTTTCTCTATAATTTTTATCCGTCTGTTCCACTCGGCACTGTCCGTCCTTCTTCTTCTTCTTCTCCTCTCCAAACTCCCTTCCCTTTCCTTATTTCCTTCAACTCCGTCAACGAAACCAAGTTTTCCTCTCTACCCTTATTCCTCTCGTTCCTATCTTCCTCGAGCCAATCCTGGTTTTTGCTCTTAACCAAACAAGTTTCACTTCACAAACTTATTTCCTCATGCTTATTTCTTCTGCCTCCCGTTTTCTACCTCCTCTGGCTGGAACTTGTAAATGCAAAATTCTCTATACGCTCCTTCGATCCTCCCTCAGCTACAATGCTCCTGCTGCAACAAACAAATATATAAGTAATAAGCAGTCAACTCATAGTACACTTTCATTTCATTCATCCAGAGTGAGTGGAAGAAACTCTTTGATTTGAATCATTATCCCCTACCTAAGGACTCCACACCCTCTCTACACGCAATTATACCCTTCAAAACAAAATGAGGAGAAGGAGTCAACAACAAACAACAATACTCTTGGTTTGGTCAATGAATGTTGGCCACAAGTCACACAAGAGTACAATCACTCAGAAACAATGTACAAGTAAGTACAAGACACATTATTTCTGCTTCATATAAAGGATATCCACTCTCAGTCAGCTCAGCCTACTACTTGAAACATTTTTTATCATTACAATATTACCTTCACTTATTTTCCACTTGATTACGTAAGGGGAAAAGTAAATACAAAATCATACACGGATCATCGTACAATCCTCAATCGAGAGCAGAGGATCGAGAGTAGTGGATACAGAGAGAGAGAGAGAGCCATGAGCGAGAAATATATATATTTCCTCGATGATGATGATGACAATATCTCCTGGCGATGGAGCACACACACAACAGAACCCAGCACATGTGCTATTATTCTATTATGGTACATTACATCCTACGACGTACTTACAAAACTTACAATCTCCTATCCACAAACAAAAACTGGTAAACTACTTATATAGGTTGTTGGTTGTAGGTAGATATGTCGAGACCTGGGCTGATTACTCGTTTATTATTTATTTTGACATTTGATACTACATATCTTTGGTGGGCGATATAGGTGATGTGTGTCTGATAGGAGATTGGAGCGAGAAGTAAAAGGGGATCGACAAACAACAAAAGCTCAGAGAGGAACGGAATCGATGCCTCTTCTTCGATGCTCAATGAGTGAGTCTATCAAACACTGTAGGCGCGACCGAATTTAGTAATTATACATTCTCTACTACTACTTATTATACACACGACACCAGTACCAGGACCAGGACCAGGACCAGTACCAGTACCAGTCCCAGGATGTGAACAGATTAAAGTCTGTAGATACACTCTACAATCAACAAGAAGAAAGGAGCTTCGGCATACCTCGACTTCCACTTCCACTTCGACACAGTCAGTCAGAGAGGTCTATCAACTATTAGAATACTTTAGGTCGATGATGTCAGTCCGTGTAGTAGTAGTAATAGCTCGGCTACGTAAACTTGAATTCTCATGACAAGAAGCGGATCCGCGGTTGACGGTTGACGGTGACGGCTGACGGTAGACAAGTCGGTCGGTCGGTCCGTCTCTATCTGTTCTTGACCGTGCGACTCTTGAGAAGAAACAAACGAGAAAATCAATAAACTTGAAAATGAAATCCAAAACGGTGTAGTAGTCACGTCACTCTCGGCTCTTCTGTCTGATCAATTTAGCTCTTCTCACTCTACTTCCCTACATCTTCAATGATATCTTCCTCTTCGGCTCCCGAGTCAAGTCAAAATTTTGAAGGTGGATCCAGATCGAGATCGAGACCGAGACCGAAGAAGATGAATTTAAAAAAATATCCGAATGAGTTTTATACTCACTAGTTACTTATAGGTCACAATCACAACAATCAGTAGTACATCTTCTCACAGTCAAACTTGAGTCTCACCACCTGAGAGAGAAATTTTTGAGTAACCCGAGAGTTTTTGAAAGATGCGCCTTTTGTTTACTTTCATTCCGGCCATGTACATACTACTGACTGATAATGAAAGTACTCTGGCTACATAAATAATGCGCACTAAATTATATGCACTTTACAGTGCAGCATGGGCAGCCCACTCTCAAGTACCCTATTATCCTCATGTTTATAATATTACCAGCTCGTCTACTCTGATCTCTCCTTCTCGTTTTCGTTCGAGGAGCGCCTACTTAAGTACATGTCTATAGCACATTCCTTTAAGTATTCATTTATTTCTTACGCCTTGTTTCTTTTACGTGTGATGTTGTCCTTGTTCTTGTCGTTAAAGGATGCGATGGGATATAGTCAGTCTACTAGGAGGAGAGGAGATGCAAAAGAAGAAAAAAAAGCTTTAACAGATGCTGATGCTATGAGCTCAATGTGCATTCAATACTACTTTACTGTTTACTACTTCATTATACTCGCTGTGTAGCCTACGATCTACGACACACTCTAAATTCTTTCAAATTGAGAACATAATTTTATTGTAACAAAAAAAAACAACAAATATTCAATATATATAGTAGATCAACATTTGTACACATTTTACATGTAATATACTTTTAGAGAGAGAGAGAGGAATCGTATGGCACTTTATAATGGCTGAACGCTTCAAATTCAAATGATGAAATGGTCAAAGATCTACAATTTCTTTTGGTAGATTTATCTTACAATGGTGAATTTTATAGATAATACAATTCAATTATTACTTACGATTACGATTACGATTACTGTATTAGTAGTCATCGTCCACATGTCAAACACACACACACACAAATTATATGATTATCACATAAAATCTACAAAAACTTTTTATTTTATTCTATATTATAATGTCTTACTTATTATTATAATGCTTAAATTATATATTGACAGTTATATTCTTATTACTATAGTTTAAATTAGTATGCTTAAGTAGGGTTTTGATATTTTTCGACACGTCTGTCCTATTAATTATACAGAGTGTGGGGGAGAGAGAGAGCATAGTTCCATAAATAAATTCCTTACTGCAACGTGCGCGCATGCAATACAGAGACAAAGTAAGGCAATATGACGGCGTATCCAGTAACAAACTATATAGTACAACGAACAATAAATTATATACATATAATTATTTATATAACAATAATTTTAATGAAAATAATTTAGCAGTTAAATAATATATATAATAACCATTGCTAAAAAAATTGGGCAAATACACATACATATAATTAAATGAGATGTGGAAGTTCAAGAAACTAATACATATTTATTTATGTGTAGTAAGAATACCAAGTAGCCTACCGATTGGAAAGTATGTGTAGGTATATCGTCTGTGAAGAATCAAAATGACCCGTATCGAATTTACGCTACAATTAAAATGAGCTACTTAATAATAAAAAAAATGCTAAATTAATTGGATGCGTAAAATGTTAATTATGAGTTTTTAAAAAGTGTAAAGGTTTGCATTTACACTTTTTTGAAAAGTGTAAAATGTTGCATTTACACGTTTTTGAAAAGTGTAAAATGTTGCATTTACAATTTTTTAAAAAGTGTAAAATGTTGCATTTACACGTTTTTGAAAAGTGTAAAATGTTGCATTTACCCGTTTTTGAAAAGAGTAAAATATTCTAACTAAACATTTTTGAAAAGTTCAATATGCTGTATTTACATAGTTTTGAAAAATGTAAAATGCTCTATTTACATTCCTTAAGGATTACACGATATTCATATATTGTTTGTAGATAGTTAATTTCCTATTTAGTTAAATGTGGATATGAGTCATTTTGCTTCTTCACAGGTGATATTTATTCTATGTAAATCCGTAATCGTAAGAAAGCAATAAAATTAGACAATTTTCATTTAAGGACTAATTGTAAAAATTATCCTACCTTGTAAATTATAATCATTATGAGCAATTGATAAAAAAAATTAGATAATTATTACAACTATATATGTTTAGTGCCGTGGGATCTTCGTCACCAGTACCAGGAGTGTGAAACTGATAACTATGAAATACGTATGGAATTGTGGGGAATAGTTCAAGATAGTTATGATGGGATGGGATGTAAGTCATAGGATCATACATATTATAATTTATACAATTACACACACAACTTACTTTTATTAAACTACTTCATTAAATTCTTCTTGATATCTGACGCGATTTACATTTTCTCTTCTAATCGTGATATTGAGCCTCTTACAATGTGCCTCTAGGTATAAGGGGGGACCTACTTAGGTATAGCTACAAAGGTACCTGAGAGTTACATATATAAAAAAAAACTAGGCGGGTTTTAAAAAGTTGATATTGTGCGAGTAGTATGTATAATCTTGCTCGATGCTTAAATTACTGACTGTATAATCTCAAGAGTCGTAAGTGGATTCTTGGAGAGAGAGAGAGAGTGAAGCATGGTGTGATCTTCACTCTTGTTCGTAATAGTTTTTACATTGTATCAGAAATTTAAGTACAAGCAGTTAAACAGGCTTCCACTCTGTGTTCGCTACTACGCTAATGTTCGACTCATGATTTATAAATGTGACTAAAGTTGCACACAATCTCACCCTGAAAACTTTTCTAACGATCATATCATATACACATACCACATATATAAAAGCCGTAGCCGTAGCCGATGCCGTAGCCCGAGCACATTTGTTTCATCTCACGTAGGTAGGGTCCAATGTATATGGGTAGATATACTTGATGTCATGTAGTCTCGCTAAAGTGCAGACGGCCAGTGATTAAAAAATAAAATAGACAGAATAGGAGAGGTAATTACATATGAATAGTTGTGAACGATTCCGAGTCGTATATAATTACATACCTACATATATAATATATAGAGATGGAATTTATAGGGAACTGAGTTGGTTGGTTTTGGTTGATGGTGTTATTGGTGGTGGGCTCACCCGTATCCGTAGGATGGGTATACACAAGAGAGAGTCAACAGTGCACTCAGAAGAGAGACTGCGATAAGATATAAATGTTTTGGTGTAGTAATAAATACGGAGGTATGTCTGTCTACATATGTAGGCAGGTTTTTGTGTAAATACCAATTCTCAGGTTCAAAGTCCGATGTGTACCCATGATTCCAAGTCTGGTTCTGGTTCTGGTTCTGGTTGGTCTCTGTCTGTATATGTAGTAGCTGGAGTGAGAAGGAGCCTTATTCATAATTAATTTTTAATCAGAGCATTTGGTTTATTAATAGTTCTTGGCTCGGGTAAACTTCGGTACACAGCACTGAATCCTTTCGAGGTGACGGTGTCGTCCGACTTAAATTTCAAAATGATAGTCCCTTCTTCGGAGCGGATCGGCGGTGGGAGACGATTTCCACAGTACTTTCCCAGAGGAGTCGAGGAGGCCGTGTCACCCTCACCATTGAACACCTTCATATTTCACAATAATAAATAAATATACCAATTAATTTCGTTTCCAAAAAGGGATCCCAGAGGAGTCCCTCCACAATCACACCATACGCATACATTCTCCTCCAGCCATATCAAAGCTCTCCTCAATATAATCTCATTTCCTCTATTATTTTGTTGTACTGTACTGTACAGAGACAGACTACTGACACTCAAACTGAGCAACTCAAAAATCCCTCAGTCCTCCTCCCGCATTGAACATTCTCAATTCTGGAGGACCAAGAAACTAATATTAGATTTCTATTTTCGAACCATCTCATGTAACGACGTCTCCCGCGAGAGCCTACTATCACAATTTACCTTCTTTTCCTCTCCCTTTGTTTTTTTAGTGATCATTAGTCTCAGCTGATTTTTCTACAAGTACACAATGAATTTGTTTTATACTTATGATTATTTTACGACCCAAGACCGGCAACCGGGGAAGGAGGATACTACTACTACTACTCTATACGAATCTCTTATCGCTTCTCTCTCTCTCTCTCCCAAAAACTTATTACACGTTGCGAGGAGGAAAACCATTCTCCTCTCTCGCGCGCAGGAGAACATTTTCACCTTCCGCCAAGTTGTCAACACTTTCATTTATGAATTTGATAGTTCGTGACTCAGTACATCAAGTATGAAGAGGAGGAATGTGGACTTTTTCATTGAATCTCATGAGTGGAGAAGCATTGCGCAATATGAGCCAACCATGATATGCACATTTGACGTCCGGAGGGGCGGTGGTAACATTGAAAATGGCTTATCTCGTCCTGTTCACCCGCACCGTATGGACCACCACCATACCATTGGCAGAGTCTCGAGTTGTATTTTTTTTTGTAGTTTTTCTTTTTGAGACTCTGAGAATTCCAAAAGTATTACTCCACACCATAAAAATAGAGCAACATGGAATTGGAGCAGTAACGACCGATACACTACTGACCAGGACGAAACGCGGGCACTCTCACTCCGCTACCCGCTACCCGCTCAACCACTACACAGTGTGTGTAGACTGTCCAAATGCATAAGGCATTAGACGCTTACGGGGAAGGAGAGGAAAGTGGAGTGTAAAGGGAAAGCACTACTACTACTACCACTACTACTACTACTACTACACTACTACTACTACTATACTACGACTACTACTACCAACTGGCACATCAATGCCACACTTTTCCAGTCGTTCTCCGTCCCATACACATTACATAGCCTTCCATGAGAGAGCTCAAGATTTTATTTGTAATTTGCATGCAGCCCGGCCGTAAAAAGTCCTGGGTTGCGACAAAGCTCAGAATGCTCAGCCAATTAGATTACATTTTTTTCCAGAGAGAAATTTTATCCTCACCATGTAGAGAGCATGTACACGGTATGGTTGGCCTTATCAGGAGAGAGAGAGTCTCGTCGAGCGTGAGCGTACATAAGGAAAAAGGAGAGATTTTCCAAGAAAATGTCTAATTAAGTGTTCAAGGAAATTTCTTTTTGTGCTAAAAGAAACAACTATAGAAAACTTTGCTCCTTCCACTCTCAAAGACTTGATTCCTCCTGAACGTGAAGAAGGTGTTCGGAACTATAACTACATTGTAATTCAGTTTTCAATCCGTATGGAAGTCAACAGACGCTCACACACACCCGACCTAATTAACGAGGATTTCCAGTCAAAAAAGGGTGTGCTCCTCCCTGCCTGGCATCCCGGGTTGAGCAGAGCACATCATTTGTTTCTCATTTAATTATGACATAATTAACATCGTCATTTACTTTACTCCGTGTTACTCTCCTCCACACTTCCCCCTCCCCTCCTCTCTCCTTTCCTGATGAACCGAGACCCGACGCCGACGAACCTTGTCTCATTTTCAAATGCCGTATAAACGTCCCGATCCCGATCCCGGAAATCCCAAATAATTAATGAATGTATCGTAAATATATTTGTCTAATCAGGAATTATTTGTTCATTTGTACAAGAAATAAAAAGGACGAGCGTAGGGAGGTGTGGAAGGGGAAAGGGAACAATAAAACTGTCCGACTCTCGTCATATGTCTATTTCCTCCAAAAAATGGTACAATTTCCACATTTTTTTTCCTCTTCCAACATACACACTCTCTCATGGACGTCACCCCGTCTCTCTCTCTCAGAGTCAGACAGTAGTGTGGAGGAAGGAAGGAAGGAATCGATACATGGATTTCACTTTCACGAGACCAGGTGGAAATTTATCGAACTTTAGATTTAACATGAGCTTGAACTCCTACATATATATACTCTGTGTAGACATGGTTTGGGGATGTGATAGAAATAGAAAATAGAAGCGGAGAGTGACTGTACGAGAGTAGATGGAAATTAAACGAGACACTGATGTCAAGTAATTTTGAGGGAAACTTCGCCCCTGCAGTTCATTAGTGCCGGGGAGGAAAATATATAATATGCTCATGCTCATGATGAACATTAGAAATTAAATTAAAGTCAGTGTTTTTGTGCTGGGGAGATGGAGAGAGAGAGTTTACATATAAATATAGACAATTAGTACTTTCGACTCAGACTAATCTGACAACAGCCACGAGCCGAATAAGTGAAATAAATTTCCACAATTTTAACCCTATTCAGAAAGAATAACACTCAGCGGAACCAACAAGAAATGAAGTTAGATCCGACTCTATAATGGATTTGGATCAAGACATTACACCCTACACAGACACGCTATACCAACTATCATCTCCACCTTCATTATACATAATACACCATATAGCAGACGGCTCCTGTAATGTGCTTTCACCCAGCGTCTACATTCTACATCCATTCACACCCTTATATACTAGGTACGTCTCTCAAATCGTACGATAAATTTTGAGACACGTATTTGACTGGGATTGCCAACGGCACTTTCTTTCTTTTTTTCTGCTTCAAATGAAAAAAGTATTTTAATCTCCATTATAAAATATATTGGTTTTAGCAGTCTCAATAATTTCTATATTTTTTTATTTGACATTTTGTTAAAAAAATTGGAGCTAAAAATTCCTGTATGATTTTAGGCTATCTGTATAACGTTTCTAATTACAGAGCCGGACAAAGGAATTGGTTTTAGGCAGCAATGTGTGACCATACAAAAACCACCATTTTGACTTTAATGATGGTTTTCTTTGGCAAAGCAAAATGTTGTATTTACATGTTTTAGAAAAGTGCAAAATGTTATTTTTACTTGATTCAGAAAAGTGCTCAATGTTCTATTTACATGTTTTGAGAAAAGTGGAAAATGTTTCATTTCCATGTTTTTGAAATGTGTAAAAAAAATTATTTGCATGTTTTTGAAATGTGTAAAAAAAATTATTTGCATGTTTTTGAAAAGTCAAAATATTCTTTTTTACAGATTTTTGAAAACTGCCAAATATTCCATTTACACGTTTTTTGAAAACTCAAGCAGCGAGGGCTGCCTGCGCTGACCGCATTATCCGGCCCTGTCTAATTATATGAGGAATGAGGATGACACTCAAATTTTCTTGTTTTTTAACTGCTTCGTAAATACTTTATATTTTATCAACTAAAATTCTTCCCATATAACTGCTAAAAAAATATATTGCTAATAAAAAAAACTTTTTTTTCGCTCCCGGCCCCGGCCCCAGCAGAAGAAGAAGAACCTTTTTAAATTTGCATATATATCGCTCGCCCCACATGCTGCTATGGAGAGAAAATTGAAGGAGAAGTCGGTTGGTTGTTGGTTATGGTGAGGGAAGGAAAAGGAAATTGAGGGAAAAATTCATAAGAAACAAACATAATAATATACTCTGTGTGAACTACATACAGTCCTTTATATGGTCCCCTGAAACTTGAAATTACTCTCCATCTACATGGACCTTACATGATAAATTTAGAATCTTCCAGACAAAATGAGCCGAAATAAAAGTGGCTCCCAGACCATAGGACCAGGACCAGTGCCAGAGAGAGAGAGAGATCCACATCCCCGCACTATGCATATACTTCACGCAACAAGGACTAAAAACAAAAACAGAGTCCTCCAAATACTTAGGGCATATAGGAGAAGGAGCCACTGAATTAAATAATTCATTTGGTCTTTAATTACTTCGTATGACGCATACTTCCACTTGGAGTTGGAGAATATAAAAATTCATATACAATATTTCTTTTTACACTGAATAACCGTTTTTTTAAAACAAAAATAAATAGAAGGGAATTTTTATACTGTGTCGTTGTCGTTGGGTTGGTTGGGATAGTAATGATAAAGTAGATGAGAGCGTCCGCCGTCCACAAAACTTATATTTTCTTCCTTTCTCTCCATAAGCAAGAAGCAAGTCTCCAATCTATATACAATCTACCATGCTCCCTCGTTCCATGGCATGTACATGGTTTATTACTCGTTGAGTAATCTCAAGGACAAGGACAAGTGGACGGACGGAAATTCAATACAAGGAGACAGCTCTTTGACACATTTTACCGTAAATGTTCGACTCGTGTACAGTACAGTAGTAGGTATAGGTCCAAAATAACATTACAAATTCTTAATGAAAAATATAGACAAATCTAAAGGGGCAACAAATGGATTATTTGTAACAATTATTCTTCGCACTCACAGACAATTTGGAGTATTTCATTTTCCCAATTTATTTGGTTTAATTAATCGAGCATTTACTCTACAGAGAGATTTCTCGGAGCATATAGGATACAGGACTTTCTAACAACAATAATATTTCTTGGACAGAATCCTTCTCTCGTCTCATGCTTGTTCTCTGTCTGTCTAACTAAAAGTGTTTTCGAGGCTTGCTAAGGCTCCACATGCATATCGTCTGTGAAGAACCAAAATGACCCATATTCATTTTTAGTCTCAAACAAAATGCAATTTCTACAGAATTAATTAAAATATCATGTTCATCAAAGCATGTAAATGGAACCTCGTGCATTTTTCAAAAACCAAGTAAATAGAATATTTTGCACTTTTCAACAAGCATGTAAATAGAATATTTTTAACTTTTGAAAAACATGTAAATAGGACATTTTGCACTTTCAAAACACATGTAAATAGGATATTTTGCACTTTAAAAAACATATAAATAGGATATTTTATACTTAAAAAAACACTTACATAGAATATTTTGACCTTTTCAAGAAGCACTTAAATACAATATTTTGCACTTTTAAAAGACACTTAAATAGAATATTTTGCACTTTTCAACAAAAACTTAAATAGAACATTTTGCACTGTTAAAATCCACTTAAATAGAACATTTTGGCCTTTTCAAAAACTTGTAAATAGAACAATTTGCTCATTTTAGAAACCCGTGATTACTATTGTAAGCATGAATCTTATTCACTGTTTTTTTTTTGACATAGCTCATTTTAATTCTAGCAAAAATTGGAAATGGGTCATTTCGGTTTTTCATAGACGATATATGCATAGGGAAAGGGGAAGAAATTATTGAGGGAGAGAGAGAAAGCGAGAGAGGAATGCCGCTGTTAAATTTCTAATTTGAGTTTCCTCTCGTATTTCTGCAATTTTTTAGCCTTATGTATTTTTTCTTGGAAGCTTCGTGGGGAGAGTGGATGTGTGTGAGTAAGTTAGTGGGCTAGAGGATGGGGGAAGGGAATTGACTGGATGGGACGACCAACTCAGTGGAGGGAGGGGAGGAGAGGACTCTGTATTACATAAGTAGGTAGGTAGGTACATACACATAAATATGTACAAACTCATCCCGTCCATACGCACCCTCGTCGCTTTCTCTAAATCTCAATCCTCACTCTCCTCCGCCATGAGCGTCCCTCTGTCTCTTTCTCCACAAAACGGTCCAGTTGCCGCTGTCTTGGTCTTGGCCGGAGCCGGAGTGGAACATGTGCAAACTATAACCGCTTCCCCTTCACAATACAACAGAGCTGTATGTGTGTACTCCGACTAGGGAAGCACTACAGAGATGAGAGATAAGGATCCCCGAACAAAGTGATAATTACAGAGTGCATGAGGATGAATAGTGAATATTACGATAATGATTACATTCATCATGAGCACGATTATGCTTTTCCATGTCCTACATTATGTCATCCCGTCTTGAGTGGAGCAGCCTTCCCCATCCCTTACCTTCATCTCCTTATCTATCACCATCACAAGACAGAGACAAAAACTGCTTCTATCCTCTCGCACTCCGCCGTCTCTCCATCTCCCCATCTCTCTGTCTCTGTCTGTCCTCTTCCTCCGTCCGTATACGTCTCTGTCTTGTCCCGAGATTTCTCTATTACAACTTTACATCTGCTTCTCCGTCTCCTTTACACCCATATTTCCACTTATTTACAGCTGTTTTTACTCTACCCACTCCCTCAGTCTCATGTACATAGGTAGACAGACTACTCAGAGACAGACCAGAAAAAAAAACATGGAGACGAAATTAAACATTTCTCCCCGATTTTGTTTTCTGTCCTCTTCTCTTCAACATGATGTGAAAGTTTCTTTTCACTTTTCACATATTGCAAGAGAGCCCTCCATTTTCCTACACAATACTGAATACACGACACTCAATGCTCAATTGTGAGGAATTTTATTAATTTGGGGAAAGTACCTGCTCTTTATTTCAAGAACCATCATATCGTCAGGGAAGAACCAAAATTACCCATATCCATTTTTAGCAAAAAACAATATCTACTATGTATCTACAAAATGTAGTAAAATATGTCTTGAAAGCATTTAAATTGAAAATTTTACAGTTTTTAAAAACATGCAATTAGAACATTTTACAGTTTTTAAAAACATGCAATTAGAACATTTTACACTTTTTTAAAACATGCAAATAGAACATTTTACAGTTTTAAAACGCATGCAAATAGAACATTTGACACTTTTAAAAAGCATGCAATTAGAACATTTTAAAGTTTTTAAAAACATGCAAATAGAACATTTTGCACTTCTCAAAAACATGTGAATAGAAAATATTGCACTTTTAAAAAACATGCAAATAAAAAATTTTGCACTTTTCAAAAACATACAAATAGAACATTTTATGTATGTTTCGCATTTTAGTTATATGACATAGCTCATTTTGATCCTAGCGTAAATTGGATACGGGTCATTTTGGGTCTTCACTGACGATATAGGTAAGATACTAATAGTATTAATTTTTTGGAGAGAGAAACAGAAAGAGGTAGTGACGGGGGGGGGAGGGGGATGTAATTTGTAGAGTTGACGGAATTTATTTTTGAGTAAAATACCAAAAGAAAAAAGGGAAAATCGAGGATGCTTTTGAATAGAACAGTGCCTTCATTATACATTGGTTCGACAGTAGAAAGTAGAAAGGGCAAATTTTACACCTTCAACTTGTACGGATACACATGTAAAAATAATTTAATAAATAATGGGAGAAAGGCAGAAAGAAAGAAAGAAGGAAAGAAAGAGAGAGAAAAAAAATGAAGGAAAATGAGGCTGGGAAATTACCTCGACAAAATCGAAAGCACAGTCATTTTCATCTTCGATCTCAAATGTGATGAATTTCATTTCAATGGGTGTATCATCCTCGCCTTCGATCACCCACTCGCAGTCTTCACCGTCCGCGTAGACGACGTCTCCGTAGCCGGCATGAGAGTAGACGAACGAATCCGAGTCCGTCGCAAATAGTAAGCCTCCACAGACTGTGCACATAGAACAGAACAGAAACCAACAAAAATCAGAAAAACCTCACCATTGTATTTTTTTTCTTCCTCTCCCAACTCTCTCTCTCGCTCTCTATCCCCTGCGATATCAGTTCCGCATACATTTTTGCAACATATTCATTTTACACACGCTATCCCGCTATTCTCACGCTCCTTTCAATAATATTTTATCGAATTAACCATGCATATTGAGCAAGGTCATGCAAAATAATTTTTTCCCATACACCCACACAACACCCCCAGTCTACGACCCTGTTTACAACCATAATAGCATAAGCTCCATATATTTTTATAGAGTTTTTTTCCTTCGTTTTTTTTGTTACTTATATTATTATGACTATGAATATGGCTATGATATGGCCAAAGTTTCGAAATTCAAACAGAGAGGCTTCAAAAATCTACATTATTACAGTTGAATTTGGTACTAAAAGGAGACATAGGAAATGCTGGAAGGCAGGGCCGGATAATGCGGCCAGCGCAGGCAGCCCCGCTGCTTGAATTTTCAAAAAACATGTAAATGGAATATTTTGCAGTTTTCAAAAATATGTATAAAAAAAAAATATTTTGAATTTTCAAAAACATGAAAATCAAATTATTTGTACATTTCAAAAACATGGAAATAAAACATTTTAACACTTTTCTCAAACCATGTAAATAGAACATTGAGCACTTTTCAGAATCAAGTAAAAAGAACATTTTTCACTTTTTTAAAACATGTAAATACAACATTTTGCTTTACCAAAGAAAACCATGAATAAAATCAAAATGATGGTTTTTGTATGGAAGCAAATTGCTGCCTAAAAGGATTTTCTTTGTCCGGCCCTGCTAGAAGGATGTGCATAGCACGCATATTTACTTTAACCCGGTCCCGGTCCCGGTAGGTCAACATTTTTAATAAATTAGACTGGTTGCTCCATGCCTAATTTATATGTGAATTCACATTACCTGAGGACGGATCTCGTTATTTTGAATTCATTAGTAATTAGTAGTTAACCTATAGGGAACTTTGTCTAAAATGGAATATTTACTGCGTATTAAATAATATTTGTAGAATTAAAATTCTTACAACAAAAATGACAAAACGATATACCTATACCGTATGTCATGTTTTCATCCTTTGTCAAAAAAAAGAAGAAGGAATTTAAACCAATGTACTACACTACTGTACTACAGTATTGGTTTACATGACCCAAAAAAATTGATCGAGAGAGCCACGGTTTTGAGTGATGCTTTCAAGTCGAAGTCGAAAGTCGAAGGTGCAGAAAGTACCTTATATGTACATGCACATATTTTTGGTGTGGAAGACGTGATGTGTTTACAGTGGGGAATGTTGTTAGTGCATGGGCCTGTAAAGCCTCTTTTGAATATTTGAATGCACAGGAAAATTCCTCCCATTTCCTCTACACAAGATACGAGCTGTGTGTGTAGTTTCCCTGTACACAAAGCTCATTCGGCTTTGACGAACATCACCTCACCTCATCGTGGTTCCGTTCCTCGAGCTCAACTTAATTTCTGAAAGCTGGAGCGGTGGAGCTGTGGAGCTGTGGAACTGGCGCTGGAACTGGAGCCGGAGCTGGAGCTGGAACTGGAACTGGAACTGGAACGAGAGCGAGTGCTGGAACTGGAACTGGAAAGAGGCTTCGTCGTATCCGCCTCATATATAGTCACACATTTTAAAAAGATTGGATTTATGTACAGCTGGCCACGATCTCGACACAACTCCTCCATGAAACCAAAAGTATTTCTTTTCTTTTTTAAACCCCCCCCCCCCCTCATTTTTGTTTCCACTTCCGACATTTTACTCCCAACTTTTGTGAGCATGACTGGGACTGGGATATTTGCAAGAGAGGAAATTGAGGGAATTCAAGATGTTTCTTTTTGTGAAGAGTTTTCATTTCTTATTAATTAATTATGCTTACAGCTTCTAAGTGGCGATAATTTTTTATGAATGAATGAATGAAAAGTACACATTTAGGAAGGAATCTGCTTGAAGTAGTTGGAGTTTAAAGTTGTGACTAAAAAAAAATGTAAAGTGCTTTTCTTTTTCCTTCCCCCCCCCCCCTCCCCACTCTCTCAATTTAAAACTCGTTTTCCTCATATAAAGAGCGAAAAGAAGGAGACCACACCACGTGTCATACATACTAAGGAACAGAGGCTGTATGAGAAATCTAAGGAAATCCAAGAGTTGAAGGAAACGCCAAATTAAAGGATTTTCTCTAACTACTCCAACCGAACCGAGGAAACAACTGCTTGACGTGGAGTAGGAAAAAAAACAATTTAAATAATGTTTCTCAAGTTAATGAAAAGCTCGTAAATAATATTGAGCCCGTGAATTTTTCTCTCGTGTTGCGCCATCCCTTCCTGTCTTCAGTCTACAGTCGACAGTCGACAGTTACCGTTACCGTTCAGAACACAGAGCGGGGCCGGGACCGAGACCGGCACCGGCACCGGGACCGGGACTAAAGAGAACTGTAGAGTGTAGATGAGAGGGAGACCGTGCCTTCTTCTTCTATCTCTCACCAAACGACCAAAAGTCGTCTGTTCTACTACTACTAATACTACTACGACTACAAAGTAATATACGAACGACGATCCGAACTCCGAACCGCTCCACACAACTGAACTGATAAACAAGGACACTACAAAGGGGAGCTGGTGAATGGAGGATTTTGAGATGACTTCCCATTGGACTGCATACATGTTGTGTTTTTGGATGATGCCTCTTGACAAAGGGAAAAGGGATGCATGGCGGAATTGTCATTTCCCAGGGTGACATCCTCAATGTGAAATATACGAGAGTGACACGAGAATTTATGTACACAAGGACAACGAGGAAAGATCATGACTTGCTCCTTCTCCTCTTCGTCCCCTCAAAATGCTGACAATGAAGAAAATTCCTCAAGTTCCTATTATCGCCTCATCCTCATTCTCTAAATACGGAGGATGATGGGGGGAGCGGAGAAAATCTCGTCTCCGTCAAACAAAGAATCTGTTATGTCCACAGATATTCAGCAATTTTTTTCATTGGGTCAATTGTCAATTCTACATTCTCGGCGCTCTCTCTCTCAATGTAACATCCAGTTCAATGGAGTCGGCTGGAGAGACTCGAGTCGACGACGACTCCTTCTGAGGACACTCATCTCATCTCCTCTCCTGTACTCTCCACCCGAATCTTAACAACTCTTTACCGTCTTTTCTACTTTCCACTAAAACTTTTCACCTGTACGCTCCTCTCCCACTTCCGAGTATACTTAGCCGGAGCCATTCAAAATTATAATATCCAACCCCGCACTGACTCAAGCGCCGTCGTAATATTTTGATGCATTACACAAAGTGACAATGGCCTCGCGCCCCTTGACCTAATTCCCTTTGTACGAATACGAATCTAGGTGTGCGAATGTCCAATGCTCGAAAATCTCTTGTCCGAAATTTGCATTACAGACAAATTCACTTAAAAGGGACTCCGCGGGACCGACCTAATTTGTCCCTTATAACCGAATTCCCTTTTAACCGTTTAAGGGATTTCCCTTTTAAGCGTACTCCAGACTCCAGTTATCTTTAAAAAATTTAAGATTTCATTTTTAGTAAAGGAGTAAGGTATTTAAAATGTTGTCCGTGGACAGTTAATTGGAATGGTAAGAAAAGTCAGTTAATTCGGTTTGTTTGGATTTATTTTGATTTTTATTTTGATTTTTGCTTCTTTACACTGGTTTCTTTCAACTATAAGTCTAAGTATAAGTTTTTTTCACTTTCCTGCTTAATTCTACTTATTTCACTGGAACCTAAACCCGTCTCTTTTATTATTTCAATTTTCTTGTGGGTTTTCAACTTCTGCACAATTTCATACTTTTGTTCCGTACTTAAGGAGTTTCTTTTTCGCTTCAACATTTTGCCTAGCGAACTCAGTAAAGCTGGACTGAGCAGTAAAAGTTAGTCAGATTCAGAAGACGCGAAGTCAAGAAAGCTTTACAATCTATAAATACAGCGACCTACTTAGATACTAGATAATGTTGATTTTTATCATTTTTTTTCAAAAATCCCTTTTAAGTGACAAAAAATCCAAAAAACGGTAAAAAAAAGTCCCTTTTAACCGAATAATCCCTTTTAGCGGTTCCCTTATAACCGGATAATTTTAGCATTGTAACATAGGCTGGCCAACCAAACATGTCAAACCTGTCCCGTTTAGCCGGTTTTCCCTTTTAACAGAATCCCTTTTAACAGAATCCCTTTTAAGTGAACTTGTCTGTATCGAATTTATTTTGTCCGAATCCGAATGCAGCTACTATGAGATTCTGTATAAAAATCCCCCCTCACAATTTATGAATTTCTAACATTTTCTGTCTTTATTATTTGTGTACACATTTGACTAATTTGAAATGGTTAGAACGAACAAGTGTTGGACATATCGTCTGTGAAGAACCAAAATGACCCATTTCCATTTGTAGCTAAAAATAATTTCTACTATCTACAAAATTATTGAAACATGTCTTGAAAGCATTTAAATGGAATATTTTGCACTTTTAAAAAACATTGAATTAGAACATTTCACACTTTTCAAAAACAGGCAAATAGAACATTTTACACTTTTCAGAAACTCGTAAATTAACATTCTAAGCATGTTTTTCATTTTGCTTTTATAACATTTAGCTCATTTTGATTCTAGCTTAAATTGCATATGGGTCATTTTTGTTCTTCACAGACGATATTATTATGCAAAAACAAACATGGCTACTCTAATTCTGCTCGTCTAAATTACAAATTAGAGAAAAACCTCAACATTTATATTAAAGTATTTTGTTTTGTCTTTTACAAGGAAAGGGAATGCATGGTGGCATGCCACAAGAAGCTTCATTGTCAGTGATGTGGCCCAAAAGTCAAAAGATGTGTGAGTACGGGAACGGGAGGACCGTGTCATCTCTTAAACCTTTGGAGTATTGACAAAAACAAAGAAAATCTCTTTTTCATTTCATTCTTCTTTTTTAGGGAAAATCGGAAAGAGTATAGTGTATAGCATAGCAGCAGCGCCTCATACTTGATTCTCCCTCCTCCTCCTCATCTCATCTCTTCTCTCAACTTGAGCGAGATCAAAGGCTGGCTCTGGCTGAGTTATTGTCTAAGATATAATCTGCAATGTTTTTCCTTCCACAGTTTTTCTTCTTTTTTTTTGTGTGTGTGTATTTCCTTCGTTTGGGTTTTTGTGTTTTTTTTTCATCTCTGGAGTCGTCGGCCTGAGTCAGAGTATTTTATTGGTACAATGAGCTCTATATACGCTCCTTAAATTCTCATCACACACACACACACACACATCCCTGCTTTGGTTTCCGTACGTTTCAAAAGTTAAATGAAAGGATTTGGAGGATTACATTTTCATTTGGTAATTACAAAACTGAGAGAGCTACACACAAAAAAAAAAAAAGATAATTTCCTGGTTCTGGTCCTGGAAAAAACCCCATCGCTCCTCTCATCCGGATCCGGATCCTCAGACAGCAAATAATAAAAAATATGGAAACTCAATGTGGGTGACTGAACATTTTGATTGTTTGTAGGATAATTCGCGGCGGAAGAAGTAAAGTACCTACTAGAAGCCGCACACCATTATCTGACTAGTGAGAACTGTGAGAAGGGAGTTTACAAGTACAAAAGTGAGATCAGGAGTTGTTGACCAAAAACAAATCTTGGTAACTTAAGGATGATCGAGATAAAAGGAAACCACAGTCTAATTCCCTTGATTCATTCAGATAGAAAAGTATATAGGCTTAAGTTTTAATTCCATTTCTTTATTTGTCCTCCCCACACACATTCCACTGCTGTACATTTTGTGGCATTTTCATTCCAAAAAAGCATCAAATATCTTATCACCCACTCTTTTATTTGCGATTATGCAAAGTCAAAAAGTACGTGGCCAAAAAACTGCCTTACATAGACCCGTCTACTATTCAAAATCCGACCTTTCAGACCCGCTTACTCTTATAAAAAATGCGGAAATTGTGTGTGTCTTGTGGTCCAATATTTTTGATGAAAATTAGAGTGTAAACCCTATGACAGGGCCGGATAATGCGGCCAGCGCATAGGCAGCCCCCGCTGACTGCATTTTTTAAAGCATGTAAATGGAACATTTTGCAGTTTTCAAAAATAAGTAAAAATAATATTTTAACTTTTCAAAAACATGCAAATAAATTTTTTTGTACATTTCAAAAACATGCAAATAAATTTTTTTGTACATTTCAAAAACATGGAAATAAAACATTTTTCACTTTTCTCAAGACATGTAAATAGAATATTTTGCACTCTTCTGAATCAAGTAAAAAGAACATTTTGCACTTTTCTAAAGTATGTAAATACAACATTTTGCTTTACCAAAGAAAACCATCAATAAAATCAAAATGGTGGTTTTTGCATGGAAACAAATTGCTGCCTTCGTCCGGCCCTGCCCTATGACAGCCCTGCCCTGTGTCTTGAGGAAACTCATCATCCACAATAATTATTGCTTGACTTTTCCAATTCCAAAAAGACATTTTCACAGTCAAATTTGACACAGTTATTTGTAGACTCGGAAAGTTCGATTGAGCCACTGCCCAAATATGATTCCTATTTCATTTAATTCCATTAATAAAACATCTCCGCCGAGGCTTCATGTTGCCGCGAGTAGGATTAATTAAATATGATGTTCAATTCCCAAGAGTTTTTAAATTCTGACTGACTGAGTGAGACGTCATCTGTTTTAGACGGGATATATATAGATTTCACACATCTTTGTTTAAAGCTTTTCAGACTCAAATTCAAAGGAGGAACATCTCCGCAGTTATAGCACCCTGAGTAATAGGGCTAAGTTTGGAATTTGAGAAGAGAAGAATTGGGAATGGGAAGGAGGAGGAGGAAGGTTTTGATGATAATTGGAATAAGTTATTTACGTCACTTCCCGAGAGTTCTCTCGCTCTCCCAGCATGGCAGTCAGTTTGTCCACTTCCTGTACAGTGTATAAAGTCTGTCGTCCTCGTCGACTCGATCTGGATGTCAATGCGGAGTTGAAATAGTCCATTGTGCGCTCTTCCCCCCTCTTTCCTTCCTTCCCGCCTTTTTCTTTGTTCTCCCAATTCGCTTGTCACGGAGTGAGTCCTGGCGTCGTCATGGCAAAGATTATACTTGTCCTTCGAATTCAAATACTCCAGTCTCACACTCATTTAAAAGTCTTACATAGGACTAATGTATCTCTGTGTAGACAAGGCGCTTGATTGGCGTGTCGAGCTTCCAATTTATTAGCTACATAAAATATACTTTTCCCCGTCCCTGTTCACGGGCTGTTTTTTACACGCATTTACACAGGGATACGATAGAGATGTCGGAAGGAGCCGTGTAGAGCAGTTGTGTGCAGAGTTATATGCATATAACTATAGCTCATATCTACAGGTTGTAATGAGGTGACTGTTTACAAGTGCTTGCACGGTTAGTAATTTGTATGATTGCACACAGTAGCGGATCCAGAAATATCTCATGGGGGGGGGGGGGGGGTTAACAATTTTAGGCGGCCATCTTGCAAAACTCTGCAATGTTATAAATTTCATTTAGGGGGCGGGGGCTTACTAGTTAGCCCCTCCCTCGTTGGACCCGCCCTTGATTGTACAAGAGAAAGTCTCGCCCCTAGCGAGTGCGTAGTAGTGCGTTCTGCCTTCAGAAGACATGTAGGTACATCATCTATATGACTAAATTATAAAGAGTGGGGCCCGAAAGGAAAAAGGGAAGGAGAGACGAGAGACGAGAGACGGGATCCTCTCGCTCCACACACACGCACGTCACCACGTAGAATGTAGAAGATCATTAGGAGGAGGTGAATAAGGTATATGGTGGACTAGATGGGAAAAGGTGGCTTACCCGTGCTATGACGTCCATGGAATCCTCGACGATGAACCGACCCATCCGATTTAAAGAGGAGCAGTAAATTATTTGTGGAAGCGACGAGGGGATGTGGAGTCTTGGAGCCGCAGAATTTCCCGAGCAGTGGAGATTCAGAGTTGGGACCGTCGTAGACCTTTTGGTTCATTTCAAACATTTTTTTAAAAATAGGTTAAATGCAAATTAAAATTTCAACAGCTCCACGACACTGAAGCATATCGTCTGTGAAGAACCAAAATGAACTATGTCCATTTGTAGCTACAAACAATATCCACTATCTAAAAAAATATTGAAACATGTCTTGAGAGCATTTAAGTAGAACATTTTGCACTTTTCAAAAACATGTAAATAGAACATTTTTCTTTTTTCAAAAACATGAAAATAGAACATTTTGCAATTTTCAAAAACATGTAAATAGAACATTTTGCAATTTTCAAAAACATGCAAATAGAACATTTTACAATTTTAAAAACCATGAAAATAGAACATTTTACACTTTTCAAAAACATGTAGAAAATTTTACTTTTTTCAAAAACATGAGAATAGAACATTTCGTACTTTTCAAAAACATGGAAATAGAACATTTTACAATTTTAAAAATCACTTAATTAACATCTAACGCATCATTTTTATTTAGTGTTTTTTACATAGCTCATTTTGATTGTAGCCTAAATTGGATATGGGTCATTTTGGTTCTTCACAGACGATATGCAGAAAAACTAAGTAAATAAATAAATTTAAAAAAAGAACAACAGAGCATAGAGATGAAGTTTTAAAAAAAGTGAAAAAAACAAAAGAAGGAATTCTCACCATGAGAGCATCATAAGAGCAATCTTGTTGAGGCTCTACTTCAAACTCATCAAAAATGACTTTAACTCGGTGACCCTCCGTCGTCCTGAGAACCCAGACACACTCCTTCTTCCCAGGATATGGCTCGGGGTAGTTGGGACTCTGGATCTCTCCATGTGGTGGAGTTTGGATCTCAAATTTACATCCGCCCTCCTTGCAGTCATGACCATTCTCGTGGAGTGTGAAGCCATTGTGACAGATGCAAATGTAGGAGCCGACCGTGTTCCGACAAATGTGAGCACATCCTCCATTATTTGTCGAGCACTCGTCCTTGTCTAAATTTTTCCACAAGACCCAAATATTTAAGACAAATACAAATGTAACAAGTGAATTATCTCTTTTTTTAAGGTATTGAGTGAAAGAGAGAGAGAGAGAGAGAAGGAGCGAGAGACTCAATCAAATTCGATTTTCCTCCCCCCCCCCCCATCTCCTAGTTTCCCGTGTATATGCCAACGGCAATATCTCATTCTCCGCTTCCCATTGATCGAAAATCCAATGAAACTCAAAACGACTATCAGAGGATGAATCAAATTTCAACTATTTCCTCGTCGGATAAAAAAAAATACTCAAATGATATGTATTTTCGTATTTTGACTTTACTATATGGTTGTATATGTCTTGCAATATTCAACTTTCTCATCCGGGTATCCGGGTATTTGTATTTCATGGGATGGTTCCTTATTTAGTCGTCACTCACAAATTCGTCCCTTGCTATATCCTTTAACAAATGGTTTACCTTTGAACTACGACTATTTTGGATGTTTCAAGCTTAAATATATATACAGTCTGTGAAGAACCAAAATGATCCATATCCATTTTTAGCTAAAAACAATATCAACTATCCAGCAAAATATTCAAATATGTCTGCAGAGTATTGAAATAGAACATTTTGCACTTTTCAAAAATATGTAAATAGAACATTTTACAATTTCCAAAAATATGTAAATAGAACATTTTACACTTTTCAAGAAAAAGGAAATACAAAATTTTACACTTTTCGAAAACATGGAATTAGAGCATTTTGAACATTTTCAAAAAAATGGAATTAAAAAATTTTGCACCTTTTCGAAAACATGGAATTAGAAAATTTTACACTTTTCAAAAACATGTAAATAGAACATTTTACACTTTTCAAGAAAAAGGAAATACAACATTTTACACTTTTCGAAAACATGGAATTAGAACATTTTGAAAATTTTCAAAAAAATGGAATTAGAAAATTTTGCTCCTTTTCAAAAACATGGAATTAGAAGATTTTACACTTTTCAAAAACATGAAAATAGAACATTTTAGATTTTTCAAAATCTCCCAAGTAACATTTTACATGTCTCTCATTTTGTTTGTATGACATAGCTCATTCTGATTCTAGCGTAAATTGGATATGTATCATTTTGGTTCTCCACAGACGATGTTGTCTTTGAAGCAACAAGCAATTTCGATTTGAATTCTTGCATATTTTCGTTCGTAGCTCAATATCTAGTTAGCCAGGAGTTACCGTTACCATGTTACCATGGGGATGGGGATATATTAACAGGTGACGAATGTGTGATAGCCGAGCTGAATAAAAAATGAAGCATATTGACGAGGGGAGAGGGAAGGTATAGGATTTCATAATATGAATGTCAAAAACCAAATCATTTCCTGTTTAAAAGTCCTACTTACAAAGGCTCTTTGCCCCTCTCAACTATACATAGCTACATAATACATATGACATGACGTCCAATTCTTGTTTACAGCTCGTTTTCGATTTCCTCGGAATTAGACTATATACTCCGACGTGGAATGTTGAAATAGTTGAAATTCCCAAGACTCAAACTCCGAGAGAGAGAGAGAGAGAGAGACTACTCACTCTCTCTCTCTCACAGAGAAATATCTTCCATAATTTAGTTCAATGGAGTTTTCATAAAGTTTTATTTTCAACTATAAAACTAAAATAATATTTGAGTCTCTTCTCAACTCTGGCCCCCGTATATTTTCTCCTGCTCTAGCCTATGGGTCTATATGAGGTGGGTATATATGAGGATGTGAGGGAAGTGGATTTTGTAATGGAGAGGACTCGTGTATGTCTGTAGTTAGGAGGAGAACAGAGGTGGAGTACACACACACACACGGAGTACAGAGGACAAATCTCCTTTGTGCGGGAGAAGGGGAAAAGGTGGAGATAGGAGACAGGAGAAAGTAGAAAGTAGTGAGAGATGTAAAGGAAGGGAAATGTCTCGAGCTCGTTTTCGTTCTCGTTTTCGTTTTCGTTCTCGTTCTCGTTGTAGTTGTCGTTCCGTTCCTAATTGGGTGTATGGTGAATTCTGCTGGTTTTTGGTTCGAAGAAAATGTCATTTTCTCCATCTACATGACACGAGTAAATCAAGGGAAGAAATTTTTCTTTGAATATGAGGAGGATGAAGGTTATGCCAGCGGCAGCCAACCACATCACAGAGAGATGAGAAAAGGTATAAACTCCGGATTTCATAAGATTACCTCTGTAACTACTCGTCTCCTCGTCGACTCTACTACTACGTCTTCCAGTTCCCGTTCCAGTTCCAGGCCAGGAACGGATGGATGGATGGATAGATGGATGGAAGGTAAGGATTTAAATTCTGAGAATTTGAGAACTGTACATACGTAAATACACGTCTCTCTCCCTCTGCTCTGCTACACGCACTACGTGGCCACGGAGCCGGAGCCGGAGCCAACGGAGATAGATATTACATAGACAGGTTTTGATGACATAAATAAAAGTGACTGTACCCGTGAAGAAGACGAGGGCGAATCCAGATTTTTGTACCGAGTTGTCAGAGGTGAAGACAACACGAATGGAGTTCCCTTCGGATGTAATCATCGGCGGTGGTTTGGAGCCGCAGAAGGATCCATGTCGCTTCAACTCATCTTGACCTAATTTACTGTACACTTCCACACTGTCATAGTCACATTCTTGCTAAACACATTTCCCCACATCAAATCATATTATCAAAAAAAAATTTTTTTTAGAGATCTCACTAGTACTAGTCACTAGTCTGTCAGTTTTCTATATAAATTTACAGACACACGATACTATGCATTTTTCTGTCCATATACCCATACCCACTATTCTACGTCCTCTCACTCTTCCCATCCCTATCTCCCAATTACATGACATGAGTTGTCAATCCAACGTTTTCATTTCACTTCAACCTGGGCCACGCACTAAATTAAAATCTATATTTAGACTCGCTCTCTCTCTCCGCTTTTAAACTTCTCTACCTCGAGACGAGTCGATTCATATCTGAGAGTGAGATCCTGGATTGTGGATCTGTGTGTAGACAGAGAGAGAGAGATATTTATTTCATCTCCTGGATAAAATTACTAGAATGCAAAAAAGGGTGGTGGTGGAAAAGATTTTGAGGAAAATTATACGGAGATGCCGTTTGAATTTTGTAAAGTTCTGAGCAGGGACGCTTCATATCGTCTGTGAAGAACCAAAATGACCCATATCCATTTGCAGCTAAAAACAATATCCACTATCTCCAAAAATATTGAAACATGTATTGAAAGCGTTTAAATAGGACATTTTACACTTTTCAAAACTATGTAAATAGAACATTTCGTACTTTTCAAAAACATGTAAATAGAACATTTTGTACTTTTCAAAAACATGGAAATAGAACATTTCGTACTTTTCAAAAACATGTAAATAGAACATTTTGTACTTTTCAAAAACATGGAAATAGAACATTTTGTACTTTTCAAAAACATGTAAATAAAACATTTTACAATTTTCAAAAACTCTTAATTAACATCTAACTCATGTTTCTTATTTAGTGTTTTTATGACATGGCTCAATTTGATTGTAGTTTAAATTGGATATGGGTCATTTTGGTTCTTCACAGACGATGTGCATGTAATAGTGAGAGGAAGTGGACTGAAGAGTGAAAGGTGGGTAGGTAAAGGTAGTAGGTACATATATTAGGACTAATGGCTACGGAGGTCATCAACTTGGAGAGCACTCACATTATTTCCTTCCAGATCAAAATGTGTGAAATTCAATGTAATTCGAGTCTGGGGCGGTGCAACAATTTCCCAGGCACAGTGCTTATTGCTCGGGTAGAGATTTGGGAAGGATGGACTTGTCAGTGTTCCATTTGTTTCCTCAATAATCCCCCCACAAGCATCTTCACACTCCTTCCCATTTGAATGAAGTTCAAAGCCAAATTTACAGCCACACTGGTACGATCCTGACCCAAACAAGAGAACAATTAGACGTGTACAAAGATTTTCTTCTCCTTATTTTTTTGTTTGTTTTTTCTATTTTTTTTCCTTCTTGTAACAATCATAAATTTTGAATCACATTACCACTTAGTGGGAAATGGAGGTTCCGGAGACGGAGTACCTCCGTAAGATGGGTATCACATGACCCTTAGAAAAATACAAACACACTACTCTTGTGTGTCCTCCGTTCCAGAAGAGAAGGAGAGAGAGAGGGGGGGGGGGAGAAAGTTGGTTGGATGAGGAGAGGAGGTATGTACACATAGTGTGTGTGTGTGTGCTTGGGCTTGGAGCGACTGTGTGCGTTCCTCTATACATATATTCCCTACACAATGCCGACAATGATAGCATCTCGCAGTGTATTCTTTTGCTTTGATGGCCTGTTCGAGTTGAAATTGAGACGGAAATCCGGAAAAAAGTAATTTTGTAGAAAGGAAAAAAGAAACTTGGAGAAAGTTGGTCGTAATAGGATTATCATAGCGGCAAGAGTAAGAGCCAAGTTAAATAAACCTGACTCGTATCTTGTCAATGTTCCGGGAGTTCCGAGGAATAAAAATGTATGCTTTGGGGCTCCATTAAAGCAATGCCAGAGCTAAGCTATACATCCGCACACACACACACACACACACAATCCTACGTACATGTCTCCACTCAAACGCACACCTTCCCCACTCCATCTCCCCCGGATTCGGTTTCGGATTCGGATTCGGATTGGGACTCCGCGTGTGAGGACTGTCTCTCTCTCTCTCTCTCTCTCTCCAGTCCCGGGTTTCGACCATATTTCTTACCGATTGTATTCCGACAAGTGTGCTCGCAGTCATGTTTCCTCGTTGCACACTCATCCAGCTCCTTGAGGAAGGACGCACTAAAGCCTGCTTTTTGGACCGAGCCGTCGGAGACAAAGCGGACCCAGAGTTGATGTCCGGTGGACACGATGGGCGATGGCGGGTAGTAGCCGCAGAAGGTTCCCAAGAGACTCGAATTGACTCCGGGTCCGTCCCGAATCTCCAGAAAATCGTACACACAGTTCTCATGATTCTCTATCTCGAACGAATGGAATGTCAACGCTACCTAAGTTGAACAAATCCAAATAGACTTAAGCCTTTTTTTTGTAGAAAAGGAAACAAAATTAAATTCGACTATGTAAAAAAAAAGTAACGGGACTGATCTCTTCTCATGTACCAATCCGTCTCTCTCCTTTATCCCATGTAGGTAGTTTAGTGCTCTGTCTACTCTATATGGCTTCTCCTACATTATGTATGCTCTGTCATGCAGAGACTTATATGTCGAAGGCCACAAGCAGATCAGGGATTGGGCCCTAGGGAGTTAGGCACTAGAAAAAAAGTCTCGTAGTATTTTACTCATCTGCATTTTTTGGATTAATCCTTTCCGTACAGAAACAATCTCTATATGGAACTAACTTATTTTTGTTTACGAATCCATACGTCTGCTATGTTTTTTTTTTTGCAAAGGAAGATTTCGCTTGTGGCTATATGAAGAGTTTTTTGGCAAAACGGGATAAGTCCATTTTTTTCAAAAATGAGATTATTTGTGTTATTTGTTCTATTCAACTAGATACATTACTGTGTTGAATGGTAAAGGTCAAAGTTCAACAAAACTAATTTTTAAAAATAGCCCAAATTCTGTTTTTTGGCAAAACGGGATAAGTCCATTAAATTTTTTTTGGCAAAATGGGATAAGTCCACCTAAAACCTGTATTTCTGATTCAAATTTGGTTTTTGAGTGTTTTCGTAGTTTGTAGAAGACAATTGCCGTGCGTTAACGTTTTTATGCAAAAAAAAATAAAAAGTTAGAAAAAAGTTAAAATTTCATATCACGGACTTTTTTTCCATGTTAAGTTATTGATTTTTTGGCAAAACGGGATAAGTCCACAAATTAAAATTTTTGAAAATTTTCTAAAAAATTCCAGAGTTCGTCTAGAATTATGAAACTACTTGTAATTACGCTTCTATAGATGCAGCACCTGTAGAAAAAAATTGAGTTACAAAAACTCAACTTGTCACCAGTTATTCGTTTTTCGTTGTTCCTGTAAAATTTGCTTCGATGGACTTATCCCGTTTTGCCAAAAAACTCTTCATATATAGGCCCCAGCGGCTATAGCGTGTGGCTGGGATCTGGTCTGATCCACTTGTAGCCTTCGGCATATAATTGTATGTAGGTACTTAGTTGGTAGCCATAGTTCTAAGGATAAGTAGGGAGCTTTTTTCCCTGCCAGTATTTTTCCTTCCGTAATTATTATTTTACATTCTCTAACTAGATCTCTTTTTGATGGGGAAATGGAAGTTTAAAAGAAGTCATCATTTAATTCGATGCAGTTTCCTCTACGGCAGACCCATTTCTCTTTTTCATGCCAGTATAGCAGAGTTTGAGTTATTTGAATTGCGAGTCAATTTGCGTTTCCATGGGGTCATTCGTATAGCTGTAGCATGCAATAGATGAAAGCCGTAACTGGCAACTGGGGGTGGGTACCTACCTGCACATATGTAATAAGCATGAGACACTACAAGGGAGACAGATCGACATAAAAAGTCCCATTAACAACGTCGAAATAGAACTGTACGGTTTACTTTTAGTTAGTGTCAGGCTCATTTATTACGTTGCTAGTTTAAAGGGGCCCGATGTCGTCGTCGTACATTTTGTCATGTCATAAAACCAGTGGTAGTATTTCCAAAAGGTTTTTTATTTTACCTTTACTTCGAAATACATATTGTTTATAGCCTCTAACTACCATTTGCATTTAACAATTTTAAATAAAACTTTGGGAACGTAGGACCTAATTACGAAACACAAATTAAAGAAAAGGAAATATACTTGGTAATTTTCGGGGACAGTGATTTTCCATACGCACTCCTTGGTTGGAAGGTATTCATCAGGGAAATTGGGGGACTCCAAATGTCCAGAATCTTCAATGAGTTCGCCTCCACAGATGGCTAAAAATATCAGTTCAAACATTTTTTTTGGTAAATTTAAATTTAATGTAGTACTATAAAATTTATAAAAATAACTTAATGAATATCGTCTGTGAAGAACCAAAATGACCCATATCCATCTTTAGCTAAAAACAATATCAATTATGTACAAAAATATTCTAATGTCTTGAGAACATTTAAATGGAACATTTGACGTTTTTTAAACATATGGAATTATAAAATTTTGCACCTTTTTGATAACTTGGAATTAGAACATTTTGCACCTTTTCGAAAACATGGAATTAGAACATTTTGCACCTTTTCGAAAACATTTAAATGACATTTTGCACCTTTTTGAAAACATGGAATTAGAAAATTTTGCACCTTTTCGAAAACATGGAATTAGAACATTTTGCACCTTTTCGAAAACATTGAATTAGAACATTTTGCACCTTTTTGAAAACATGGAATTAGAACATTTTGCACCTTTTTGAAAACATTTAAATATGACATTTTGCACCTTTTCAAAAACATGGAATTAGAGCATTTTGCATCTTTTCAAAAACATTTAAATATGACATTTTGCACCTTTTCAAAAACATGGAATTAGAGCATTTTGCATCTTTTCAAAAACATTTAAATATGACATTTTACATCGTTGAAAAACATGAAAATATACATAAACATATTACGTTTTTAAAAAACTTCTAATTACATATTTCTCATTTTTTATGACGGCTCAATTTTAATAGTAGATTATATCGGATATGGGTCATTTGGATTCATAACAGACGACATATGCTTGCTTAAAACATAGAAATCGGGGTCTCAAAGTGCAAAATAGAAAGGCGTCGTGCTTAGGGGGAAGTGTTTATTTCAGGAAATACGGTGCAATACATGTATACGTCTGTGTATTCGTGCTTTTAAGGAATTCCCATCAATTTTGACTTCCACCTTAGCTTCCAATTGATATGGAACACTTTCAGACTGATCCAGAACATTTTGAGAATCTACTTTCTCCATAGCGATAGAAGGAACTGCCTCTACGTCTGTGACAACATATTAGACTTGTCTCTCTCTCTCTCTCTCTCTACATGTTGAATGTGCGCTGGGGCAGGACTAGGAAAATCGCTTAGTCTAAACTTTTTGATGAATTCAGCACAGAGATTTTCCTTCTCGGGAGTTTTCTTTAGAGAGAGAGAGAGAAAGCGATTGTGCATTTTAGATGACATGAGAGCACGACGATGCACACACACACACACACACACTATCTCCTTCCCTTTCTAGTAAATCTTAATCATTTTGTAGCCATTGTAGTGTGTGCGGAGGGTAGGTAGGTAAGTCCGTCTCGAGACGGAGTTGAAGGGAAAGCGCACACCAGCCAATTTCGGCTCATGACATTTCATTTGTAGTCATCATTTACATGTACGATGACTGCTCTCAATATTATGATTGTCAGTTTCGTTTTTACTTCATCAAGAAAGAATGTAGAAAAATATAAAAAAAAAGTATCTGACAATCCGAAATTTCAATGTCATAACAGCAAGTGGAACGTCACTACTGGGGACTGGGACTATGGCTGACTCTTATCGATTTATCGACTATATAATGTTATATACTCTACAGTCTACAGAAGAACTCGACGTCCTGCGTTTCAATGGTCTCTCGCCAACTTCCAATATAATATATACTTATTACAAAACGTTTACCTTCATAATTAGCAGCAAATCCGCGGTAGCTCACGGGCTCCTTGGTCGTGCTGAAAGTGAGGAGCATTCGAGATCCCGTTGAAATGATTGGTGACTCAAATTTTAAATTTGATCCGCAAAATCGACCTATATGAATCAGTACAAGAGAAATTGGCCATGTTAATTTACCTAACTCAAAATATCAGGACCGGATAATGCGACCAGCGACCAGCGCAGGCAGCCCCCGCTGCATGAATTTTCTCAAAACATGTAAATGGAACATTTTGCATTTTTCAAAAATATGTAAAAGGAATGTTTTGGCTTTTCAAAAACACGCAAACAAATTTTTTTGTGCATTTAAAAAACATGGAAATAAAACATTTTCCACTTTTCTCAAAACATGTAAATAGAACATTGAGCACTTTTCTGAATCAAGTAAAAAGAACATTTTGCACTTTTCTATAACATGTAAATACAACATTTGGCTTTACCAAAGAAAACCATCAATAAAATCCGATCAAAATGGTGGTTTTTGTTGGGAACAAATTGCTGCCTAAAAGTGATTTCCTCGTCCGGCCCTGCAAAATATAGCCTACACATGATGCATAGTAATTATGATGAGGATAGAAGAACTTGAAAGGGACTTATAAATAAATTAACATAGGGACTCTCATCAACAACTCATAAAAGTTGATTTTATAAAGGTAATCGCATTGGTACGCTATGTAGGCTCACAGTGAGCTCCTCCGATCCTCCCTTTTTTGATTGTCTATTTTATACATGTGTGATGATAATTACCCAATAAAGGAGATTTGTGCCAATATCCATCCCGAATTTCCAAATAATCGCTTTTACAACCTTCTGATGAGGGCAAGTCAAAATCTGTTATATTGAGAATTATAGTCTCTCCGTGGGTTGCAACAATTCGCCATTCGCATTTTTCTCCATCCACGGACTCGAGTGCTGTCCGATTATTTGCTGGGTGGTAAGGGGAACTAAATTGGCCTGTAGGCTCTTGTAAAGTACGACCACAAGCTATATGTATAGAGAGAGAGAGAGGAAGGAACATTTTCATAAATTCAATTATTACCCTTGTCCAACCTCAACTTCAACACGGACTCTGTGTCGGACGGACGGACCGGACGGCGGATATTCAGTCAGTCAGTCAGTCCGTCCGTCGACGTCGACGAGTTCCGCGTTCATAAAAAAATGTGAGAGTATGTATGTTACATATCGTCTGTGAAGAACCAAAATGACCCATATCCATTTGTAGCAAACAAAAAATCAGTATCCACTATCTACAAAAATATTTTAGCATGTTTTGGAAGCATTTAAGTAGAATATTTTGCACTTTTAAAAAATGTGTAAATACAACATTTTACACTTTTCAAAAACATGCAAATGGAACATTTTACACTTTTCAGAAACATGCAAATCGAACATTTTGCACTTTTCAAAATCATGCAAATAGAATATTTTGCACTTTTCAAAAACATGCAAATAGAACATTTTGCAATTTTCAAAAACATGTAAATACAACATGTTACACCATTTCAAAAACTCTTACTTAACATTTTACGCATTTTTCTCATTTCGTTTGTATAACATAGCTCATTTTGATTCTAGTTTAAATTGAACATGGGTCATTTTGGTTCTTCACAGACGATATATATATAGTGTAGGAGTAGTACAGATTTTTACTCACAGCTACATTTATACAATTTATTAGCTTGGGCAATATCACCAGGGCTCAGTTTGATTCTCTGTCCAATTTCCGGTCGATTACGTGAATTGGGATCTTCACGAGGTAGAATTGTATCTAGAAATGTACTCTAATCAAAGTAAAGACACAGACGTAAAAAAAATATATATATCCACAATTTAATACAAATTTTATCCTGAATTTTACAGAGCTTTATTTATATGTTAAAGGGGTTTATCGCTCTGGGTTTCGTATCTATAGGCATTCCAATCATGTTCAATGTTCGTTAGCAATCCCTCCCTACTACAAACTACAACTTCTCTTCTTACTACCTATACAATACAAATTTTGTTCACCATTAGTCGACCCATTTCTGAAATGACACTCGTTCCCTTTTCCATGTGTATCTACTATATAAGAAGCCATACCAGACCAGGATATATATTCCATTCCTTTCCCCGCCACTGCTACAACTTAACTTCAACTCATAATAAATGTGTCTTTTTTTTTGCTCAGTCGGATTTCTTTTTCACAACTTCCAGAAGAGAAGCGGCTTGAAAGAGCAGGGCCGGATCCGGATAATGTGGCCAGCGCAGGCAGCCCCCGCTGCTTGCATTTTCAAAAACATGTAAATGGAACATTTTGCACTTTTCAAAAATATGTAAAAAAGAATATTTTGACTTTTCAAAAACATGCAAATTAAATTTATTGTACATTTCAAAAACATGGAATTAAAGCATTTTCCACTTTTCTCAAAACATGTAAATAGAGCATTGAGCACTTTTCTGAATCAAGTAAAAAGAACATTTTTCACTTTTCTAAGACATGTAAACACAACATTTTGCTTTACCAAAGAAAACCATCAATAAAATCAAAATGGTGGTTTTTGTATGGAAACAAATTCCTGCCTAACACCAATTTCTTCGTCCGGCCCTGTGAAAGAGAGAGAGAGACAGAGAGAGATACTCAAGTCCTGAGAAGATGAGGATGTTAGATCTAACCATGGTCGTAACCGTAACCGTCAATACTCGAGTTTTTGAGACATGAAGCAATCATGTAGCTCTGTACTTACGCAATGTAATTCTCCCAGCTACACGAGAACTCACTGCCTCCACTATCTTCCGCACTCACAGATACAAATAACGGAGTCACTTGTCACTAGTCAGTAAAAGAAAAAAAAGAAGAAGATGAAGACGAAGACGAGGACGAATACGATGGAGAGTAGGTGTACATCTCTATATCTCAGTATCTCAGTCCATTCATGCAAAAACATTCAAGTTACCTTTACACAATACATTATCAACTGAATCTTTTCTTCCCTTCCTCTCGTACATGCACAGTCCTCTACTCAAGCCGCGTCCAAAACCAAACAAGCCAAACCAATAAACTCAAAATATGGATCGACCACATTTAAATCCATTACAGGGCTATTTTCTGGGAAATCATGGGCTAGAGAGAAAACTTTCACTGGAGTGAAAAAGATATGGGGACTGTCGCTTAACTTTGAATGCTCCAGAGCCCAGAGCTTAAGGATTGAGTATAGGACGACGCTGCTGGAATCTCCATATCCCGTAGCCCATCTCCAGCTCCAGCTCCAGCCTTCACGCTCAATGCCACTGCCAACATCACAACCAAACATACATAGGGGAAAAAATAGAGCCCAGCCCATAGCCGTCCATTATTTTACATGTAAATCTTCAACTGCTCATACTGTTCAATGCAAAGCTTCTCCTGACTTATTCTTAGAGTGCCTACCTAGTCTATACACTATATACTACAGAGCGTTTATAAATCGTTTTCCCTTGGCTCTCCTTTTGACTTGATAGGGAGCTCAGGTACTGATATAGGCTCCGTCGCCGTCAAGGTGTCCGTATATATTGAGCTACAGGAAATTATGGGCTTGTTATTTTATTTTATCTCCATCTGACTCACTCACACGTAAGGGCTGACACGAGACTGTTTTTGTTCTCTCTCCAAAATCTTATATATATATTTGTTAGGAAATGGAACGAGTAAATCCGGGAGGGATAAAATTATTAAACGTAAAAATAAATAAATAAATAAAAAATAAAATGGGCTACACAATCAGACACACACACACAAAATAAGAAAAAGAAAATTGGTAGGCTTACGCGAGAGAAAGTATTGCGGGCATAGTGCATAATGGAATGGAAATCATAGCCTTCCCCGAGACTATTCACTTCGTCGGGAGTTAATTTGTTGAAGTTGTACTCTTGTCCAGTCATAATATTCTCACGGATGATGACCACATGGTCATCTCGGTCGGGGCGGGTGTGCTCATGCCAGAAGCCGACGGCATGACCCAGCTCATGAACTACAATCCCGAATTTGTCACAATTTTTTCCTATAGAGATTGCCTAAGGAGGGGGGGGGAGAGGGGATTGTGAATTTTAGAATAATTAATGGTTTTTAATTGCACAAACATTTTATTTATATATGTGAAAAATCGTTTAAAAAAGTTTAAGTTTACTTGGGGTCCATTTCCTCGTTTCCCCACGAAGCTACAACATCCACATGCTTTCTCAGTGAACACAATATAATTGGGATGCTCCTCCGTTCGCTCTACGAATTTCACACATGTTGAATTCTCCCAATGACGCATTGCCTGCAATTCAAGAGTGTGTGAGAGAGAGAGAGAAAAAAAAGCAAATCCTTCCGTTATTTTTATAGTTGAAAATCACTAACATGAACAGTTATTTTTCCCCCTGTCTTTTATTGCCGATACGTGCTCTGCTCTATTTAGTGACCACTCACTCCTGTTGCAACTCTCAACTTCAACTTGGTTTCCCTTCATGATACACACACACACACACCCACACATAGGCATTCCCGCTAATAAATAAAATTTGTAATATCTAATTCACTGTACTGTGTGTGTGTGTGTGTGTGTGTAATGTAATACTCATTGAGAAAATTTTCGTCTCGCCATAATATTATAGCCAGGCCCAGGCCGAGAAAATGGTAATCTAAATGCTGAGGCGTAAAAATTTTATCCATATTCACACAGTTCCTATGCCTCCCCCAACCCCGCAACCCAAAATTGTGGACCATTTCAAAGAAGAACGAGAACGTGAAGAAACTCGGTTTCTTCGGCTTTCGCTCCTCGCTCTATGAGCCTCTATTATTGAGAGAAATTATTACTTGTTTCAAAAGTCTATGTGGAAGTGTGGACTGTGAGCATAGTGTAAAGTTGATAATATTATTCCCCTTCCCATTTTCCGTTTTTGGAGAGAGTTGTGAAGAGGCTCAGAAATACGAAGAGAGCGCGTAATATACCGTATATTTTTTTACAGGGTACTACACTACTATTCTTTACTATGCAATTAACTAGCTGTTCCCAAACAAAATTTGAAATTAGTATGACCGCATGAGAAAGTTTATGTTTGAGAGGTGAGTCATTCTCAGAATCATTACCTGCTTAAATAAAGTTTTATGTGTGCCACTGAAGTTTCCATCGATTTCATAAGGAATTACACCAAAATCCCATATTCTCTCCCTCCGAGCAGTCGCTGCCCGACGATTCCGCTGTCTGTAATATTGGAGTAGAAACAGAATCATTATTTTTTCCCCACATTATTCAATTTTACTCATGTATTTCTAACACATTGCATTTGAGTGGAAATGGAAAATGGAAATGTTTTGTTTAAATAATAACTATAATATACTCGTCAACAACGACAACGGGGCAATCTTACATTTTTTTCTCGTACCCGTTCCGCACCGCAACATCTTCCACTGAAATAAAACAAGACAATCAATTAATTACTTTTTTTTCTTCTCTCCTTCCAAAAATCTGTATAGTTTCTCTCGCTCAAATAATTGTCTCCATAAATCTTTGTTTTGCAAAGGGATGAATTAATAGGGAGCTCAGCCAGAGCATTTGTTCCCGTAGATCTCCTGTGTAGTAGGTGGGATAAAATCAGACATGTGGAGCAAGGTGGAGACTGGATATCTAATCAATCCACGCTAAAAGGTATGGAGTGGGCGGCGCTACAGGAGGATCTATGGTTCTGAAAATATAGCTCAAAGTGAGATGAGGATGGAGTGCGGGGAGATTGGACTTAATTGATGTGGACAGGAGCATGTAATACATTCAAGATTAATTTGAGTGAGAGCATCTGACACAGGTAGACGGATGCTGACTGGGTAATAGTAATGGATGGTTTTCTAGATTTTCTAGATTTTCTAGATTTTCTATATAGATTCTGACTTACCTCTCGTAGCCTTGCAAATGTCCAGATCCACATCATTGGAGATGAGGAAGGGAAGGAGTGGTTGTTGTTGTTGTTGTTGTTGTGGTGGTGGTCGGGACGGGGTGTCGTTGTGGTTGTTGCTCTTGCTCTGGTTGTTGCATGTCTTGGAGACAGTGTCAGTCTTGGTTTGAATTGATCTCGTCGCTTGGATACTGAGGATGAGGACACTGAGAATGTAGTGAACGTACATGATGATTATGACTCACCCTGGCTGAACTAAACGAATCATGTCAAACTTCACGAATGACCAGACCTAGAGACCCCATTTTTACTCGTACTGGTACTGGACACACATAGACAGACACACAACACAAACTTAGCGTTAGACACCAGCATATCTCTCCTTCCGCAACCTATCCCGAGAGTCGAGAGCTATTTTTATATCTCACAAGTACGTCACGTCTCTTCCGTTTCTTCAGAGCCCTTCTCACCAGAGTGTCTGACCCAACTAACAACTTAGGTCTCTGTCATCCCTTTAGCTCATCCCTGTAATTGTAACTCCGTCTGCATACTCACCACCACCACTCACTGCCCACCTATATGCACCCCTACTGTACGGTCCTTCTCCTTCTACGTCTACGTCTACGTCAAGGGTGTCACACGCAAAGACGTCCGCTCTATACGTCTACGATGAGGGCGAGAGGAGACTTTTTGCTTTTTGAAATTGAGACTGGGCTCCAGGTACTACTATGGGTTCTTGTGTAGGTAGGTCGGCCTCGGCACTCGGCGGCTCATTCTATTTTCTTCCCCACTTATAATTTCCAATGAAATGGTCAGCTTTTAAGAATGGGACTAGAGATAGATAGATAGATAGACAGTAGTACTCATACTTAGGATGAGACTCACGTTAAAACACGTTCAGTAGTTCACAGGAGGAAGAGTGGTCAGCTGGGGATTTGACGAGTGGCCCAGGAATGTCTAATAATAAAATATATCATAGGAAATAATAGAGGAGTAGAAATAGAAATAGGTTCTAGTGTCCACTGTCAGAGTCCCACACACACACACACACAACCAGACCATTCAGTGGGAAATATTCTAGGAGCAGTGGTTGTAGTGGCTCTAATCGTTCCAATAGTTTCAACAGTTGGAGGAGTTGCAGTCGTAGTACTTTTGGTCGAGGATGATGAGGAGCTAGTCTCCCAATATATACGTACTAGTTAGTTAGTGAGTGAGCGACAGATACTACTCCGACTCCTCCGACCCACCGACCACCACCACCACCACCACTTATTCATCCTATCATTTCATATCGCGTCTCTCTCTCTCTCTCATGTCATTTCATATTCTCAATACCATTATCATTAGATATTCTTTATTCTTTCCTCCTCTCTCCTCAACTATCAACTCCAGTCCACTCCAATCATCATCTCAACATCATCATCAACAACTGCGACGCTCTCAACATGATTCCTCTAATTTTCTCATCCCAGTCAAATGAAGCTGTAAGAGCCAGAAGGGGACCGCGTATAGCAGAGTCTTTGAAGCTTACCACGATCTTCCATGAGCGCACCACAAGCTGTCCTATTCATTCGCCTATTAACAGCCTCCATATAGTCACACATTGGCCGCCATATGTACTCACCAGAGAAGGAGTAGTGACAGTAGTGAGTTAGTGAGTGCAGGAGACGACGGGAAGGATCAGCTTTTTTGAACAAAGTCAACTCACACACATCACAGTCTCATATCGTCTGTGAAGAACCAAAATTACCCATATCCATTTGTAGCTAAAAACAATATCCACTATCTACGAAAATATTCAAATATGTCTTGAAAGTATTTAAGTAGACCATTTTACGCTTTTAAAAAATATGTAAATAGAACTTTTTGCCTTTTTCAAAAACATGGAATTAGAACATTTTGCACCTTTTCAAAAACATGGAATTAGAAAATTTTGCACCTTTTCAAAAACATGGAATTAGAGCATTTTGCACCTTTTCAAAAACATGTAAATAGAACATTTTGCACCTTTTCAAAAACATGTAAATAGAACATTTTGCACCTTTTCAAAAACATGTAAATAGAACATTTTGCACCTTTTCAAAAACATGTAAATAGAACATTTTGCACCTTTTGAAAAACATGCAAATAGAACATTTTACACTTTTGAAAAACAATTAATTAAAATTTTACACCTGTTTCTCATTTTGTTTTTATGACATAGCTCATTTTGATTGTAGCTTAAATTGGATATGGGTCATTTGGTTCTTCACAGACGATATCAGAATCAGAGTATCGCTCCACACTCATTTGTCCCTCGCTCATCCTCACTTACTTAGTCATCCTCCTTCCTATCTCCTCTCACTCTCATCTCCCTCCTTCCATCTCCATCCATCCATCCATCCGAACACTTCTCACTCACGCACTTGTATCCACTTGACCACCACAGGACCGACTCCGTCCAAAGGAACCATCCACTTGTACTGCTCCTTCGTCCTCAAATTATGATAAAGTTCACAAAACTCTCTGGACGACTCTGAGGCATTTGCATCACATCACTCATGACGACGTCCATTTGGTCCACTTCGACTGTCGATGACGATGACGATGACGATGATCAGGGAACGGAATGTTTTTCCCCTTCCGCGTGTCCTGGACACAACTCCCAATTTTTCAATTCGGGAGAAATTGACATGCACACAGACAGGAGAGTAGAGAAACTTTAAGTTATGATAAGGAGTAACAAGGAGGCCGTGAAGGGACTTTTGACTTACTCAAACTCACGATTATGCTTCCATCCATCAACCATTTGTTTCCTTAACCCATGATTAGGAGATAACAGATAGAAACGAGGAGTGAGAATAATGGTCGCAGAGTATTTATTTATTTCCATCCACACACTCCATGTAAACATGTGAAAAATGTCCGAGTCCCTATACAGGGCCGGACGAAGGAATTGCTTTCAGGCAGCAATTTGTTTCCATACAAAAACCATCGTTTTGATCGGATTTTATTGACGGTTTTCTTTGGTAAAGCAAAATGTTGTATTTACATGTTTTAGAAAAGTCCAAAATGTTCGATTTACTTGATTCAGAAAAGTGCTCAATGTTCTATTTACATGCTTTGAGAAAAGTGGAAAATGTTTTATTTCCATGTTTTTGAAATGTACAAAAAAATTTATTTTGCATGTTTTGGAAAAGTCTCAATATTCTTTTTTACATATTTTTGAACAGTGCAAAATGTTTCATTTACATGTTTTTTGAAATTTCAGGCAGCGGGGGCTGCCTGCTCTGGCCGCATTATCCGGCCCTGGGCCACAACAGAGCTAATGAATGAGCGTCTACACGATTTGGGAAATCACCACCATGTCAAGAGGGAGTGCGAGAGAGACAGCTTGGGTACATGGAACTGTCTAACGGAACACATCTACCTACATACATCCGTAGGTACATACATCTCCCAAATACATAAAACAGTAGCAAAATGTCGAGAGGTGGGGAAAAGCGTAGGTAGGTTAGTATCAGTAGCCAGCTACATACCTAATATGTGGGCTGATGAAAAATGGAACTGGAAGAGTTGTGGCTTTATTATTCATCAAGTCATGGAATTCTTTAGAAGGAGCATTTTTATCGACGGGTCATCAGCTATATTCCAGAATTCCAGCTACAGATATTTATATATATGAATCCAGCGTCATGACTAATCGTCCTCAGAAGGAAAGGGGCTTGAAGGTAAAGGCACTGGGGTCAATTCTGAGAAGCAACCTCCGAGACTCATCCATTTCTCACTATGTACTATTATAGACTTTAAATAAATACGAGTGCTCACTCTTGATTCTTGATTCTTGATCGGGAAAAATTAGAAACATTATTGGGGAGAGAGTTTTGTGGGGTGGTACTCAAGGCGCAGTCCTCATGAATCTTCTGGCTGTACGATTTTAGTTGATGAGAATTGAGCTGGAATTATAAAATGAGGATGACATGCAGTTAATGTTTGCACTATATATAGAACTATTTGATTCCCTATATCCCTATAATTCTGCATCAAGTTAAAAGATATAATTGAACTTCTCTAAGACGCAATTCGCATGTCAATTAAATACGTCGTAATCTCTTGTTGGATTGGAAATGCAAATGAGTGTGGAATATTCGCGTATGACGCGTAGAGGAACTTTTTCATATCATTTCCATATCTCCGTCCCAAGTTCCCAAGCTTCCTATTCTATAATATGTATCTCTTATTTACAAACGTATAGTAGCTCCAGTTGAGGGATTATTTATGTAGCATGTCTCCATGTTATGGATATATGTAGTCTTTTGATTAGCTTGTAGCTATGCATCTATACCATGTAGAAGTATCCAGTTTAGTCTATATAGAGATGTCCAGGGCCGGATAATGCGGCGAGCGCAGGCAGCCCCCGCTGCCTGAATTTTCAAAAACCATGTAAATGGAACATTTTGCAGTTTTAAAAAAGATGTAAATAGAATATTTTGGCTTTTCAAAAACATGCAAAATAAATTTTTTTGTTCATTTCAAAAACATGGAAATAAAACATTTTCCACTTTTCTCAAAACATGTAAATAGAACATTTTACACTTTTCTGAATCAAGTAAAAAGAACATTTTGACCTTTCTAAAACATGTAAATACAACATTTTGCTTTACCAAAGAAAACCATCAATAAAATCCGATCAAAATGGTGGTTTTTGTATGGAACAAATTGCTGCCTAAGAGCAATTTCTTCGTCCGGCCCTGGAGATGTCTGTGGAGAGAGAGAGAGAGAGGAAATGATCTGATGGGGAGTGGTGGGAAGCGAAGGGATTAAACTTGTCATGGAAAAGAAATAAAATTGTGTGTGTGTGTACCTAGGTATATTTGAGTTTCCAGTAATTAGTTTTCTTCATCTCCTTCCTTCATCCTAAGTGCTTCATCGTAGTCTAGTTACATATCCACACACAGTGCAAGGAAACGACGAAGACAACGACAACAAAACAGATTTTCTCCTATGTTCCCCTGTCATGTGCATGAATGATGATCCTCGTGTGACATCCTATTTTCCATATGAATTCATATTCTTCGGGTTCCTACTCCATAATAATGTATGATGATGAGCTGAAAAGGGGGGAATCAGGGAGAATTTTGGAGAATTTAAGTTAGAAATTGAGCATAACGTATGGAGCCCATGGTGGAATTTTTTCTAATTTGAGTTTCAATTATTATAAATTAATAATGATCCATATTATGTCCAGTCCCATAGCAAAGTCTCCTCTGTCAAAGTCCACCAGTGCCAGTAATAGAAAAGAAAAAAAGGAGAGCGTCGTCGTCGTCGTCGTCGTCGTCGTCGTCTGGTTTTCTATGTCGTCTATAGTTGTTATTTTTCTCTCGAGACTCACATACAGAGAGAGAGAGTGCAGTGGTAACGGCCTAAAATTAATCGTCATTAAAATTTAATGAAAAGCAACTAAGCAACTGAGAAGTGGCACGAGGCAAGCCATCACATCTCCACTGTTCTGTCACTGGTCCTGGTCTCTGTCTCTGTTCTCACTCAGCTCTGTATAATGCAGTAATTTAGTGTGTGTGTGTGTGTTTGTGTACTTGCCTCGAAGTCGAAAACTCCAGACTCTCGGATGCTACTGTTTTTACACATCTCTTCTCCCCTTCTACTGTATTCCATCTCTCTCTCTCTTTTATTTCCCTTGGAGCACTGTTTCTGACGGGGATCTCGCTCCGGCTCCGCTCATTGTCACTTACTAACTCACTCTCGCATTTGTCATCATCCCCACTATGAGCATGAACATTATCGTTCAAGTTTATGATTATCTAAGTTTATGATAAGTCGGAAGATGAGCTCTGTGTCCCGAACTACTCTGCAAAACCAAAACCAAAACCAACAAAATACCTATAGTCACTCTCACTCCAGTGGAGTAGCAAAGGTAGGAGTAGATGAGAGACTTTCTTCAGCGCTAAATCAAATTACATTTTTATGAGTAATTTTATTTTGCTCCAGTTAATTGGCAGATCCTGTAATATTTCCATTTCTGAGTTTTACGGCCCCACTAAAACTACTCAAAACTCGGGAACAACAAGGAGGGACGAGGACGACCTTGAAGAATTAAATATGTAGATTGCTGGATTCTGGATTGTCGTTCCCGGTCCCGGTGCCGGTGCCGGTCCCAGTCTTCCAGTTCCATGTCGGAGTCGGACTCGCCTAGATTTTTATTTTGTGTGTGTGCATGTCTTTTTTTCTGTCTGTTTTGTGTATAGATGTACTGGGAAGATAACTATACATGTATACCTACATGGATGTGTGTAGAGAATAATTTATTAGTTTGTCTCGGGGAAGGGAGAGAGAGAGAGAGAGGGAAATCTGTGTCATTTCATTATCTGATCAGTCAAATGAAGGGAAATTAGAGTCATCCTGACTTTTAGGAATTTTCCTCAAATAATGTCCTCCCAGGACTCTTTTCCCTTCTGGACGACAGGGGAACTAATCGTAAGTTATAATTGGGATTTATTGTTTCCCAATCTATTACTCAGTCAGTCCGGGAATGCTTACACACTATATACTATATACTGACTGATATTCTCATTCCATCTTCCAATCTACTAATTTCCCCCTCATAATGAACGTCCTGTGTGTCACAGTCCAATGTTATCTCCCAGCTCATTTTCTTCCCTTTTACTTACGACACTTACCAGTTACCATTTACCAGGGCCAGGACCAGTACCAGTACCAGTACCAGGACCAGCCAGTCCCATAATCAACTTTAGGAAAAGAAAGACCATTTATTTTATTTCCCGTTACTCATAATATGCAGATGAGTTTGGCATGGCGAGATATATGTATAGGTAGGTTACTATATATATTTGTTTTTATGAATATTAACACATTTTAATAGTCACATAATAATGAATTTATTAGGATGCTCTATATTTATGTGTGTGTGTGTTTACTATCACTCATTTATGGAAAGTATTTTGACTCGTTGACATATTATTATGGACTTATGGGAAGGGACGTATGTATCGTTGGTCGTAGTCGTAGATTGAATAAGTTGGAGTTGGGTGTAGATTAAGGAATATCCATAAGAATTTTTATGAATGTTTTATTTTGCAAGTGCGATCGAGTGTTTATATTTATGCATATGAATGGAAAGAAACAGCATCTGCCGTCAATGTATATTCCTCCTATCTTTTCAAATTGTACGTTGTACAGTTTCAGATGATCGTCGACTCCCCTATCCTCTCCTTCTCCGTCTTGACAGAGATAAATGTCGACCAGAAGACCTTCACACCACTATTTGTCCGTGATAGTTCTGTGACCCATAAAATGACAAAAATCAGAGTCAACTACGACACGACACGATTCTCCCCTTCTAACTTTATTATGCGCTCATTCCCGCAGTGTTTTATTTAATACAAAATACATTGTATGTCTAAAACTCTCATTCCTGATAAAGAATTCCATGTGTTCCATTTTATAGGATCAATTCTATTCAACTATATACATACCAATACAAAGTAGGAACCCATTTCCAATACCAATACCAATACCAATACACTTCTACAGTATGTACCTACCAGAATGGAGCAGAGCAGGGGCGGATAATGCGGCCAGCGCAGGCAGCCCCGCTGCTTGAATTTTCAAAAAAACATGTAAATGGAACATTTTGCACTTTTCAAAAATGTGTAGAAAGAATATTGAGACTTTTTAAAAACATGCAAATAAAATGTTTTGTACATTTCAAAAACATGGAATTAAAGCATTTTCCACTTTTCTCAAAACATGTAAATAGAACATTGAGCACTTTTCTGAACCAAGTAAAAAGGACATTTTGCACTTTTCTAAAACGTGTAAATACAACATTGTGCTTTACCAAAGAAAACCATCAATAAAATCCGATCAAAATGGTGGTTTTTGTATGGAAACAAATTGCTGCCTAAGAGCAAGTCCTTCGTCCGGCCCTGGAGCAGAGGAGCAGAGATGGAAGCTAAAGCTGGAGGAAAATTTGGATTAAAGTGTTTTAATCTGATTAGTGGAGGACACAAAACAAGATGCAGGATGTTTCCATGCAATGATTCGTGCTCGTGGTCAGTATATAATGAGTGTAATCTTGTTCTCTGAACAAATCTGCCTACGACGACGACGACGACGACGACGACGACGAGCATCATGATGATGATGACGATGACTTTCAAACTTGGAACGAGCCAACAGGAAAGAGCAAGAAGCACATAAATATGTATCTGTATCTTCTGCCCTTTGGTCTTTCTTGAGGACATGAGGATGACCTACGAAAATGGTTGTCCTATGAATTTCTATAGAATTTTAATTATTTATCTGCGTATTTCATGAAGCAGGAGGAGGAAACGTCGATACAGTTTCAATACTATCTGTATCAATGAAACGGCTATTGACATTCGACTTTTTAATTTTTCCTTTCACATTTTTATGTATAAGGAATGGAATGGCGTCACAAATAATTTGTCTCCAATTTTTGTTGTTATTATTATCAATCATTTACATAATATAGTACCTATGCTATATTTACCATTGCAATAATATTTAAATACATTTCATGATACTGATTGATTGATTGGAACTTCTCCTATAATTGACGTATTAGATTAGCCGGAATGATATACTCTCTAAAAACTCAAAAATGTCACTAATACGGTGGTATAAGCCTTTTAAATGCTACGTTTGCATAAGTAAAACGTGAGCGATGTGAGCGATAAAAATTACAAGGATTATGCAAGTTCATATAATAATCTATTGAGGGAAACATCATTATTTTATTATGTGCTATGGATAAACATTATTCAGATATTTATGGAGATTATAAGTGAGGGTCAGTAGTCAGTATAGCAGTTCGCCTGTACTTAATGAGTTATTCCAAAGGGATAAGCAAACTCATAACATCACCATTCAACTCGTGACATTTGCAATTTGTAATTTGAATCGTAAGAAATATAACGTAAGTATGACATACTATGGTAATGGTTAATTTCACAATAAAATTGCATTATTCTGTCCATCTAATATGTAACCTACAGTTTTAGAATTGAGCCCATTCAATTGTAGGTATTTTTTTCCAAAATGTGTACAAATTGTATTATTATGATTACTATTGATTTTTTTATCCAATATTTCCTGTTTAGTCCGTACGTGTATACAGCTCAAACATGAATTCTTAATTGAAATGAAAACTTGGGAAATAAACTAGCAAAAATTACAGTAGTACAGTACTAATAAAATATTTACTTTACTATGGGAGAGCGCGCGTAATCATGCTTGGGAAAATTGTTATACTGTTCCAGAAAATAGGAAATTGCCATAATTATCTGTAGTTTCCATTATGTTTTCTTTTATAACGTCAGAATGTAGGTATACTTATGTAACCATTTTTTTCAAGCAATCGCTATATAGCATAATATCTAAAAGCTATTACTCAAAATTTATAATCCACCCATTACTATTTATTTACGTTTGATTGAAGTAGGAAGAAGGTCAGTGCTGACTCGTGTGTGCACAATTCATTCATTTTTAATATCACAATTTTTTGACCTGTAATAGCATTACGCACTAAAGCTACTCAACGCTGTCAAGGGAACTAGTAGTGGTCTCTATAGCTTTACACTAATTCATACATCAATTGCGTACCTTTTGTCTTGGCTATTTGCATAAATTTCTACATAAATTATAGGTACTATGGTCCTCAGTCAGAAATGGAAAACCTGCGTGGTCACCTGGGAATTTTCATTTTAACAACATAACATGTAAAATCCTAACCATTTTGGTTTGAATGCTTTTTTAAATCTTGTGTATTTTAATGGGATTTCAAATGGCTTGGTGGAGAAGGAGTCGTCCCTGGAATTTCCCAGAAATTATTTTAGATGACGAGCTGGAAATAGAATGGAATCAATGAGATTAATAATATTAATCTCAATTATCTCTAAAGTATCTCGTATTTGTCATGTTAATTCAATTACTATACTTATAGGTGGGGAACTTCTTGATGTCCAAGAAAATTGTGTGACTTTTGACATAAATGGAAACTTTCTTCTGGTTCTGGTGCTATGCTACTGTTTCTTACTGGCTGTTTTCTCCTTGGTTGGCCTTGGAAGGTACAGTCAACGGCCAAAATATGCCATTTTCTTCATTCCATGGATAAAATTAAAATAGTGTACGGTACGTACCATAGCACCTTTACAATTGATCGAAGACTTACTTTTAGTAGAAAAATATGAGAGAACGAGGTAGAAGTTGACGTAGAAAATATAATATAGTCTGTGAAGAACCAAAATGACCCATTTTCAATTTACGCTAGAATTAAAATGAGTTACCTACTTAATAATAAACACTAAATTAATGGGATGCAAAATGTTAATTATGAATTTTTAAAAAGTACAATATGTTGCATTTACATGTTTTTGAAAAGTGTAAAATGTTCTAATTACACATTTTTGAAAAATGTAAAATTTTCTAATCACACGTTTTTGAAAAGTGTAAAATGTTCTAATTACACATTTTTGAAAAGTGTCAAATGTTCTAATTACACGTTTTTAAAAAGTGTCAAATGTTCTAATTACACATTTTTGAAAAATGTAAAATGTTCTAATTACACATTTTTGAAAAGTGTAAAATGTTCCATTTACGACTTTTTGAAAAATTTTAAATGTTCTAATTACCCATTTTGGAAAAGTACCAAATGTACTATTAACAGGATTTAACGGACTACGACTATTTAAGGATTACACGATATATTCATATATTGTTTGTAGGTAGTACATTTCGTATTTAGTTAAAAATGGATATGGGTCATTTTGATTCTTCACAGGCAAAATAGTGCCCCTTGTACTGTTGACTTTCAGATAGGAAAATAAATGGTAAATAAATTGTGTAATATAAATTAGACTAAAAAAATCTTGTCCGCAGAATTTTTGCAACGTTTCATTATGTAATTTCTTTAAATGGGCCTTTAGAATCGTGAGATGACTTATAATAAAGGATGCCTTGAAATTGCTATTTCCTATATAACCTAATGGTATTAGTATTGGTATTCAGATTCTGGATGGAACCTATTTTAAATCTTATGTCACGAAAGCGCCGTCGAACCTAGCCGAAAAAAAAATGCCTATATATTGAGATTATGAAAACGGATATAGCTTTTGTAATAATCTGGGCAGCGAGTGCAATTGCTTGTTTTTTGAATTCGAGCAGTGCAGTATGGACTCGTGAGCTACGAATGAATTTGAGAACTTTTCCCGTAATTTACCAGATACATCTGTATTTTTTGGGGAGTTGCGGGCAGAGAAAAAAGGAAGGTACTACTTAGAAAGATGTAATTAAATTAAATTTCATATAGTTTGTGAGTTTCCTGTCCTCATTTTTCGGGAATTATGAAGCATTTTTAATTAAAACTATCCTACAAATCATTATTCATATATATGATTCGAGTCTTCTTCTTCTTCAGGAGGCACACCACAGTTCCTTCTCCCTTCTGCCGTCTGTGGTAACAATGCATCTGACCTTCTCTCAACCTCAGCTCGTACATTCTCCAGCTTTTAATTTGAGGAGAAGGAAAGAAAGTCGAAGTCGAGCTAGACAGGATATTAGGGTAGGTGCTGGGCTCTATGTATTCAGTGGGGGAGCTACTGAAGGAGCCAGTCATCGATCGACATGCTGATCATTGAAATCGGTGGTGGTAGTGGAGGAACACGGCGAGGATGTGCCGGGCATAGAAATGAAATAAGCGATTAAATGCTGGAGTAATGATGCAAATTACTTCCTCAATTTCATTCCCAGTCCCACACTATATACTTACATATGTCGGAGGAGCTCCGTACTAAAATTCTCATGCTATATATAATCTATATGATGATGCTCTTCCGGTGATTGAGATGACGTCAAATACCTGTCCAGAATTTTATGTTGGGAATTTTTGGAAATATATTACATACAATACCACAAACGGGGGACATGGGAGACCTATAAATGAATTATGTATGTAAACATAATATAGTTAAACATACAGTCGAATGCATTTCAGATTCAGATTCGGATTTGGATTCGGTTTCGGTTTCGGTTTCGGACATCAACGAGAGGAGCAGTGTCGGTATTGGAAGTGTAGAGGATCCGAGCGGTAACGGTAACGATACGGATCTCCCTCAATGTAAAACGGAGGCAATAAAAAAAAGGAAAAGAAGACGAAGAAAAAGAAGAGCTTAAGCGTGTTTAAACGCACTGGCACTGGGTGGATAAAAATTAGGGATTGGGAACCCTAAAAGTAGCCACTAATCATCAGTCCCAAGCTTAGGCTTGTCATTTGACAGCGTGTTACGTGACGGGTTAAATTCACCAAGTATTTATCGACTAAGTAGTGTCTGTCAACCAGCCGTTCACTTCTCTAAAAACCTCGCTCAAAATAACTATAATTATGCATGTAGGGAGGTATATATAAGGTAGGTGAGGGTGTAGAGTGTAGATATATGTATAAAGAAATGACTTACTACCTCTGCAATCCCATATGTGTGCTATTCCAAAAGTAGGTTATATGTAGTGAGTATGTAGTGGGAATATGGCTGGGATACATGAAGGCACTTGAACCAAGTGCGTAATCACATCTGCCGGGAAGCTTATTGAAGTGCCGCCGACGATTCGGTTTCGGTGGTGAGCATGGGAGACAGGGAGCTGAAATCCCAAAGTCAAACACGGAAATCCAAATGGAAGAGAGTGTGTATGGGATGAGGAGTGAGGAGTAGGAGAGCAACCTGTAAACTATCGCTATCCCACTATGCTACAGAGACGAGCACCGCAACGATCCGATCCGCCAACGCCAACCTCGGCTGATGGTCCTGTCCCCAAAACTTTCCCAGTCACTTCAATTCTCCGCCGCTTTAAGAGAATCCCGAAGACTTGAGGAAACACCAGAAAAGATCCTCTCGCTGTATTTATGTAGTAGTTGTATTTTTTTTATGTGTGTGTGTCGAAAATCATAAGCCAACCATCCACATGAGCTAACGTAAGAGGACGATCCTTTCCTTGTGTGTGTGTGTGTGTGTGTGTGTGTGTGTGTGTGTGTGTGTGTGTGTGAGAGAGAGAGAGAGAGCAAAGGGCAAATCCAAATCTTCCCTGAACACATGCCGCCTGTATCCGGAAAATCCGAAAAGCTGAAAGCGAAAAGGAAAAACGTCAAATGGAATCCGAATCACAATCCCCAGATGGATACCTTTCCCTCTCCTATCATCCCAATCAGGCTCAGCCTCGTCGGGAAGACGGTTCGAGTCAAGGCAATATCCAGACGGACCTACACCCAGAGACATCGCTTGTCAGTCATTGTCAAGAGTCACATTTCAAAGCTGCGTCAGAGGCCCTATCAATAAGGTATTCCATCCGCGCGCTTGAGGCTTTTTGCAGGAATCAACATAAATACCTTCGCCACGCTACCCAAGTAATTAAGCTGACTCCATCCAACCCAGTTAAATGTACCTTTATGTGTCAAGCATCCAGGGCCGGACGAAGAAATTGGTTTTAGGCAGCAATTTGTTTCCATACAAAAACCACCATTTTGATTTTATTGATGGTTTTCTTTGCTAAAGCAAAATGTTGTATTTACATGTTTTTGAAAAGTGCAAAATGTTCTTTTTACTTGATTCAGAAAAGTGCAAAATGTTCCATTTACATGTTTTGAGAAAAGTGGAAAATGTTGATTTACATATTTTTGAAATGTACAAAAAAATTTATTTGTATGTTTTTGAAAAGTCTCAATATTCTTTTTACATATTTTTGAAAACTGCAAAATGTTCCATTTACATGTTTTGAGAAAAGTGGAAAATGCTGATTTACATATTTTTGAAATGTACAAAAAAATTTATTTGCATGTTTTTGAAAAGTCTCAATATTCTTTTTACATATTTTTGAAAACTGCAAAATGTTCCATTTACATGTTTTGAGAAAAGTGGAAAATGTTGATTTACATATTTTTGAAATGTACAAAAAAATTTATTTGCATGTTTTTGAAAAGTCTCAATATTCTTTTTACATATTTTTGAAAACTGCAAAATGTTCCATTTACATGGTTTTTGACAATTCAAGCAGCGGGGGCTGCCTGCGCTGGCCGCATTATCCGGCCCTGCAAGCATTTCTGTATTAATCTTAAAGAGAATATATCCACCCGGTTCTTATTTCTTATAGTAAAAATCTCAATGGCCTATGCTAATTGATGATGTCACCCCAGTTTCCCCTGTGGGTATGAACAGCCGCCATTACCATCATTTGAAATTAGGCGAGGCAAATACAACTAAACTTATAGCTAAAAAAATGAAAGCCTCACAAAAAGTTGTCAAGTTGTCAACAGCATAGTACAGGATACAATACTCAAAATGTGTGCCCTAAATTACAATGCTCAGCTTTACGTCAATGTATTTTTTTTATATGCAAAGTCGCTCGTAAGTGTAAAAGGCTCTCTCTCATCAGTCTCATCTGTCTTCATTCATAATTTTCAAAAATGTATATTGTACAGGACTGTGAAGTCTAAAATGTGTTTCTAGGCGGGGCAAAAGAGTAATCCATCACTTACTGCACTTTTTTTCATTACATTTTCCGCAACAACAACACCACATAAAATTTCACACTTTTGTGAATATTCTTTGGAACGTCAAAGAAACCTGCTCCACGTGTGCAATTACATGGCAAGAATTCAAAAAAGAGGCAAAACTTTTTCGTGTCTTTTTTTTTCTTGTGTCTGCTCTCTAAATTCATATAATGGTTGTAAAGAAGGGTTCGATCTCGTCGATGCGATGGAAAAGCTGTCAAAACAAATCGTGGATAGATCTATAGTAGACGTGTGGATGTGTATTTTTTTATCTTAAATAAATAAAGATCTCATCGTCAGTAGTAATATAAAGTACAATGTTCAAACCTCGGCTCGGGTCTATGATTCTCTATAGGAGTTTAAAGTATTGCCTCACCGTCAACCGTTGACAAGGAGTATAATTAATCAACGCGGAGTACCGCCATCATTTGTATTTCAATAAAGTCACAAATGAATTTGCATTGGTTTGTTATATAGTTATTATAGTTCACATTTTCGATTTTCGTGTCTACCTCTGCACATTTAATGAAATCGTTTCTGTTACCTGGTTTTTAAAATACCCTTGTTCAACAATTTCGTTGGCAATTTATGCAAATTTTCCTTTTAAGTATGTACAGTTTCAGCTCTACCAAAGAAATTGCTGTCACACGTATAGAAACAATAATTATTACAGGAACCTTTGATATAAATTAAGCAAATATACTGCCTCGCCATTGGATTATGGGATTACAAAACTTCAGCCGCCATCCTGCTCAATGCAAATCTTTGTAAATCATGCATTAAACATTCTCTCTATGTGAATTGTACGTCGCCCATTATTAAGAATTAATATGTCATAAATCCAATTTTGGGTAAATTAAAATGTCACGTATTCAAATCATGAGAAATGCAAAACTACAGAAGTATACAGCATATCAATAATAGAATATTACTTATTTATTAGATTTTTATAACGTTATAATATATATCGTCGTGAAGGACCAAAATGACCCATATCTATTTTTAGCTAAAAAAAATATCAATTATCTACAAAGATATTTTAATATGTCTTGAGAGCATTTAAATAGAACAATTTGCATTTTTCAAAATCATGCAAATGAAGAATTTTACAATTTTCAAAAACATGGAATTAGGACACTTTGCACTTTTTAAAAAACATGGAATTAGAATATTTTGCACTTTTCAAGCACGTGGAATTAGAAAATTTTGCAGCTTTTGAAACAAATGGAATTAGAACATTTTGCACCTTTTCAAAAACATGGAATTATAAATTTTTACACCTTTTCAAAAACATGGAATTAGAACATTTTGCACCTTTTCAAAAACATGTAAATAGAACATTTTACACTTTTCAAAAACCCCTAATAACCATTTTATGCACGTTTCTCATTTTGTTTGTATGACATAGCTCATTTTGATTCTAGCTAAAATTGGATATCGGTCATTTTGGTTCTTCACAGACGATATCTTACCTCCTACTTCTGGAAGAATAAAATATTTCCTCAGAGGTCTTTAAAAAAAATCCAATTATAAATTGCACACGCACAATGTTGGAAGTAGAGGTTCTATAAGCTAAAACAAAGTGATCTAAGTACTAAGCACAGAAGTAGGTAGGTAATAGGAACCGCAACGCCAACGCATATCCTATAAAAATATGGAAAAAGTTAAGGTTAAATGATCCAATAGAAGAAGCATCTTGGTCGCATTTCATTACATATAGACTACCGTGTGTTCTATGTTAAAAAAATTGGCGTAACAAAGTTTTAGCATGCATTTAATGCATCCACTTCATTACTTATACTACCGTGAGTCTACTATACGGAGTACGGAGACAAGGGATGGCACTTACCATTACATGTAATAACCGTGGATTTTATGATTTGAGCAGCGGTTCAATTGAACTTGAGACACAACCCTCATAAAAATTTCAATAATAAACTTGAGAAGAAAATGATGACATGTTTACTTACATGTTACGATCTTCATTAGTCTCAAATATCAACAAGTATACACTACTGCCGGTAGTGGTAGTAGAGAGATCCACGCTCATTTTAATTCATGCACAAGGTTGAATGTAAAAGCCAGTCATGTAAGACACTACAGTTGAGGCTCAGTTCAGTGAGGTTACCGCGCGTTGCATTTATTTATTTACGAATCATAAAATAAATAGGGTTTCACTGACTCTGACTAGTCATATAAATATCTACATAATAATCCCTGTCATTTCAGAGGCTTGCTCCATAAGCTTCCAGGTGACTATGATACTAAATACATTAATAACATATTAAAAATGATTACGTTTATGATGCTGTTTAATGTGAGGTTTATGGCTTTTGCGCTTCTGTTCATGGGATAGAAGAGGAGGAAAATAGGTATGTAGTAAGTAGTAAGTGGGGAAAGTTATTGATGGAATTTTACGAGCGATGCGATACAAACGCATTTATTTGTACAATGCAAATGGTGAGCTTCTGCTGTATGCTAAATGGAAAAGACCCCCCCCCCCCACTTGTTTTTAATCTTGATTTATATTTATTTTCTTGAAATGATTGAAAAAATCATCTGCTCTCAGGGTTGTCTTCTCATGGACAAAAGGAAACAACCATCTTACGACAGTCTCGAATTTCCTTTCAGCCCGTTTTCCGTTTCCGTCCTACGTAGACTTCCTCCACTGAATTCAGCCACCATTAGAAATTCAAATCAGAGCATATTTATTACACCATTTGTAATTACTAAAATTCATTGTTAAGATTTATTTAATTTATTTAATTTTCCTTAAAACTTCGTGGTGACGGTTAGCCTCAAGTTATCAGCTGGGAAGAGCAGTAGTACGGTTTTGAAGTTCGTAGACTAAATATTACCAACTGAACAAAACCAGGGTTAATAATATGATAGGATAATGCGGCCAGCGCTGGCAGCCCCCGCTGCTTGAATTTTCAAAAAACATGTAAAAGGAACATTTTGCAGTTTTCAAAAATATTTAAAAACAATGTTTTGATTTTTCAAAAACATGTAAATAAAACATTTTCCACGTTTCTCAAAACATGCAAGTAAAACATTTTCCACTTTTCTCAAAACATGTAAATAGAACATTTTGTACTTTTCTGAATCAAGTAAAAAGAACATTTTTCACTTGATTTTCACAAAATTTTTATTTACTAAAGAAACTCATCAATAAAATCAAAATGTCGGTTTTTGTATGGAAACAAATTCCTGCCTAAAAGCAACATTCGTTCGTCCAGCCCTGAACAAAACAGAACGACTACACGTAAACACGTAACTTAGGAATCTGAGCTATAATTTACATAATATTGAAATGAGTTGCACATGCAGTAAAGCACATGGTTGAAAAATTCGGACTCAAACGCTGTATTGAAGGCGGACATTGAAAATGGTAGAGATCAATAAACAGCTAAACAAAAAAGTAAAACGCAATAGTTCATATAAATCCCAAGATTTTTCTACATACCTTCAGATCATAATATAATTTCATAACATTCGGCACATGCAGATGATTTTCTCTAGTATAATCCTTGCAGATTTTAGCAGAGCAGAAACAAGCTGGCATGATTAATAGTAATAGTAATAGTCATGGATTTTTATGCGTACCCCTTGGGAAATATTACCTACCTACCTAAACGTATACGCAGTTAAATAGCATATCAGTATCAATACATGTATTTCCTTTAATAGGCTTCTTCGGTTTCTGTATGTGTATAGTATAATGTCAACAAGAGCACAACACACAATCAATTTTTTTGTGAGCGTGCAGAAAGAGGAAAAAACGTGAGGAACAGGAAATGCAAATAACTACAAAATTGGCGACATTTTATTGCTTACATCACAATATGAAATTACATGTTTACGTCCTCTTAATTGGCCTCGTCGATCAGCTTGATTTTTTGTATCCGCACTGCACTCGCAGTATACGCTCAAAAGAATATGAATGGAACCATATACTAATATACTATGTACACGCTATCAGGTTTACATTTTGAAAAAGGATATTACCTACATCTAATCCAATATGTAGCTTACACATGCTCTTCAAAAGTAAGTACTACTGGTACTGGTACTCGACGAGGATTTAAAAATACTTTCTCAAAGATATTTATAGAACGGTCGTGCAGCATGTGACGCATAGTTGGTCTCAGTTCCTGCTGATTTGAACTCTACTTTTGAGCTGGAACTGGAGCCGTGCCGGTGGTATCTCATCTGAAGTGATCTCCGATCCCGGTCCCGGTCCGACTTGGACAACAACTATTGTTACTCCCCTGGTCCTGGTCAACTGACCACCCACCGATTTTTAGCGAGTCTTAATTATTGTAATAAAAAATTTGTTGCTCTTTTATAGTGGTAGCTCATCTCTGCATTAAGACAATTTGGACGGATTTTAAGGGATGAGGTACAGGGATGAGCCAGGGTTTTTGAAGCCATTTAAAATATTCGGTCATCCTTTAGGCTGTAGGAGAATAATCCGTAAGAATAATGTTTCACCACTGCATAGATGCATGAGATGAGGGCGAAATGAAAGGTCAAAGAAAGACAATCCTCCAGAGTCATGGTATGGAGAGAGTGGTGGACGTGATTGTGGTTGGCCAAGAGAATAGAATGGAGAGAGAGAGAGAGAGAAAGTCATAGAGTAGTTTGAGTGAAGTGGGGAGATGTAGTAGAATGCAGAGAGAAGGATAAGGATAAGAGAGGAGCCGGAGGATCGACTCGATGGAAGTTGGTGCTCCTGAAAATTGAAAAATATAATTATCGATCCAACAAGGACTGTGTGGCTGAAAGAAGGCACGGCAGAACTGACTGACTGACTAGTTAGGATATCTAACTGAGTAGAGGACTATCTGAATGTGATTTTTGGAGAGACCGACCAGCACTACAGCAGAGACTTACAGTAGACCACCACACCTAACTCACAATAAGAACGTGAACGGAGAGGGACCGAGAGACTGCAACTATATCTGCATACTTTTGACTATTTTATCTTTGTATATTATTTCTGTACCTTTCTCACACGAAAAAAAAACAAAAACAAACAAATTGTGACCACAGACCACACTATACTTCTGGATTTTTTTTAAACAACAAATCTCAAGAATGGCAACTGGCGACACAGCCAGCAATGGAAGTCTTCATACTCAGGATTTGATTGAAAGAGCAGCCGACCAAATGGCACAATTAGGTATGTGTTTCTTCTTTTATTTATTTATTTACAAATCTTTCACATGGTTATGGTTTTGGATAAGGTGTAGATTAGAATAGAAGTAAGTCATTTGAGCCCATTCCAGTCCTCATTCCTGATAGTATAGTGCTCCTGTAGTTCCCGTTTCCCGATCCCGTGTCGGCATCAGTTTGTTTATTGCACTGTGTATGCACTATCTAATCGAATCAATCGATGCACTACACACCCAATTCCTCCAAATGGGATTTTGCAGTCTTCTTGCATAATTTGCAACAATCTTATTTCTATCTGAGGAAACTCTCCATCCATGGATCTGTCATATAGATTTTTGTGCCAACTAAATTTTCTTTTTTGGATCTTTGAATGAATTGTCCCTAATTATTTTTAAGAACCTGCAAACAATAAATATTTTTATCTTTGTAGAACAGAGCAAGTCGTTGTCGTTAGACCGACCTCGACTGCAATGTTGAATGTACTCGAAGCAGGTTATTGATTTTCATGAATTTTTTGATGTTGGGTCATGCAATGGTTGGAAGCTGCAAAAAAAATATATAAGGCTCAGTTAATATTAAGGATATTTGCACTTTCAGACATAAGTACTGAGCTGTGATATATGTATATGAACTATGGGAAGGGCAATTAATATGCAGCATTGCGGTTTCTATCTCTGCACGCTCATTTCTAATGCGTAATGTATCATGCTATATATGTATAGCCGAGGCTTATCTCTCCTGAACAGTTCTGACTAGTGAGCAAATGCGAATGCAGAGGTTGGATTTCTAAAGTGTAAACATCGTAATTTTATTTTTTTGTTATTTTCTGTGTTTAGATTTGGTGGGAAAGACATTGAGTAGTAGTAATGGTAATGCTGATGTTAGTGCAGTCGTCGTGCCCGTGCCCGTGTCCGTGCCCGGTGAGAATGGAGTCAAGGGGCCGCCTGCTTCAGCGCCTGAAAAAATAAAAACACCTGCTAAAAGTAAATTCAAAAAGAAATATACTATGTGGTTTATGTAATGAACTTGAATGTGTTGTTTTAAGCCTAAACTTCAATTGTACGATTTTAGTACGATTTATTCTGTTACTCCATTATATGACGTAAATACCTACACATTGACATTATGCATGTATAATTATGATATTCTGTAATAATGTTTTTGCTCTTATAGAGCCAGCGTCGTCGACACCTGGATCAGGAAGAACGTCAAGAAAACCTTCAACGAGTAATACTAAGTCACCCGTCGAACAAAAACCTGAAGAACCACCAAAGAGTTAGTTTTCTTTTTGTGTTAGCGAATAAGTATAGATATATTTTAAGCATGTAGTATATATGTATTATTATAATGACATACATTTCTTGCAGTACCTCTCTCTCAAATTATCTAATACGAACTTTGAGAGCTCTGCACTCTAATAATAATGTACTAATATGAGATACCGCATATTTTCGTATAGAGTTGCCGATGAACAAAATAAAAGTCGGCTCAGCTGCATCTCCAAATATCAAGCAAGTCAAGTCAAAGATAGGTTCGCTGAGTACAGTCTCAACTTACAAGCCTTCTGGTGGAAATGTCAAGATTGAGAGTAAGAAGTTAAACTGGAAAGCAGAGTCAAAGATTGGATCAATGGGAAATCTTACTCATACACCTGGAGGAGGGAAAATAACGGTTATACAACACAAATTCATGATCCAAAGTTTCTTTCTTCTTCTTCTTCTTCTTAATGTTGTCATCATCCTTCCTTCAAAGTTTTACTTTGCTTCTGTCAGAATCTCAGAATGCGTGCTCTGTGTAATTAGAGTAATGTATGGTGTTTATACATGAAGACGCTCAGTATATAGGAACTACTGGAACGAATCTTTATGATCAGTAATGTTGATATTACTATACCCTGGCTGGGTTCAGGGCAGGCCGAAGGAATTGTTTTTAGGCAGGAATTAGTTTCCATACAAAAGCCACCATTTTGATTTTATTGATGGTTTTCTTTGGTAAATCAAAATGTTGTATTTACTTACATGTTTTAGAAAAGTTTTAAATGTTCTTTTTACTTGATTCAGAAAAGTACGAAATGTTCTATTTACATGTTTTAAGAAAATTGGAAAATGTTTCATTTCCATGTTTTTGAAATGTACAAGAATTTTACTTTGCATGTTTTCGAAAAGTCAAAATATTCTTTTTTACATATTTTTGAAAACTGCAAAACGTTCCATTTACATGTTTTGAGAAAATTCAAGCAGCGGGGGATGCCTGCGCTCGCCGCATTATTCGGCCCTGGGCCTGGGTTAGAGATTAAATCTTCAAACACACTATGGTTTTTGTTGACCAGATATTTATTGTGTGTCGTGTATTACGGTATTATGGAAAGATAAGACGACCTCTCTCACCATTCGGATTCACTCTAATCATTAATTGAATATTTGTTTTGCGTGATTTGAACAGATTGAAACAAAGAAGGTAGAATTGAAAAATGTTCAGTCAAGGGTGGGATCGATGGGAAATGTTAAACATAGGCCTGGTGGAGGAGATAAGAAAATTTTTGATGATAAAGCATATTTGAAATCTGCTGGTCATGGATCCAAAACTCCCTCAGAAGGAGTGGGCAGTCCCAAGGGCACGATGGTACTGCGAAAATACAATATCTATTAATGTCTATAATTTTTGATTATCCTATAAACGTAAATTCGTACTAAATTCTAAAACACCTCCTCATTGATTTTAATAACAGAGTCCAACACCTATGAGCCCGGCTCCGGGAGTCATAGATGACAATGGACCCGTGTGAACTGCTTATTAGGACCGTCACACACTCAGTTCGAATAAGAAAAAACTGCGTCCGTTGACAAAGTGAGAAGAAGCTATGAACTAAACTATAATAATAATATAGCAGCGTGAATTTTATTGATCCGTGCAGCTTTATATTTAACCAATTTTACCATAATAATATGCTGAAAACCCCTGAGAAAATGGATGGTTTACAGTGTTTTGATTACAATGTGAGAACCTTTTTTGCCATATTAACCTTGTATTACGTACTAATAATGTACTATTGACTGAGAGAAACGTAATATTTATTAACAATATTATACAAAAAAAAAGTATTGCTTATAATTGCACACAAACATATTATATAAACGTAACACTGTGCATTTACATATTATATTAATGCGTATTATTAAATTATTAAATTAATATTTTACTTATTTTAGTCATATAGATTGTATGTAGCTTGTATTGTAACATGTAAAACAAAAACAAGTGTGAACGTATTACCAAAAGCATCGACTAAACAAAACTACAATATAATTAATTGCCATTTTACCAAAGTATTATTAATATTATACAAGTAGACCGAAAAAGTTTATTTCTTCCCTCTTTTAAACTGCTTACACACTATGTAATTGAATAAAGATTATCTTCTTAAATACTAATATAACCTTAAACTTATAAGTCTTTCAAAGTTGTGGTTTATTTTTTAGAATATACTTGAGCTTATATATATTATTATTATTATGTATATAGTTACATAGACGAGTAATTTTTAATTTGCATGATCAAATGTTCCTTATCAAGCGAGGCATTATATATTATGAGATATAAATTCATGTTCCGATTTCCATTCTCAAGCGGCATGAAACTCGCTCAGGAGAAATTAAAGACATTTTACGATTTCAGGATAATAGATTAGACTACTACACATACAAATTACATAATTATTGTGATTGTATCATAATATGTAAAAACCCTTCGAGTAGTGGAGGAATTTCACACTCAAGATAATATTGGAATTAAATTGCTAAATAAAACCATTTGTCCGAATGTGATTACGCCTTATATAAATAACTATGTAACCGAGTCGACGACAACCAGAGTCAATTAATTATTATTATTGATAAATAAAAAATATTCATACGATACTCACCATTTAATCTCTGGGGACTAGAACGCGTAATTAATATAGGTTACGAAGTAAGTAGTATCACCACGTTGGCCCCAAATTAGCAAGTGCAATACACACAAGATAACAGAAACAGAAGCCTTATCATAGAAATGCAAATGCCATTCAGCATTGGATTGGGAAATTGGCATCGGACGGACAAGTTTTGAGAAGATTTTTGAACTTAGTTACCATACCAGGTAGGGTAGGTACCTACTGTAGGTTAGGAATCGTCCATAAATGATGCCATTGAAACATCCCTATTTTAAAATGTTGACCCCTTTGTTATCAGCTAAAGCATTGCGTCAATGGCTGTCTTTAACATGGGATGTCAAGAGACCCATTGACCCCACCCATGACGTCATTTTTGGACGACCCCTTAGGTGTAAGGTGCATGATAGAAGGTAAATAGGAAGGATAGGAGCAAGGCAATACTGAGGCGCCAGATTTTAAGTCGTAGAGAAATCGTAAAAATGGAGACTCTGTCGCATACAGTTCGGGTTAGTATTCCTAATTATTTACGGGCACTTCCGGTTCCAGAGACGATCGGGGGAATTTTCCGGTTATCATGTAAGTAGAACAGTACCTATTAAATTTATACCTAATCTTTCTTTTTTGATTTTTCTCTTGTGAGATAGTATAAGAAAATGTTTGAATACACATTATGTAACGTAATGCATAATAGTACCTACCTACATATTTTATGTATCATTAAATTATTCAGTCAAGGAATGGATTGCACTTACACCGCTTGGACTCTTGATAGCTGGATCCGGTTGGTGGACTTATCGAACTCTGACTTCACAATCCGAAGCTTTATGCTCAAAGGCTGAGAAAAAAAATAAAGTTAATGAGACGGTTAAGAAGGATTGCCCTAAAGTAGTTGACACTGTCGACATTGAAGAAATTGGTGACAAAAAGGTTTTCTGTCGATGCTGGAGGAGTAAGAAGGTTAGTCATTTACATATTACATTATATTATGTTGTAGTCATTGTACTTGTACAAAAATATCGAAGTTAGCGAATTAGGTGATATACTTGTTGCCCATCTACGCAATTGTATAATGTGTGCTACTACTAAGATGTGTTCACTAGTCAATAAAAGAATTACACTCAATGTTTGAGTTACACTCAATAGTGAACGAAATTGAGGATTTCCTTATAGGGTCGATTCATTCCTTGTAAAACTGTGTTATCATTGTTGGTCTTTATAGAATCTACGCCCTTAGTAAGTTTGGTTAAGTTGAAGTACCCGTATTATTTACTTGTTTGTTTCTTGAATTTTCAAATAGCTTTATAATGCTGGATGCGATTGAGTTGTGTACTCAAACTATATTTCGGATTAATTATTTAATTTATTATTGATTGTGTTCGCAGTCAAAATATGAATGTATAGGTATGTGTAAAAAATAATATAATTATGACAGAGACATCTAAACTTTATTAACTACATTAAAGCTCAGTATGGTTTCTAGACCCAAATTTTCTTTATTAAAATTAACAGAAATACATAATGTATATTCAAGTAGAGATTATTTGGATTTACAATTTGAGACAGTTTCACAGTTTTTAAAACCGTAAGGCATCGCAATCGGTTTGGAACACTCTCTAATATAAAGTGTTTTTCTTTTCTTTTGTTATTTTCTAAATTTAGTTTCCTTACTGTGACGGAGCTCATACTCAACACAACGAAGAAACCGGAGACAATGTTGGTCCCTTAATAATTAAAAAATAGTTTAAAGGGTATTAAGAAACGAATGCGCTGTGCTGGATTTTAGCTGCTGAATACTTAATACATCCATAAATATGTCACATTATTTATGACGGAGAAAATGCTTGTTTAATCATGTAGATAATTAGATAATCGTTCTTGTTGTTAAATAAATGTTTGAGCGTTCTGTTTCTCGTGAACTGCAGTTGCAATATTGAAAAAGTCCCCTTTTTTGCGTTATCCTACATTCGGAAATAATGCATACCATCATACAAACACAAATCTTAAACCCGATTTAGTTGACCATTATGCACTAAACCACTGCACGGCATCAACATACATGGGACTGACAGTGGTCTCACTGGTTAAGTCATTTAAGTCAAGGAATACCGAAGAATGTATTAAATTATTTAAGTATTTCCATATCGGAGCACTTCGTATATTTGGTACAACACCTGATCCTTAGCAAGCGCGCCATTCTTTGAATTGAAATCTGTGAATTCAATTAAGCTTTCTCGGCTCTTGGCAGCGACAGACAGGTCAGTCAAAGTGAAAGAAGGTGAAGTTGTGAAGTACAAAGTACACAGTCGACATGGACAAAGTAAAAGGAAATGCCTGCTGTTTTTTTAGCCGAGAAAATTTATTTAAGTACGCAAGAACTGCGGGAGTGATTAGCTATGCTGGATTGGGAATCGCAGTTAGTCAACCTGGTGTCCTGAGGTTCGTTAATATTCTGCATTAAAAACTTGCCTTACCTTTAACCATGGAATTAAAGTTTGTAGTACTAATGCGAAGCATTATGAGTAGCCTAATTGTCAGTATTCTGTTTTTGTGACAGACCGGTACCGATGTATGATTTCTTATAGTTATGCAATATGTCTTGCATCCTGATTTACAATAGAGTTTAATGCTAATTTCTATTTGTTATGGAACTAAAGGTCACGGCAATTTGATCTAACAAATACTTTACTCCTTGGGAGTGTTGTGGGTACGACCGCCTTCATTTACGAGCGAAGCCATTTGAAAGAAACGAAATCAAGAAAGAGACTGTGGCTCAGGTAATTAATGCCCTCACGATTAAAAAAAAAGTTGTTATACAATTATTTAATACTTCCGTTCCCGTCGCTGCTCAATGCTTTGTCGGTTGTCGGTTCACATTCTATTCAGCATTGTTCTGCATTCACCTCTTTTTTACACTACAGTTTTAAAAAAATCAATGTTGCTTTGTTTACTTTCAGCCTTTACGGTAGTGGACTATTCAACTTTGGATCCCTGTTGATTTGGGCTATAGTAAGATCAGGTACTAATTTTTTCTGTCAATTACATTAATTATTACTAATTACAGTTCCTTTAAAGATTTTTAATATATGTCCTAATTTCGGTTTTAGTTTGTGAAAATAGTATTTTTTAGTCAATACCCCCTAAGCATTTTAACCTTGAACTTCCAAAATTCATTTTCCAAAATACTGGCTCCTGCTAAAAAATAAATTGTGTTTAAAAAATGTGAGTAATTAGAATTAAAAAATATTTAACAACGGCAGTTGGCTCCTACGTCTGCTACTATATTACTATCCATTGGCCAGTACAAGGCGGATTTAATTTACTTTATAGTTACTCGTCACGTCACTAATATGAATTAATTGTCTTGGTCATAATTTTTTGAGCCAACTATATATTTTTGTACATTTTCAGCTACCCAAGACTATAATTTGCATCCAATATTCCGGGGATTTCTGAGTTTAGCTGCAAGTTTCTACATGGTTCAGTCAGGCTTGAGCTGGGTGGAAATCATCGACAAAAATTAAGCCGGAAGGTTGACTGTTCAATTACGTTACTGTTATAGTTTCTCCCGTTGCGTTGTAATTACTGTACTATTAATTATTGTTATGGGAAAAAAGTTCACGTAGACGCACCATAAGTAGGTATGGCTACAAAGTAGTGCCACACATTTGTTGAATGTTGTATTTTTTCGTTGTGATGTTTTAAGGCGTACTTACATATTTAAATTGTTAGTGCTTACAGTTTAGCTGTGTCGATATCTCTTTACATATAAGCGCATCTATTTATGGGTGCAACTAGTGTGTAACTATAAATGCTATGTGGTATATTATGTAGTTTCATGCAGTAAATAAAAAAGTAACTTGACATAAACCCAAAATTATTTGAAAAACTAATTTTATTAAAATCTAATACACACACAAAAAAAATAATACAGAACATTCCAGTCAATCACAAGTTTGTGGTCATTTAATGACCCTTGGAGTAAGTAGTAACAGAAGGAGCAGCATAAGTCGAGCTAGAAACAACGGTTGGAGCACCATACCCTGATGATGGTGCTTGGGCATAGGCTTGCTGAGCTGGTTGAGCGTAGGCTACTTGAGCTTGTTGGGCATAAGCAACCTGAGCTGGTTGGGCATAAGCCACTTGTTGAGCGTAGGCCACTTGGGGTTGAGCGTAAGCGACCTGTGGTTGAGCATATGCGACCTGGGGTTGAGCATAAGCGACCTGTGGCTGAGCATAGTACCCTTGTTGAGCATAACCGAGGGAAGCAAGGTTAAGACCCAAAAGACCAGCTGGAGCCAAACCGCCAGCAAGACCAAGACCAGCAGCAGAATAACCAGGGGCAGCAGCATATCCATAACCAGCAGGAGCAGCAGCATATCCGACGGGTTGAGCAGCGACGGCCAAACCTTGGGACAGAGCTGGGCCAGCATAGGTGACTGGACCATTAACTCCAACAGTTGGGTTCAAGTATGAAGTGTACTGAGTGCTGAATTGGACTGGAGCAATCTTGGGTGCACCAACGGCAGATTGGCTGTAACCTGATTAAATAACATTACAAATGTTATTAATTATTGCTTCACCCGACATCCCGATGTAAACTCACATTAACTCTGAAATTTAGTAATCGTTACCTTGAACATGACCGACAGAGACAGCTGGCTCGGAGTGAGTGTTGTAGGTAGTAGTTTTGGTGACAACAGGGGTGATAGTCTTAGTCACTCCGACGGTCTCAACATTACGGCTGCAATGTACAAAAGAAGATGATGGATTTATATTAAAATTTGAAATGTTTACGAATCTCAGTGAATTTTAGAGTTTATAAAAAATCAGTTAGTATAAGTAGATATATATTTTTATTTTTACATGGCAGCGGCTGGGATGGCATTGGAGTACCCAACAGGCGCACCCGATTTGTAAGTGGCGACTGCGACGGGGGCAGCTACAGCGGGGGCAGCAGCAACTATTTTCAGTAATAATTAATTGTGTAATCATCATTAGTTTTACTGGAACTATATCAATCTCAAGGATGATCTAAATTATTGTAAGTAGAATTTTTGTTTTAAAAAAATGAAAGATCACATACCAGCTAGAGCTGGAGCAGATGCGGGAGCTCCATAAGCATATCCATGGCTCCCCCTCTTCTCAACTTTCCCTTCGTCAGCAGCAGCCAAAGCTACAAAGTTACAGATAAATTATTAGACAAATTATCCCACACGTTCAACAGCTTTACAGCTAATGGTGATGGAGTAGGTTTGCAAATATTTAAGTAGCCACATAATTCAACAAGTAGTATTTGTCTTAAAATCCAAAAATTAAATTTGAATAATTTATTAAAAAATCCATTTTTGGTTTATGTTGATTTTCGACCACTTTTCTAAATGCTTTAGTTGGAGGTAGGTAGTTTAATTTCGGATATATTTTTGAAAAATTTAGCCGAAAAGAAAAAACAAACGAATACTAATATTGAATGTATTGTGTAGTTAAATCAAAAAATGATGTTTTTTAAAATTTTCTTTTTTGCTGTATTTTGTATAACTCTCAAAACTCACCGAAGATTGCAACGACAACGATAAAGGCCTTCATTCTTACTCTTGTTTAGAACTTGCACACTTACTCACACAATCATACAAACACAAGCACACAAAATTGAATGATGATTTGCTCCTCATCCTGTCCGGCTTTTATACTCAAATCCATCCGAGCCAGAACAAGAAAGAGTTGTCAATTATTGTAAAGGAAGGTCCGTCTTCACCGCCCCATAAAAAACAGGACGATTGGATAAGGGATGCATACATTTGACTGACAACTTTGTCGGCCGAGTATAGCAGTAGTAGTAGTTGTAGGATCGTGGTGCAGTCAACAGCCTATAATCGTCGCCCTTATTAGTTGTTTTTCTTTTTTGACGGTTAAACGTCTTGTCATAATAAAATCGATAGAAATCGTTCATATGAGGCCACGAAAGTTAGCTGAATTAAACTGCACTGTGTGTGTGTGCAAAAGCTTCTATTTACTTACAGTACAGTTAGTTACCTCCAAACTACAACTACAACTACAGGTAAGTTAGCTACACAGAAACACACACATACACACTCCTGAAATTATCAAACGCAAAAAGCAGAGCAAGTCTATCTACTCACTAGTCAGCCCAAGTCTCTCCCCATCACATCACATGATCCTCTCTCATCTCATCATGTATGATTCATATTGTCCTTTGAATTGAACAAGTTATGTCCTATGTGTGTATACTTTCACAAAGGTCAGATCATACATGAAAATAAAAAGTTTAAAAATCTTTCTAATTCCAACTTTTCTGTACCAAGGGAAAGTGACCGGACGAGTTTCAAGTTAAATGACTCAAAAATCAAATCGGCGCACCTTCCCCACCACCTTTTACGAGACGAACGGAGGTGATATATATCTCTTTAACTTATTGCCATTTTCTTATATTATGAACCTTTAAAGTTTTAATATTATTTTTTTGTCTTGCATATAGCTCCTATAGATGACTTCCCCTATATCCTATATCCTATATAGCTACTACAGATTCCAACTCCAACAGAATACGAATTAATACGAATACAGGGGGAACTCACTCATGTATATAAATTGTCGTAGTAGCAACGTCACATTATTCAATTCTTGCTTCCAGCCTTTACGTTGTTCACTGCTCAATGTGAGTGAGGAGCATCATTGCACAGTTGAGGAGACTTGATCTGTATGTAATTACTTTATCTCTCCCCATTTCTCTCTCTCTCTCTCTTCCTCTTTCTCGCTCGATGAATCTATTGAGATGCATGACAAACTGCCCCACGATGGTCAGACAGAATACAAAAATGTAGTATGATCAAATCAAATACACGCTTATACTCGTCCTGTACTATCATCTATCCCACCTGACTGACGAGTACTGCAACTCTGTCAAATAGTAATAACAACAGCTTGCTGACACACTGACTTCCCTTGGTAGCCAATAATAATAATTGTGGATCCACCACCACCACCGGTACCGTTGGTCAGTCTAAGTGCTGTATATATAGAGGATAATAGTAGACACATTAGGTTTATTTTGGGTCGTGGTTTTTCTTGTCACAAAAGTCAACTTGAGTTGACTTGACGACGACGACGACTTGACTTGGGACATGCTCCTCATCACCCTCCATATGCACTTCTCATTGGACAGATAATAGAAAAACTACCGGAAATTTAATTTGATGTTTATTTTGTCCTTTTGTCAACTTCTTGAGCTATTCCATTTTTTATCCTTGATCCCAACCATGTCATGTCACAAGAACACAGTTTGAAGCGCACGCTAATTGCATTCCATTCATTTCATCTATAGGTGCATTTTTAGGATAGGATAGGACTGCAATAATGCTGTTTCTTTTTTTTTGTCATTAGGATTTTCTCACAGAGGAATTTAAAGGTCTGTGTGTAGTGTACGTTGCCTTACCTATGTAGGTAGGCACTATATACGTGGTAGAAAACATCATAGGATCCTACATAGCTGAAAACTAAGTAGGTACAACTATATACAATTTGCATACACACACTTCTCACGGGCATCGCAAAGTTACTTTTACCTTAAAGCCAATCTTTTACTTGACTCACTAGTCAGCTGGTTTGTTTGTTTCTTTGCTCTCATTTTCCCAGCTGCACTGGGCACTGGCTGTGTGGACTCTTCTCGCTTCCTACTACTTTTGACTTTTATACACTTATACCACCAGTTTATTTTCCATTTTGAGGAAACAACCAAGTAATTACTATACCCGCTCCCATTAAATAACAACTTTTATACCACCACCATACCACCGGTTATTTACATATTATTTAATGGGAGTGGTGCGAGGTACAGACTCAGCATCCCAACTTTTACATTTGCATGTATAGAATATATGACAACTCACTAGTCAGAATATATGATGATATGACCAACATTTCCAGTATTAACTCACTAGTCAGTCCGCGACTAATAAGTCACACTTATTTTTTTTAACATGAATGATTATAGGTAAAGTTGGGGTAATTATAGCCAGTGTGCGAGCACGTACACAGTTTGCCCGGTAAAATTACAGGCCATAGGATAGGGTGTAACAACAATTGATTATATGGGATTAACTACTATACTTGATTAAAACTTAAAATACTCAAAAGGAGTTATATACATACCGCAAATGACTGAATAAAGGCCTGAGCGCTTATATGAGAGCAGCGGTTATTAAATCTAAAAACCATTTTGCGGTTAAGAAATTAAACTATTTCATACAAAATTATTCGTAAAACCACAGCCACAGTTGTTGTATTGCTTTGTATTTATGACAAAATATAACGTATACTGAAAACCCGGCGCTTATTCCGTCATTTACGGTATATGTATATTTTAAAAAATAGGCTACCACAACGTGTCAAGAATCTGGTATGAATACTATTAATTCATGCACATAAACTTAGATTATTGGCAGTGTAGGTATTCCAATAAATTCTGATATGTATGTACATAATAGGTAAGCATGTTAGTTATAATAATTATTAAATAGGTAAGTATATGCTTGCTACGCGTCAACACTTTGAAAATCATAATTATTGCAAATAGATAGTATAAAAACTTCTTGTTAGTAAACTTTGGTAAAAAAAATGGCTTAAATCTAGTGCAGCAAAATTGGCATATCTAATAATTTTGTACTATTTCTGAGACTGGCGATGAGATTGGTAATCATAATATCATTGTTGTATCGTTTCATATTTGTAAATTTTAAAAATCGGGGCCCGTTTACTTGGTATCAGGGTTAAATAATGCGGCCAACGCGGGCAGCCCCCGCTCCTTGCATTTTCAAAAAACATGTAAATGGAACATTTTGCACTTTTCAAAAATATGTAAAAAGAATATTTTGACTTTTCAAAAACATGCAAATTAAATTTATTATACATTTCAAAAACATGCAAATAAAACATTTTCCACTTTTCTCAAAACATGTAAGTAGGACATTTTGCACTTTTCTAAATCAAGTAAAAAGAAAATTTTAAACTTTTCCAAAAACATGTAAATACAACATTTTGCTTTAGCAAAGAAAACCATCAATTAAAATCAAAATGGTGGTTTTTGTCTGGAAACAAATTCCTGCCTAAAAGAAATTCCTTCGTCCGGCCCTCCTTGGTGGTATACAGTTTTATTAAGTTACAAAGGGGAAGAGAATTTTCAATTTAAAAAAACACTACAACAGTTTTTTCGGATGTGTAACACGGAAAGCAAAATTTTACCAATCTATGTAATTGCCAGCAGATGCATTCATGAAGCTGCATATTACAGTATTGCACAATAACTGTATCATTTGTATCCTACACATTATAGGAATTATAAGTACTATTCGTTTGCTTTGAGTGCCATAATTAAAAGCAATAATTGGTACAACAATATCAGATAAAAAATCCCAAAGAAACGTAAACATTTACAGAGCGGTTAGCGGCCTAATTAGTCGTACAAAAGTATGACTGCATGAGGTCTTCCGTGATACGCAGCATCATAATGTTTGTATGTGAAAATCTCTCTAATTTTCTCAAATGTACAAATAAGGTACGAAACGAATGGAAAGACAATGGCTTAAATGGCTCTGATTTTCATGTCTCATTATGTAAGCTTCAAGTAGCATAGGGATTATGTACATGATTGATGTAAGATGCACGCATCATTCCAACAACGACATCACAGGAGATTTCATCAGTTTACAGAGACACAGCCGCAGCATCTCTGACAATACAGGAAGCTCTACGAATATCGTTTTTTCTTCTTTTTTTTTTACTCTACAATAATTATTATTACTAATGTTGCGTCCGGGTCATCATAGTATAGCGTATAGTAAAATTCGTTCGCATAAATTATTATTATGTGACTACACCTGCCGAGTGCGGAGACGAGGCAAGCCACGAAATGAGCCTCAGACAAAGATTCACCATCTAATTAATGACCAGTGCCAGTACGTGTTGTTTGTTGTTCAAATTCAAATTCCAATTCAAATAATGTGTCTCTGTGTATACTCACGGAGCACGGCGTGGTTCACCATAACAATTCAAAATTGTTGAAATTAATTGCTCATCTTGTGGGAGAGTGAGGCCGCATAATTAATGTGGAAATCCGCACAATTTTCTACACTATACACACCTACCTATATGACACTGCACTGCATCTTCATTATCACAGCGCAGCTCGTCAAAAATCCTCAATCTGAAGAAGCTTCCCATGATATATATTATGTTGTCATTGTCGTGGTGTCTAATAGCGTAATGTGTACTACAAAATAATATAATTGCACACATGAATATTAAACACTTAGAATCTAGATGCTAGAGAGATATGATATTTTCGTATAATTAATTAATTCTAAAAATGATTTTTTTTAAAGCGTGAATGTAGCAGTAAAATTCCATCTTGCAATTGCAATTTCTTCATTGTATTATGATCTTCAAATAAAAAATAAACGGCTTGAATTGTATGCTTTTATAAGTGCAACTTTCCCCACTTGCTCTGACAGGGAAACTGTGAAAATATTAAATATGTATAGGCACGTTTGCTATAAACCCTATATAGGTAAATCTATAAGGAATATTCATAGAATTCTCTCTATAAAAGAAGTAGTAGTCATGCAAGAGCTAATGCTTCCGATTCCGATGAACCGGCAACGTAAATTAGACATTTCGTCTGTGAAGAACCAAAATGACCCATATCCATTTTTAGCTAAAAAACAATATCAACTATCTACAAAAATATTCACATATGTCTTGAGAGCATTGAAATAGAACACTTTGCACTTTTCAAAAACATGGAATTAAAGCATTTTGCACCTTTTAAACAACATGGAATTAGAACATGTTGCATCTTTTCAAAAAACATGGAATTAGAACATTTTGGACCTTTTCAAAAACATGGAATTAGAACATTTTGCAACTTTTCAAAAAACATGGAATTAAAACATTTTGCACCTTTTCGGAAACATGGAATTCGAAATTTTTACACCTTTTAAAAAACATGTAAATAGAAAATTTTACGTTTTTTTCAAAAACTCTTAATTAGCATTTTATGCATGTTTCTCATTTTGTTTTTATGACAGCATATTTTGATTCTAGCTTCAATTGGATATGGGTCATTTTGGTTCTTCATAGAAGATTTCCTATTCAACAACCAAGGTTTTTAGATAAAACAAAAAACTGGAGCGTGTGGTTACAGAGCTGGTTTCCATATTGAACCAAAGGGATTTCCAGGATTTTGACTGAGTTTTTGGTCATGGCTGATTTGTGCCTGAGTAGTGAGGAGGGTTTGGAACGGATGACGGAGGAGCGGATGTTGGATGAGCGCTCTTGTAATTTCCCAAAAAAAGACGGGACGTTTATAGTTATAAGTAGAGATCAAATTCAAAACGAGTAGAGTCAGAATCAGGTAGAGAACAAGTTTCATTCATTTACTGTGATAATACATTATTAACTACATATGGATATATATACAGACTTCATTGGATTTTTGCTGCTGGTCGTGTAAAATAATCTTGGCAATCACTCGTTTTCTATTCTTCCTCGACACCACTTCATCTCACAGAGTCCATACTCCGTACAGAAAGATCAGTTTACTGCTGTTGAGAGAATTAAATTATGCTTTCTAGTCTCACCGTGGCAATTACTAATCATTGATTTCACTTTGTTATAAGTTTTGTTTGATTGCAGGAGGCAGAAGAAGAGAGGCATCGCAGAGCTACAGGAAAACGATCTGCTCCCATCTCCCTCAGCTCCCAAAAACTTTACACTTGACTTTGTACCTTAGGGAGTCAGAGTTCATGCACATCTCATCATCATACAACCACCGCCAAGTTTATTGAAGTTTTGTAGAGACGCCAAAAAGCCATGGGAATCGTATATACAGAGAGACGAGTACAGAGAGGAGAATAAAGTAAAGACAGACACTCTAATAGTCTCGAGTCATGAATAGACGACGGCTGCGGCTGACGACGACCAAAAAGCTCTTTTATCATCTCACACTACAATACAGATGCTTACGTATGGACGTACAGAGCAGCAGATCCAAAGCTAGTCCCTCGTATGTATGTCATTAGACACTTCCAACTGCACTTCTCATCTTATTATGTACAGCAGGTGGAGTGAGTTTAAGTCTCACTAGTCAGTCGTTTGGGTTCGGTTGAGTTCATCATTATCATTATCGACTACACACGGAGAGGATTTTCCACCTTCACATCTTTATTGTTCTGTCTCAGAGATTTTGCTAAAAGGCTTTTTACCCCTTCCTACAGATGTACAGATGATGTGCCTACCTACAGACCTTATGCATTCATTTCGCTACCTCTCCAATAAATCTAGTAGAGGCAAAAGAAGAAGAAAAAAACTTGGAAACAAATGCATCTGCACAGCTCAGCGTGTATATTTAATTAAAGTATTACTTGTAGTAGGTAGATTGTAGACAGCAGATTGTTGGACAGACACGTATGAAGAATGAAGGATATGGCCCTTAGAGTTACACTTATCCTTAGTTCAGTATGTAAGATATTAATTCAAATCTAGATACATGCTGAACCGATAGTATATTATTATGTCGCATTTAAGGTGATTTTTATATTGCTACAAAATACACAAGATCTATGGGGGCTATACTCCTATATAGATTCATTATATAGATTCTCAGCACTGCACAGTGCATACCACATAGACTAAATCTACATACATGCATAAGTAGCGTACATCTACATTAATATTGATACACGCAGAAACAGGTAGTAAAGCTAATAATTAGGTTGTGGAAAATGTTGAACGCATTTCATATTTCATTATTTCTACTAGCCATAAAAGCGAGCGAAGTATCTTACTCGTCTAGTGCAACGTGTCTTTGCGTGTGTCTCCATGATTAAATTATCAGGGCCGGACGAAGGAATTGCTTTTAGGGAGCAATTTGTTTCCATACAAAAATCGGCATTTTGATTTTACACATGGTTTTCTTTGGTAAAGCAAAATGTTGTATTTACATGTTTTACAAAAGTGCAAAATGTTCGAATTACTTAATTCAGAAAAGTGCTCGATGTTCTATTTACATGTTTGAGAAAAGTGGAAAATGAATTATTTCCATGTTTTTGAAATGTACAAATATTTTTATTTTGCATGTTTTTGAAAAGTCAAAATATCCTTTTCACATATTTTTGAAAGGTGCAAAATGTTTCATTTACATGTTTTTTGAAAATTCAAGCAGCTGAAGGGAAAAACTCCCAAAAATAAGCATTTCGTTAGCGAAGGACCAGGTTTCATTAGGTATCTCCATTTCGGTCTAGAAAAAATTATGACCATCTCCATTTTGCGCTAAAAGCGTTTAGTGTTATTTATTCAATGAATATATTTGTGGATTGAAAAGGGCAAGAAAAATTGTTGGCATTTTAATTATTTCATGCGCTTTTAGTTTAGTCTTAATTACAACGGTAATGTCTAGTCTTTTATTTAATCGACTTAAGTAACTGTTTTAACTTTTGTAGTGCGCCATATTGCTGCGGAAGGGCCAGCAGTGAATGAGTTAGTGTACTAGCAGCCTTTAACGTACATTTCAAGAAAATCCGCTTTTAAATTTAGCATCACATCCAGCTCCAGTACTTAATTTCTCCTGCTACATTATTGAATAAGCACATTTTTTATCTAATTCTAACTACGCATTCCAATCTGCATATATACATGGACATTGAAATGTGTGGTAACAAGAACAAAATAAACATTATATACTGCATGTATACTATACCTTAATGACCTAGTTACCATGCACGGCCAAAATATGAAATACAAAAATCTGGAATAAAAAAAGTGAGTTTAATTTATCCCGCATTTTAATAATCTACGTTATGCTCAGCGCTTGCGCATGCCGAAGTAGAATGTGGTGTATTGTAGAGCAAGGATATTCAAGGATGACAAAATGAAATCATGAAACCGCGCTAAGTTATTCCACAGTTTACTCCGCATTTGGACATTTGACGTCGTATTCTAAATTTTCAATTACTCCACATTCCTCCGCGCGCTTACAGTAATTTCAAATGTGGAATAAAAAAAGTGGAATAATAAGGCTTTACTCCACATTTAACTCCACTTTTTTTGTGCATGTAAACTATAGCACTTTGAAGTCACACTTATTCCAATGAACAACACACCAACTTGAATGTGCTCACACACAGAATTATAAGTACAGATGCAATTGGTTTAAAGTAAAGGAAAAAAAACAATACAAATGTCACTATTTGACTCGACTCGGTAACCGCTATTACATATGTAGGCGTATGTACTGCCAGCTTTCCATAATATGTAACGTAACAATCCTCTACACACTACTTCACTCAAGGAATTTCCTATATGTACATAATACAATATTAATATAGAAAACTATCGCTTCATGGTTTCTTTAGGTGCAAAATTTAACGTAGCTTCGTCGTCAGCTTATGGATTTTCGAAGATGTTTGGTACGTTTTGCACCTTCAATGCCGGTGCCGGTTGTATGCTATAAAGTCAAACTTGTGAAGTAAAAGGCAGGGAAAAAAAATTATTTGTTTGTCTAAAAGGGTTTTTTAATTTCTCTTCTCAACTGTCAGACAAAATAATGTAGTGCAACATTTAATTACATTAACTGGGATCATCTCATCCAACGCGCATAATAATTGTTACAGATAAATGTTGACCGTACAGATTATTTATTCGAATATTCATGGGGTTTTTGGTTCACCTACATGTGATTGGGCGGTGTACCTACTAACTACCATCTACCTATGCTATGCTATACTATGCTATGGTGAGGTACCTACCTATAATACCTTCCACTTGGACTGAGGGCAACTTTTTCTACCGGACAAAAACGGAAGAAACCAATAGTCAAGATTTCCCATGTTCATTTGATTGTGACTGACTAGCACTTGTGAGTGTGAGTAGCAATGAGCAAATGACGTGATTTGATGAGATTTATTGTGCTCACAATTTTACACGTGATACGATCACATTGCTAATGAAGCACACATCAATGTGTCTACCTACTAGGAATGTACCTATACCTATATGTGCATATTGCAATATTATTTATTTGATTTTATGCGTCTAATTTATAAAGTAGTGCCAAGTATTTATCGGCATCGGTTTAATAGAATACATTTTTGTGCCGATTTGATCTCGTATTTAGCGCTAGGATGTACGCCAGCATTATGGAACCTTGTACCTTCTTTCTTTCTCTCGACTATATCGTCTGTGAAGAACCAAAATGATCCATTTCCATTTGTGGCTAAAAGCAATATCCTCTATCTAGAAACATATTGAAGCATGTCTTGAAAGTATTTAAATAGAATATATTTGGCATCTTAAAAAAAGATTTAAATGGAACATTTTACACCATTCAAAACTATGTAAATAGAGCATTTTACACCTTTCAAAAACACATAAATAAAACATTTTACACCTTTCAAAAACATGTAAATAAAAATTTGACACTTAAAAAAAAATATGTAAATAGAACATGCTAGACTTTTCAAAAACTCCTACTTAACATTTTACGCATGTTTCTCATTTTTTTTATGACATAGCTCATTTTGACTCTAGCTTAAACTGGACTTAAACTCATTTTGGTTCTTCACAGACGATATGTAGTTAGGGTATATCTCAGTAGTTAGCAATTTAATATATAAAATATTAAAATACAATCAAGAGTCCGTATTATGTCACGAGGGCAGATCCTATTCTGTATTCTGTTTGACCTCTTATAAATGTTTCTAATGCTCCAAACTAAAATCTTGCTGTACTATAAAACTAAATATACTTTGCAGTTTCGGTAGAATGTAGGTTAGGTAATCCAAGCACAATATTCAGAAAATATGCAAATGTATACAGAGAAAACAATAATTTGTGGTAAGCTTTACTTGGACGCTAAATTACCTAGGTAGGTAGGTAGGTACTTGTTATTTGTTTTGCGTAGCTTAAAATAAGATGGCTATGAACGCGTTTTTGGACTTTACATGTTACTATATAATTCTGAAGCTTTTAACATGGAAACAAATGCGAGAGTACAAGTTATAGAAGATCATGAAACAAGATTTGTAGGTGAGCGTGAGATTCTCTCTTTCTCTCTAGTTCCTGGATGGAACGAATGTTGATTTTTAGCTAGAGCCGAATCCAAAATTTTTAAATATATACCTATGCACATAGTCTAGACCCTGGATAGGGCCGGACAATGTGGGTTAGCGCAGGCAGCCTGAGTGTTAAAAAAACATGTAAATGGAACATTTTGCACTTTTCAAAAATATGTAAAAAGAATATTTTTGACTCTTTAAAAACCTGCAAATAAATTTTTTACCCATTTGAAAAACATGGAAATAAAACATTTTCAAATTTTCTCAAAACATATAAATAGAACATTTTAAACTTTTCTGAATCAAGTAAATCGAACATTTTGAACTTTTCTAAAACCTATAAATACAACATTTTGCTTTACCAAAGAAAACCATCAATAAAATCAAAATAGTGGTTTTTGTATATGGAAACAAATTGCTGCCTAAAAGAAATTTCTTCGTCCGGCCCTGGACCCTGGACACGATACAGTAGCATTGTTAACTAATAAAAAAGCTTTAAACAAATATACTATAGCAATTGCAGCGTAAAGTGTAATTATTCCTTCGTTTAGAGTGAAATTATTATTATTTTTTTAAATTTACAAAATAAAAAAAAAACAGAGCGAGGGATGGTTAGCGGATGTGCAGTACATATTATGTTCACATGTCATCAGATGGTATTCTCCCACAGTTTACATAATATTATAGCTAATAATAAATAGATATATATTATGCTTTGGCATACCACTAATGAATTCAGCAAACTTAGAGGGTTATAATTACAGGGTATTTTTCACGGTACTGGTCTGTTGTTTGTATTTCATGTTCTCTATGCACCAACTACCTACCTTCCTAATGTTGTCCACCGCCTCCGGTCTGCTACGCTATACGTTCTGACTCAGCTCGAAATCTTTCTCTACCGCTCCCCCTCAAGCCTGCTCTGTTGCTCTTCTGTTCACTACTCCTATAGGCGAGACGGAGAGAGAGAGAGAGAGAGAAAGTAAAACAGTCATTTTATGGTGAGACAACCTTTGTACATATTTGCCAACACGACAGAAATTAAGCAAACATGATTTTACATTACAAAACGGAGTTGATGTTAATTATGCAGTGCTACTTTTTAACTAATTATTACTATTTAAATGGATGAGAAAAAAATATATACATTTCTATATCGCTCGAATATGTAACAAGTATAACCATCTCTTGATCTCTTTCATCATTAACCAACTTATAACCGGTATCGAAAATTTAAAAAAAAATACACTGTCTTACACTTTAAAAATGACTTCACAATTAATTACAAATCGTCTGGAAAGAACCAAAATGATCCATTTCTAATTTAAGCTCGAATCAAAATGAGCTATGTTATAAAAACAAAATGAGAAACATGTGTAAAATGTTAATTAGGAGTTTTTGAAAAATGAAAATGTTCTATTTACATGTCTTTGAAAAGTGTAAAATTTTCTTTCACATATTTTTGAAAAGTGCGAAATGTTCTATTTACATATTTTTGAAAAGTGTAAAATGTTCTATTTACATATTTTTGAAAAGTGTAAAATGTCCTTTCACATATTTTTGAAAAGTGCAAAATGTTCTATTTACATATTTTTGAAAAGTGCAAAATGTTCTATTTACATATTTTTGAAAAGTGCAAAATGTTCTATTTACGACATTTTGAAAAGTGTAAAATGTTCTATTTACATATTTTTGAAAAGTGCAAAATCGTCGATTTAAATGCTTTCAACTTCAAGACATGTTTCAATATTTTTGTTGATGGTACATATTTTTTTTAGCTAAAAATGGAAATGGGCCATTAGACGAAATGCAAAACGCTTAGAAAAATGATTATTTCGAAAATAAAAATCTACCTTTGACCATAATGAAGGAAAGAGGGGATCCAGAGCGGTGAAAAATGATTTTTAAATAGGGATTACAACAAGTCATATGGTCGTTTCACATAACTATAACACTCGAAAAATATATGGGAATATGGGCTATGAGAAGGTGGTCTGCTAATAGAGGAAAGATTCATTCGTCAAAATTATTTATGGACTAACATTTATATATCATGTGAACTGGCTACTGAAAACTTACAAAGTACTAAGCATTGAACTTCATGCCCAATGATTTAGCATTGAAAAATTTCCAGAGGCTGGATGCAAAAATAACCGCAATAGGTTCGGAGGCGTAAATTACGAGTTGTAAGAAGGTATGAGACTTTATTAAAAAATTGTGTAAAGATTTGGTTTTGTTTGAGACTAAAGTGACAAGATTGAGATATTGAAAGCATTAAACATAGTAAAACGGTCAACAGGGAAGCTCGTGGATTTGCTTACTCACATATATTCTTATGGAGCCATGTATATTCCTAATTAAAATATCACGCTTCATTTAAGTGAAATAAGACCATAGTATATAAAAAAACACTAGGTTGAACCAACTAGAACTAGAAATGGAAGCTTAACACGAAACACGACCGACGCCCAAGACGACATAGCTTTAAAAATATTGGATGACTTGCTCTAGTACTTGACATGACCATGACCATGTTGGGCAACAGCAGCGTATTGTGGGACAGCAGCCACTTGGGATGCGTAGGCGAATTGGGGCTGGACGGCATGGTAGGCAGGTTGGACAGAGTAAAGACCGGCGGGTTGAGCAGCATAGGCAGCCACGGCGGGTTGAGCATAGGCAGCCTGAGCCACGGCGTATTGTGGTTGAGCATAGGCAGCTACGGCGGGTTGAGCATAAGCAGCTTGAGCCACGGCGTATTGAGGTTGGGCATAAGCGACTGGAGCAGCAGCCACGGCAACTCCTTGTTGAAGGGCTGGACCGGCATAGGTGACTGGACCGTTCACTCCGACAGTGGGGTTAACGTAAGAAGTGTACTGGGTATTGTACTGGACTGGAGCAATGTGAGCTGGACCATGGGCGGATTGAGTGTATCCTATTTTGAATTTTTGAATAATAAAATAATTAATTTATGATATTTTGATTAGTTTCAGTCATAATAATGTTACATGAGTGATTTATGAGATTCTGTCAACGAACCTTGAACTTGACCGACAGACACAGCGGGCTCAGAGTGGGTCTGAGTGGTGGTGGTCTTGGTGACGACTGGAGTGATGGTCTTGGTCACACCGACGGTCTCCACATTACGAATAGCAGCTGCGGGGATGGAGTGACTGTAATGTTGTGGAGCTGGTTGGGCGACAACGCTGGAAGTGTATGTTAAACCAGCGGGTTGAGCTGCAAAAGCTACTTTCTGTTGTTGGACGATCCCAGCGAAGGCTGAAGAAGCTATTGAAATTACAAAAAGATTGTCAAATTAAATTTCACACTTTGTATTTTCAGAATTAATTTGTGTGTCAAAAAATGAAAAATTATGAAAATGCTGTTCAGTTTCTTGTACATATTTAAATAGAAATAAATAAATAACGTTTTTAAAAACTGAATAAAAAATAATAATAATAATTAAAATCTTTTTGAATCCATAATACTTTAACTGAATTTGTACTAATAGGAAGTACTGTGCGAAATGGCTAATTTTCTCAAAATCTTAAAAACCTAGAACAAATTAAACAAATAAAAATTTGCAATTTACCGAAAAGAGTGACTAAGATAAGGAATTTCATGTTGAATGTTTGTTTTTTTGTATTTGGCGAATTGAATTGTTTTAATGATATTTACTGTTGATTCACAAGGAATGAATTGAATGATTTCTCATAAAATCATTTTCATTTATATACCCCTCACAGTCTCCCTGTACCAAGAAACACATCACTCAATTTTTTCATCGTCAATTTCCTGCATTTTTATGCCGATGCCGACGCATCGCCTCAAATTAACAAATCATGAGACTTTCTTCCTGCTCCCTGCTCCCTTGATCTAGATGTTTTTACATGTTCTCCCATTCTTGCTCGAAACGTTCACTCCCTCACTGAGTACCACGAGTACCACCCTTATACTGTATAGTAGTAGCCCTTATGTAACACGTAATCTGCTCCATTTTACAATGTTTTCTTCTTAACTCTTTAACCATTGTAAATATTATATGATTGAATTTACAGCAGTTTATCCCATGGACTGCAGCAAACCAAACGATGGAAACAATGGAGTTCAGGGCGGCGGTGAGTGGTAAGGGCAACACTAATCTCCAACTCGCTGTCGGTATGCACAACAACAACATTGACACAGACAGTATGAGAAATGAGAGGTCCCTTTCTAGAAGAGCATGCAGCACTATCTTATGTCACGTCATAATACATACTTATTGTGGTTGTGGTCAATCATGCTTTTCATATATTATGGACAGTCAAAGGAATTGGTTTGTGTCTGTGTGTATGTTTCCTTATATTTCCTGGTGGATCATTCATTTATGCAATTAATATTACAATTGCTATTAGTACAGTATGCTCACAAAAACTAAAGTAGGGGTACATTTACACCCAAAACTTGTACATTACGAGTTAGATTGATACATGAAACAACATTTCATTTAAGCAATCACCATCAACCCTTCAGTAGTTTGTACGTATAGGTATATTTCATTTTCTTGTAAACTTCATTTACTTTCGTGATCAGAACCCAAAAAGCTTTGAAAGTTGTTGAGAGCGTGGAGTGTGCTCTGCACGGAATACACTTTATTTGTTTGAGTGAGAGAGAGAGATGGGAGAGAGGGAGAGGCGAGAGACATAAGAAAGCACATGAGATTTCATGACAAACTGTACCATGATTCATGGGGTGATAAAATCATGATGGATTTTGAGCTTTGGTATGTTGCGTAAGTGTCAAGATGTAGACTGTAGTCCATCTCCCTATACTCCCTATACTCCCTAAACAGTCATGCCTTTATCATTTATTATTCGAGAAAAGCTTATTATGATTCTAAAGACAACTTCAAACTTATCGTAGAGCTGCTGTAAGCCAAAGCAGTGTAAGTACATTAGCCATTCCTGGTACTGGTAGCTCCTATTGTTCCAAGTTGGTACAAATGAGATCCCTTTCAAAAATATCGCATTTTTGGTTCATTTAAAAATTTTGATTTTTCTTAGTCAGTCCTTTGGAGTGCCGTGTGGCCTTAAGGGTACATCCGTAGCTTGACAATAAAGCCATTAGGTTACACTAAAAGGTTATGTAAATTAGTTTTAAATTTGAGGCGGTAGTTGAATGGGCAAATAAAAGTCAAAAGTTCTTATTTCAAGAGTCTTGAGTTAGTCAAGAGTTTTTGGAAAGTGTAAAATGTTCTAGTTGGATGTTTTTGAAAAGCGTAAAATGTTGTATTTACATGTTTTTGAAAAGTGTAAAATGTTTAATTTACATATTTTTGAAAAGTACAAAATATTCTATTTACATGCTTTCAGGACATGTTTCAATATTTTTGTAGATAGTGGATATTGTTTTTAGCTACAAATGGATATGGGTCCTTTTGGTTCTTCACAGACGATATACAATAATTTAATAACTTGAAAAAGGAAAATGCCTACAGATGAGACAGTTACAAGTTACAAGCGGGAACAACAGAACTTGGGCACGCTGGGAACTGTGCACTATGATAGATTTGCATATATATATACTCCACCACGGATATATGTGTATAGGCAAAGGTACCTATGTATATGCCTATATATTATCCGGGCGTATCGTACATCATCATCATACTGCACTTTCTTATTTATTGGGCAAAATAATAAGGCCATTGGTTTCTTAGCGATATGATATGACTGATACGTACGCTACTGGGAAAATTGAATACTAAAAGAAATATGAGTTACGTGCATATAGATGAAAGTCCCCTCGCACGTAAGTACTTACGTGCATACGTGTCCACATTAAAAACGAACGAGTCGAATTATGCATCATTTCATACGTAATTATATATGGATATGGATGATTATTCTTCACTCATTATTTTGATGCGATTCTCACTTTTTATAGCTTGTACGTAGCTCGGCTTTATTATGTGCTTCCATAATTTACCGGTACCGGTACCGGCACCGGCTAGACTAGCTATACCTATACGGCTGACCGGGACCGGCTCTAAAATGTATATGCATTGCATTCTTGGAAACAAAATGCATTTGTGGACACACACAACGCTCCACATTGATGGCTTGAATTGACAGGTTCATTCAGGTTAATTGATGTCCATAGAATTTTTAATTTAATTTTACGACCATTCAACGATCAGTGTGGAATATATTTTGATGTAAAAAATTTGAATATTGTTTGATTACACACAGATTGAGCTTTCATCAAAAAAACAAACTATTTACTTAGGTACATATGGTACCTAAAATTAAAATGAAATTGAGCCTGTAGCGGTATTCTTTTTGAATTGTTGAAACATTTAATTAATATGTATAGGTATACATTTATTTAATTGCCTACGTACAGGTAGAAGTAGACCGTCTTATAATGTATAGGTATTTAAATTTAACCAGAACCAGCACCTACCGCGCTATAATTTCGTATCAAAATATATAGTAGAGACCATAAGCTTTTTAATTTGTGATTATAGATTTCACCAAGGGCATATAGTACGGCACACGCTGTAAATAAAATATGCACTATATAAGTGCCTAATAATTGCTATATATGCAATTAATTAGGTTGTTTGCTTTTCTGAAATGATTTGAAATTTTTAAAATGTAAAGGCACGCGCTATGTTTGTAAAGATGGTGTCACCGGGCCGGACGAAGGAATTGCTTTTAAGCAGCTATTTGTTTTCATAAAAAAACCACCATTTTGATTTCATTGATTGGTTTTCTTTGGAAAAGCAAAATGTTGTATTTAAATGTTTTAGAAAAGTGAATAATGTTCTTTTTACTTGATTCAGAAAAGTGCAAAATGTTCTATTTAAATGTTTTGAGAAAAGTGGAAAATGTTTTATTTGCATGTTTTTGAAATGTACAAAAATATTCTATTTACATGTTTTGAGAAAAGTGGAAAATGTTTTATTTCCATGTTTTTGAAATGTACACAAAACTTTAATTTGCATGTTTTTGAAAAGTCTCAATATTGTTTTTACATATTTTTGAAAAGTGCAAAATGTTCCATTTACATGTTTTTTGAAAATTCAAGCAGTTGGGGCTGCCTGCGCTGGCCGCATTATCCGGCCCTGGATGGTGACTCTATAGAAAGGACCTTGGTATTCGAGTTAGTTTTTCGGTTTTCGGACATAACTTCCCACGGAGACGAAGTTCATACTAGACTAGAACAGTGGTTCCTTCCTGCTTATAAATGATGATGCAACTTTCTAATAGAAAACAAAATCTGTCCACGCACAGAGGCGAAATAAGTTTTTTTTGTAGGAAGAGTCATCTGAATGTATACTAGATGGACTCCATAGATGCTGTGAAAGAACAGAAACAAATAAAAGAATGAGACATGTTATATTGGCTTCTAGATTCAGTGCAAACTTATGGTGAGTCCAACCTTCCGTGTTTTTAATACTACTTCATAGATCCTGTGTAAGATGCTGCCGCAGAGAGTAACATTTTTTGCTTAATACCTTCTTCACAGATAGACGCGACACTAAAAACAAGTCACCCCATATGACTGCTATGACTGACACTGGCAGCCCAGTCCAGTGTAATCATATGATCAGAGTGACTCGTTACCCCCTTTTCTTCATTTTCATTAATGCTTTCCTTGAGACTGAATTACTGATGACGTTAATTACTCAACTATTTATCCTCAAATAAAATAGTTATACTTATTTCCACTTGAGCAATGCATGAAATACATCCAAATTTATTTTTTGGGTAAAAATAAATTACCTAATTGAATTTAATTGACTAACTGATTAGTTTTGTAGTTGGAATATTTCAAGTGCTCAGTACATATTATGCTTATACGGCTGGAATACGAATACTAGCGCAAAGCATCTGACAAATCTTTTAAGTTGTGGATTTTATAATTCAGATAAATTAACTCCTTTTACGAAATCTTCTACTTTTTGTTCGAAATCTATGTAAACGGTAGATTTATAACTTACGATTAGATTAATGAGTTCTTTTTTACACTCATTATTGTCAGTTGAAATTGACGTATATCGCTGGTAAACACTCAAAATGACCCATTTTCAGCTAAAAATAAAATGGATTATTGGCAAACAAAATATTAAAATATCTTGATTTGAAAAACATGGCAAAAAAATACTTTAAAATTTTCAAAAACGTGCAAATACAGCAATTTTCACTTTAAAAAAAAAGATGTAAATCGAATATTTTGCATTTTTCAAAAATATGCTAATACAAAATATTTTGAACTTTTCAAAAGTATCCAAATAAAACATTTTGTGCTTTTAAATACCTCGCAATGTACATTCTATCTCATTTAGTGATTTTTTGGGATAGCTCGTTTTAATTCTAGTTTAAATTGGATATGGGCCATTTTTATTTTTTTCTGACAATAACTTTGTAGGATTTTATTATTTTTGTAATTTAGCTGTTTGTGCATATACACAGGATTAGCACGAACTCGACTGATCGATGAGTTCAAAAGTAGTCACATAAATCTACCAATTATAGGCAGTGTGTCTCCAAGACACCATGCTCATATCTTACATATATCGCTTCTGATCAGAAGCATAATCCAAGTTCTTTAATTCATACTAATAGGAAAATTTCCGCTCTCCAATGCACTCTAATGGCAAACTTGACTATCACCTTTTGTATTAAAAAATTGATTATAATTTTATTTTTATATCAGCACAATAATAAGTAGCCATTTGTTATTAAATATATTTCTAAATATGACTAGTTTCACAAGAGCTATACATTCTGATAATTTAGTGATCAATTCTCTAACACCATGTTAAATTAATTAATTCATAGCATTATATTTTTATTACTTTTGTCATATTACCAGAACATTCGTAGCTTCCGTGAATTGCTTTTGAATTGATGACAAAAGTATAATAAAAATGTAATGCCATGGATTAATTAATTTAACATTCATGCAGTAAGATAATTGTTCATTACATTATCGGAATTTATATCTTTTGTGAAACTATTTAGTCGTATTTAAAAAGCTATTTACAAAATACAAAACGACCACTAGGCTTATTATGCTCAAGAATAAAATTATACACAATTTAAATTCAAAAATTGAGATCCATGGTTCTTCTATTGAAAAGTAGTGAGAATTGTAAATCGCCAATCAGTAGCGACAGTAGCTATATGTAAATATGCACACTTATCTAAATCAAACTTGCGAGTAGTACTAATCATTTCAGTGACTTTAGCTCTAACATGACGGTGATAAAATGTATGCTACAATTGCTATACACTTTAAAATTAAAACCCGTTTTTTAAAAATCAAATCGACGGCTACTATAAGGAGCAACCAACATGACGTGATTTTTCAGACTTCAGACAAAATGTAGATATTTGGATTTTGCATGCTTGACGTAGTCGTATAAGCCTATAAGCCATCGCATAATATGCTCGGTTTTAAATTTAACAAAATTAAAAAAAAACATCGAAACTTTAAACTCAGTTCTCTATGGCATTTAGCACATGGATTTTTTAAAAACGTATGCCTTTTTTCTCGTTTTTTTTCGAATATACGAATTCCCAAGTTAAATACATGAGAAAAATTGATTTCATTTAAAAAAAATGAAAACAGGTATACACATACGGCTCATATGTATAACTAAACTAAGGCAAGCATGATAAATTGAAATATCTAAGTAGGTATACATCTTTTTTGAAAGCTGGAAAATTAAGTCTTGCCGGTTGCTCGTAAGTTGTTTTAATGGTACTGGCATTATTAGGTCCCGCTGCTCTGGGGCTCACTGATTTCGTCACCGAATTGATCGGTCCCAAATGATTTGCCGCCCCCTGGATTTATTCGTCCTGGTGGTCTATTGCAAGATTTATGGTACATGACTTGAAACGTGAAATATTTTTTTTTAAATTTAGTAGCATTTTGAAAGTTAATTGGGAGTCCAGGAGGCGCCTTGACGAGGCTTATATGACAGCTCAATTAATAATTGGAATGATTGGCTTCAACGAACAATTAAAAAAATTATTTTGGCTACTAGCTATATGTTTCTGAGGTTTAAATATGTAATTACAAAAATAAGCTAGTGCTTCTTTGCAGAAAATTATGTTTTTGTTTATGATAAACGTTATACTACTAATTAAATTGTTGTGTAAATTGTGCATAATTTTCTTCAAAGAGAAACTATTCATGGGCGGAGAATACTTTTTTTGCCCGGAACATGAATTTAAAAGAATCTCCTGTTATTGTGCTATTTAAAGCTATGATTTTCTGTATAATAAAGATATAACCCTAGGTACTATGGAAAACATTTTTTTATTATTCGAATTTTTGAATTTAACTGTCGACTGGAGGATAGTTTCTCAGAATTCAGAATGTCATCATTATACTGCCGTATTTTTCCGCATAATATAAAATACGAAGGTAATTTGACTTAAAAAATTGGAAGTTGTATCAATTTTGAGTTCAAATTTAACCCGCAATAATAATATTGTTATAATAACTTGTGTCAAAAATATACTGTATAACTAATTATAGTATTAGATTCACTACAGGAGTTTTAGTCAACATTGAGAATCTTGTTGCAGTAAAGGAATGATTGCTATTTTCCCTCCGCTTATGCTTGCAGCGGTCTCCGTTTAAAGTATTATTACAAGTAAGTTTATTAAATTTAATTTCATATATTGATGCAAGATGGCTTAGAAAGTCCTTTTTAAATAAATTTGTATAAGGTGTATAAAATTTGATTTATAAAGCCAAAAGATCAGTACAGTACCTATCGTTGTAGTAAGGTAATAATTAAACATGTATAAAACTTTAAAATGTCAAAAGTTCACAAATTACTGCTACAAATTAAGGCGATCACATTACCTCCTCAAGTCACCGCTCTCAAAAATGTATTAATTTTCCAGTCCGTAACTATAAACTGTCTAAAACAAAAACACATCTGATTGGAAAGCTATCGCGGCTATTGTATGCGATACGAAGGTATTAACTCCTGTCACCTATAAAACACTTACAGAAAACTACCCCATGCCCCATATGGCGTCTTATCGTAAGATTCTAGAAGTAGGCAATAAATTAAAAATGATTTTTGTATCTGTATGGAAAGTCCCAAGCCTGTAAAAAATCAGCGAGTGGTGAAATTGAAACCTATCAGAGAGGTTTCAGTTATACGTTCATGTTGTGCGTGTACTATTGTAAATCTCTATTCTTGAATCTCACAACTCACAACAAATGGAGTCAGTCCAATTATAGTAATAATTTTTAGTGTAGGAACGTGGGAATTTTTATAATTAGTTGCTTATCGAAAGTGTTTAAAGTATTTACGATACTCTACATAATAGTTGTCCAGTTAAACAACTTTTGCCTCCCATGCTCCCTTAATATGTGATTTACGAACGGATCTACCAATAGCTCAAGAATCCGCAGGATTAGGATATTCGTCTACAGTTTTGTTATAAAACTTCTTATTCATCCCCTGAATATTATTTAAGTCAAATTCGTACAATGTTTTGTTTATTTGGTTCTACTTCTACATGGGTGTGAGTTCCATTGGGCGGCAGGAGCATTAGTTTTGATTCAACCAAGTGTCAGATCATAGGAAAAAGACCGGAGTAGGCAACTATCAGTAAAAGCAACATGCAGTAGGAGGATTCTCCAAGTACATTCACAGTAGGAGACTGACTCACAATTCCCAGACACAATCAATACTTGCCACTTGCATAATAACACATTTTCATAATCTTTCATTTAACATATAGACAGATAAGAAATTTTCGTCATAGCCCCGTTTTCTAAATATTATGGAAGAGAAATTTTGTCAAATTTTTTCTGGTGCATTTTGACCTGGACTTTATACATGATGAAAGTCAAAGGCGCAGTACCAGTGCCAGTACCAGTAACAGTACGGAAAACATTTTTTTTAAAGATCTTGTGAGAGAATCATGAAATGTGTGAGAGTACTTGCTGGAGACTAAGTGCTCATGTTGAAGAGGTTTAAAATAATTGGAAATAATTTAATTTTATGAAAGGTAAGTAAAATAAAAAACCGCGGAAAAAGTATAATGTGTACGTAGAGGAAGGTATACATAATCACGTGGATATTTATTTGACCATCGTCTCGACTTCCCGACTTATGAATATTTTAGACTGTGTATTCAGAGAGAGAGAGAGAGAGAGAGAGAAAGAGGCTGACGACCGTCTAGCGTCTATCTAGTCTAGTCCACACTTCAAATGCATGGCTAGGCTAGAACCTTTAGAACATTAAACTACTCTGGGATGGAGAGTTGTTTATTGCATGAATAGTAAGTCGTTTCTTAGACTTTACTTAAAAGCATGTGGCTCCGTATATAGGAGTCAGCTTTAAACCGGCAGTCGTCGGTGGCGGTACCGGTACTGGTGCCGTTGCCGGTACCGGTGCCGGTGTCGGTGTCGGTGTCGGTGTCGGTGCCGGTGTTGGAGACGGTGCCGGTGCCGGTACAGGCTAGAACCTCACAGTTCAAAACTCGAAAACATGCATGCATGCATACATGCATAATACATTGATATTAATGGTCAGTGTTTTTGCAGCAAAGAAACGGTTAAAGCCATTTCAAAACTAAAAGCTCGACGGTAACGGGAGTCCCATAACCGTCCTTTATTTATTTATTACTGGCATAGTACTTGACGACTACATAGAGTCATCCATGTCCCCATGGTCCATAATATGTCTACTGATACAAACTGGAGCTGGAGTATAGCCTCATGTAATTATATATTTACAACTTGTACGATGAATGGCATGCAGATCCTTGTTTTCTTCGTCGTCTTCTTCTTTGTACAGTCAAAATGAGCACGAGTAGAAATCGGATAGAAATTCAGTTTGAAGTTAAAAGTTTTGGATAACAAAATTAATACAAGTTGTGAAAATTCCTTTTCGTGGTAATTATCATTAGGAACATTCGGCATCGGCATCGGCACTCGGTATTTTTAAAATGCTTCCCATTTTTTTTTCAAAATTATATTTCAAAACTACCGTACTCTTTGAAATATTGTGAGAGATATTATGAGACCCAAAAATTCAATGGATAATTTTTTGACACATTTTTAATCCATTCGGTCGGGAGGATTTAACGATGATTCTCACATGCACTACCTGAATAGGTCCTACCTCCAAAATTTAATTCATCTGATTTACCTAAGTACCTTGAATACCACCACTGCTATATTGTTTTCATTTTTATTACTACCTCATCAGGGCCGGACGAAGGAATTTCATTTAGACAGCTATTTGTTTCCATACAAAAACCACCATTTTCATTTTATTGATGGTTTTCTTTGATAAAGCAAAATGTTGTATTTACATGTTTTACAAAAGTGCTCAATGTTCTATTTACATGTTTTGAGAAAAGTGGAAAATGTTTTATTTCCATGCTTTTGAAATGTGTAAATAATTTTATTTGCATGTTTTTAAAAAGTCAAAATATTCTTGTTACATATTTTTGAAAAGTGTAAAATGTTCCATCTACATGTTTTTTTTTAAATTCAGGCAGCGGGGGCTGCCTGCTCTGGCCACATTATCCGGCCCTGTACCTCATGCAGTTAAACTAGAAGTAGACGTCAGGGTATATGCATATATTATATTGCGTATATTTCCATGGACTTCCTTGGTACAGTAATAAACTATCACACAGTAAAATCGGGACGCTATTGGGATCAGCCATATTCAGAATTTTCAGAAGGGGCTCCATGTCCAAAGAACAGCCTTAATTGATCCAAACACCCGACAGCTACAAATCCAAATCCAACGTTAAACATAGAGTTCAAAACGGTTGCTACTTTCAGGCACTTTCAGCCCTTTCTTGAAATCGAGAATTTTTTAAAAGTTATTTAAAAGAGCAAAAAAAAAGAGCATTACTGATAATAATAACAAAATAAACTGCCTGAGAGTTTTGTAAATTCAGTCTGGTTCTGGTTACGATACCTATAGTCACTTTTAAGTTAGCTTGCATGCATGATTTGACTAAAAAATGCATCACGATATATTACTATTATATTGATTTTTGTACTCACATATATGTATATAGTAAATAATATCTTTAAGTAATATCATTGACTTGGTTGGATTACCATTTTTGATCAATATTTGAAAATTCCAAAAAAACATCGCATAGTCTGCTCTTTTGATTCTCTGTTTCCTGTGTACTTATAATATGAATTTGTAAATATTTCAGGCAAATATTTGACTCTGCGCATATGCACTTGATGAAATTATTTTTTGGTCTCTCCTAATAAGTATTATGCATGTTGAATATTTATGATTTCGATTTATTGACCTGAAAATAATTTCCATGACTGATTTTGATACAGGTACATGATTGAAGAAATGTACCCGTACCCATTGACCAAAATTGCTTGAATCGGATCGTTGTTTAGAGTACATTTATACCTTTCATTCAAGTCACTATCATCTGTATTCATAAACTATATAGGCTCTTATGTATACCGTCTAGAAAATATCTAATTAAAAAAATGAGCTACCAAAATTGATTGGCCAAAATAAAACATATTTGAGCTTCAAAGCCTTTAGAATTAAGGAAAGCAAACTCGCTAATCTCTAATGGAGCATTTCTAGGAAATCTCAAGTGAAATCACTTGTCAAATTCTCCTACATTTTTAACATTCTTTTTTCTAAATTTAATCCCACATAAATGCGATATGAAGCATATCAATAGAAGCTTCAACTTTATGATTAAAAAATTTATCACACTGTCCACATCGCGAATAAAACCTGCCCAATGTATATGGTCAGGGCCGGATAATGCGGCCAGAGCAGGCAGCCCCCGCTGCCTGAATTTTCTCAAAACATGTAAATGGAACATTTTGAAATTTTTCAAAAACATGCAAAATAAATTTTTCTGCATTTCAAAAACATGGAAATAAAACATTTTCCACTTTTCTCAAAACATGTAAAAAGGAAATTTTCCACTTTTCTGAATCAAGTAAATCGAACATTTTGCACTTTTCTAAAACATGTAAATACAAAATTTTGCTTTACTAAAGAAAACCATCAATAAAATCAAAATGGTAGTTTTTGTATGGAAACAAATTGCTGCCTAAAAGAAATTCCTTCGTCCGGCCCTGTATATGGTAAGCCTCCCTACAAATATTTCAAAAAAATAAACGAAAAATGCAAAATGTTCAATTTAGTGGAGGAGAGTGACGAGGTTACGCATTAATAATGCCGAGAGTGATTCCTTCCCTTTTAGGTATGGGATTATAATTTCCCTGATTCCTCCTGTGCTACTCAATTTGGCTCCATAAGAATGCATATCTGAGCGTACTGTACCGTACCGTACCGTACAACACGTGGATTTGGATAAGGATGACACTTGTTCACATACAAAATGATAATCTTCCCATAAATCCAGCAACTATACCAAATGATACGCATTCTCAAGAGCATCCCATCGAGAGTACAAAGGTCTATAGAGGGGCATGCATGAGCTAAGATGGATCCATTGACTGATGTATGTACATACTACAGACGAGGATCCTCGTCTAGAAGTAAAAGTACCTACCTACCTACCTACATACCGTCAAGTGCATACATGGTGGTAGGTAGAGTGTACAGTGGCTTGGGTACTAAAAGTATAGATAGACTCTTGAGATAGTGAATTGCATAAATCCCGACGCAGTGCAACCTGCAAAAAAAAATGAAATGTATACCCACGCAATGTCATCCCATTCCATGTCATACATACAAACATAATATTATCTGTTTGGAGTACAATTGTGTGCAGAAAGTGCAGACTGCGATTGCAGAAAATGTCTGACTATTGATGCTTGCTCACTCCCAGTGTGCAGAGGAGAGAGAGAGAGAAAGAAAAAAACACAAAGCCTTTCCTCCTTCTTTCCCTCCACCGCTCACTATTCGCTGGAAGTTTGCATTGACATTTAAAAAAAACATACGAGTATTGAAGCAAACCATGTTAATCATCATAAAATACAAAGTTGCATCTCGGAGAGTCTCACTGACGATGAGTTGAGTATCCAAATCCAAATCCAATTCCAATTCCAACTACACCAGTGGAAGTTTAACTTGAAAGTTCAGTGTGCTTGAGCCTGAGACACTTTCCTTCCCAAAGCAGCCGACGAGTCAAATAATACAGTCAGCAGAGATAATCATTACCATTCCATCTCTCTCTCTCCCTGTACTATTGTACTAGTAGTAGGTAGGTAGATAGGTTTAAAAGTGGGTACATATGTCGTGTGAGGTTGCTCATTGCATTTTGAGTCTGGTTGCAATAGCCAACATCTTTGAGGATGGGATAGGAATGGATGTGAGAGGATGAGGATTTACTCGCTCAGGGATCCCCCAGATAAAAAACCACAACCCTGTACATAGTTATATAGGATTATGCACATAGCTGAATATTTATCACTAAGGCGATGCATCCATCCACTGCTACTACTCTCTCACTTTACTGTAACTTGGTCGTCCTCGTCCTCAGGAGGAAGAAAAGTATTATTCCTATACTTGGAGCAGGAGTATTCATCACACTCAACATTCTACATTCTCCACCGTCTCACTAAATGCCATTGCGATGCATCCAAGATGCACCACAGAATTTTTTTTTCTCTCTATTATTGTTGCATAAAAAATTTGCTCTATCATTCTTGCAGTGAGCAGAGTCTGTGGAGGGCTAAATACATACTACTAGTCCGTAGTCCGTAGTAGACGCTCCTCATAATATGCACATGAGTGGAAATAAATGTGCGGATGATGATGATACGATACTTCCCAGAGCAGGGCTACGTGTGCATGGGTCTATAATTATAAGTATGTACTCACCTCGAGGGTGTACAGTGTCTGTGCAAAATGTAAAACAGAGGCAATAATTCTTATCTCCAATCTTACCGCATTCATCACATCCCGTCCTGGTCCTCACTCAGCCGACATGCAGATGTGATCCATGCACCTACATGGGGTGGTATAGGTATAGGTACTTTGTATCGTGTACGCATTTCTCCCAGCTCAGACACTGAATCCTACCCATCTCGTGTCGCATCACTCCCAATATGACATGGCAACACTTCTTGAGATACCTCGAGACCCAAGTCCCTGTCCCGACCACCGACCACCGACCACCGACCCAAAGCTAACCTCGGGCTTTTCATTTTCCTATATTCTAATCATCCAAAGAAGGAGTCAAAAGTGAGCTGACAGACTTTGGAGTTATTGGGTAAAATTTTACATCTCCAGTCGGTAGTCGGTACACGCCACACGGATATTTTTAAGAAGCAGGGCTGTCCACTTATAAAATTATCTACATAACTAAGCAAGTAACAATACGCTGCTATCTTGCCTGACCCGCCTTCCTCAAGGAAGCCCAGGATTAGGAATTACTCCATAATCGACTTGGGCACATAACTTCCTCCATACTCCAATGGCATGGTCCCTATTTGTAAATGACAAACTAACTAAAAGGAGACACATTCCAAGCCGTGTAATTAGATGTATGGTGCAGGGAGTGTGGATGGAATGTAATCTGCACATTCTAAATTATACTCTAGTTAAATGCATCATTGTGCTCGCTCAAACTCTCAAACAAGGGTGAGATAGTCAAGTCAATCCACTGAGCGTCCTTTGGCCCAGCAGCATGATGATCATCATTAACATTATCGTCTCATGCTGCACATTCGCTGATATAATTTTTGTGTTCAGGACACGGGACCATAGGAGAAAAAAGAGACGGAACGAGACACTATGTTAAGCGTAGGAGATGGAAGTTCTATTCTACAGTCTACAGATATGTGTAGTTTATCTTTACAGTGGTCGTGGTGACGATGGAAATACTATGTCTACGGCACGTACCTACGTTTACGTTTGATATCTGAGTATTAGCCATACGCTACAGTTTACAGTCTACAGTATCAGAATCAGAGCGACGCGATTCCCTCAGCGTACAAGAACAACTGGAAATAATGCAAATAGCAAAAAGGAACGTTTTATTTTTTAAGACAAGTTTGTCGAGAGCAGCACTCCCGCGCGTCACACCAATTTATAAACGTGTGTGTTGCGTTGCGTAACTTCCTTAACTTCTCTCTCCCTACTTTCCGTATCCTTCAAAATTTCCAACAACCTTGCTTCTATTTGATTTCCACTAAATCAGTCTTCCATCGATCTCTGCATCCAGCGCGACGAGAAAATCAGAACATGCGAATTCTCGGATTTCTCTCTCTCTCTCTCTCTCCCTTTCTATGACCACACACGGGGCGGATTCCAAACAAATAGTAAAGTCTCACCTATTTCGTTTAGTTCCCATTACATCCTATCATAATGTGCTCTCCGTCTCCAGCTCTTTTCGATTATATATCCCAATTTGCAATACAGTTAAATAGGATTATCTGTAGTAGGATGTTTTTGAAAAAAAAAACCTGAGCCTCTCTCTCTCTCCCTGTCATCTCCACCACCTTGGAAATACTTTAAAGTTACAACTATGTTCCATGCCAACATTTGAGGTACATGTATACTGCGGTATCTAATTTGTTCACACTGGTTAGTTTCTAAATCTATGGTTTAAAAATATCAGTGATTATTTAGTAAACGTGTGTCCTCTTTCCCTTCCACTTCCACTTCCACCGCACTGCCAAACTCTGTATGTCCCACTCCGTCTGAGCAAAACTATTACATCCTCATCCTCATCCTGAGTCTCTCTCACTCACTCACACAGTCAGTCAGTCTCAGTGTACAATTTTTTTTTCGTCACGAAAATCTCTCACATTTCTCCGCTCTGGCGTAATAAACCTAGTCGAGTCTGAACTGAAGGGAGGGAGGGAGGGAGGGAAGGAGGGAGGCATATATAGGAGGCACGGTGACGGCGACGGCGACGGTATATCTGTAGGAGCATCCATAATCCAGAGAGAGACAACGCAGAAAAATGCATTCAAGAGTTTCCTCCTGTATATATCTAAACCAAAGCTTATTCACTCACACTCAAGATTCCATGGCCACTCTGGTCTTGAGATTTTGTTACATCTTTACGAACAAATGGGATATGCCAGGCCAGGATAGGAGTGAGGGGAACCACGAGAGGCACGAGAGAGAGAGCCGTACATAATAGATACACTACTATGCCTATACCTTATTTTCGCGAGTAGATTCGCAATTTCCCTACATATTCAATATACACGGAACACATTATTAGTCTTATAACATCCTTCGTTTTCGTTACATTATATACTTTATGCTCATCATCAAATCATGGCCACGCTTACGCTTTTACACTAATACCAAAACCAACGATACTGCATTATGTACACATACAAACACGAGTTCAATTTGAGATATTAGTGCCGAGGTATATAAAGCCTAAAGACAAGAGGGCACACGGGACATACTTGACTGCTCCACAGTAGGCCTTATAGTTTGTGTGGATATACACAAGTACGCATTTGGAATGCGGCAGTTCCTATTGTTCCTAATAAGCGACACTCGCCTCATAGTTCTTATCCCCACACACTACTACTGTTTCTTTTAGCCCAGGGATCCCCTTTCGGATTTTTGAGACCACCAACTAATATCCGAATATCCGAATCTAATGGCTACTACTAATAATTATTTTGATTACGATACGAAATTTTGAATGCTACACATTTTGTTTATATAACTTTTTTAGCAAGCGTATATCCAGGGTCGGATAATGTGGCCAGGAAAGGCAGCCACCGCTGGCTGAATTTTCTCAAAACATGTAAATGGAACGTTTTGCAGTTTTCAAAAATATGGAAAAAGAATATTGAGACTTTTCAAAAACATGCAAAATAAATTTTTGTGTACATTTCAAAAACATGGAAATAAAACATTTACCACTTTTCTCAAAACATGTAAATAGAACATTTTGCACTTTTCTGAATCAAGTAAAACGAACATTTTGCACTTTTCTAAAACATGTAAATACAACATTTTGCTTTACCAAAAGAAAACCATCAAAAAATTAAGATGGTGGTTTTTGTATGGAAACAAATTCCTGCCTAAAAGCAAATTCCTTCGTCCGGCCCTGCGTATATCAGTTTCATTAAAATGAAGGAAACGGTCAGAGACACTACTACTCAACTGACAGCGTTTCAGTCAACTGTAATAATGTAGAATCTACAAAAAAGCCATACGGCGCGTCAAGAGAGAAAGTATAACAGTATTTATTTAGCACTGTACTTCCCAAGAGACGCACACAGTTCCAATCAGATAAATTATGATTAATGATTACACATTTTTGAAAAATTAACATTCATTACGTTGTTCCTTCTTACTTAGAATCTTAATAAGTTCTGATTTTAAATGCGCTTGTGGACAATTCTACTACTATACAAATGATGATCCATACTTTAACCCTGGTCGCCTTTGAATTGAATATAACGGAGATGTAGCAAATGCATTATCCATTTGGATTTTTTTTGGCACACGTTTTAGACAAGTTGAAGGATTCACACTGTACGCATTACAGTTTCACTTGCTGCCCCGACACAATGACGAGGGAGTTAGGGTACATCAGTAGCTGTGAAGAATATATGGTCCGTATTAAGATGACTATATACTACTTGTAATATGCATACCTAGAGGAATTTATACTTTGCTAAAATTCGCAATGCCAGTATGACCCCCGTTACTCTATATTGCATAAATATACTCTGTAATATGTTGCCTTTTCCTTTTATATTAGAGCTCTCGGTCTCCGTCTCCGTCTCCGCTTCTCGTTCCTGTGCGAGTGAGTGAGTCGTTTTCGTTGTCGTTCTCGTTCTCGTTCTTGGGAATTGTAAGAAGGAGCCAGCCATTGATATTGATATCGACGCAACGTTTTAAAAATCTGATAGAAAATGCATATTCAAATATTGGGAGACGAGAGATGACTGTCAACCAACCGCTGCGTCTTTCGTTTTCGTTTTCGTATCGGAATCGGAAGGGATGACCAAAATCATCCTGTCTTCTCTCGTCCCTTCCTGCCTGCTGGTCCTGGTTGGCTTTTATTTCATTCCAGTGCATACGAATATGATTGCAAAAAATATACTTGGACAGGATTTTTAAATGGACCAAAAAACACCGTTCCCGATTAGGAAAGAGCCGAACCCAAACGAGGCTAGCCAGCTTACATGGAAACAGAGAGTAAAAGATATGCATATAAATACCGGGCATTTGGGTACACATCGGAGTAGAGTCGAGTAGAGCAGTGGCCTGTGGACTTAAAAGCGTAAAGCTTTATATAGTTATTAGCTACGCCTCCTCCAAGAGAAAATCCATGAAGCCGATGAAACGCAGGCAGGAGGGACGGACGGACGAGACACGGAGACGGAGGAAAGAGCAAAAGGATACGCTCCGCTATCATACGCACACACACACACATATATAGGAATCCATAATTTAAAAAAAATGAAAATAAAGAGCATGAATAATCAGAGCGTCATATCATATCGCAAATGGAATCACGAATAAATAAATAAATAAATAATGAAATTAAAGTAAAAAAAATAATAAAAAATAATCCTCTCTGTTGTTCTTGCCCGTGCTGTGATGAGGAGGGAGAGGCAGAGAGGGTAATGTTATGCCTCTATGTACAGCCTCAAGAAACAAGTGAGAGTTTTACCTCTGGAGGAATATGTAGAGGATTCCGAGGAAGATTAGAAATGATTGGAAAAAGCTTGTTCGTTCCGATCCCGACTTACTTACCTAGTGCATTGCCTTGGACTGTAACAGGAGAGTGTAGCGCGACTACATGCTTATCTCATAGTGGTTTGGAGTTGAGTTGGCTGGTGAGTGTGGAGATCATTATTATTTATTCCTCATACGTTCTTTCCACTATAAGAGGCTCTGACTGTGTGTGTGTGTGTGTGTGTGTGCAGAAAAGTGGAGACTCGACTCGTGTAGGCTGAGCGTATGAGCTAAAGAGCGAGGGAAATATAGGCATAGGAGGGAGCACAGAGCTGCGTCTCAGTCAGGTTCATCAGGGCCATAGTGATAGCCAAAGTGGAGATAGGCCAGAGTAGCCTTAGTTAAGGTGAAGCATTTGGCGAAATTGCGAATTTTTGGCGAGCGCAGTCTAGTGTGTGTGTGTGTCTGTGTGTATAGGAGAGTGTAACGAGATCGGACTCTGAGGAAATACGTCCATGCTTCTCACATGTTTATAATATGGATGTATAGCTAGGCTCAAGAATGGAAAGGAAACCAAGGTTCCAACTATTGCAACTAATCCAAGAGAACATGAGCCGAGCCCACACTATATACTGAGCATCTGCTATAGAGGAGAGCTACATGGATGATGCTGCTGCTGAGCGGGGAGAAGTGAGGGAGAGAGCATATAGCGAGGGATGTGTATAGGTAATAAGAGAGATGTATGCGTGGAAGTCTGTCGGAGGATGACCTTGCCCGGATTGAAAGTATTTCAAAGTACTTCATGAATTTACTTCAACCTACAGCAGCAGAGCGTTAACAAGTTACTACGTTGGTATAGTCACTCTCACTGACTTGACTCACTTTATTCTGCTCTCTAGTAGAACTCTATCCCAATCCCAAATACCTATATATCCATCCACATCAAGTTTCGTTCCATGTTATGCCGTTGCCGTTGCCGCACTCCGGCTCCGGCTCCGGCTGTATTTCAGAGATGATGGGAATAAAGGGAGGGATTGAGTTATAGTGCTGTAGCCTATACCTATACACAAAACCCATTATATATGTACATGTATACTTCATGCTCTGGCACTGGCACTCGCAGTCTACATAATAATAAATGTCCAAAGTCTGGCACATAATGTTATGAGAATTGGAGTAGGAATAGGACTGCTCTGGAATTATAGGATATGGGTATATGTGGAGGATGTGTGTTGTGTGTCAGATAGTGTGTAATCGTGTGTGTGTGTGTGTAAAGTGTAAGGAGTGTGTTAGTGTGTGAGAGCTGTGTGTGTGTGTGTCTGTGTGTGTGTATGTGTTCGTAGCGTCAAAGCGTCTCAAATAATACGTACGAGTTTTGGTGTGTGTGTGAGAGTAGACTTTGTAGTAAGTATAGTAGTACGAATAGAGTATTTTCAGTTATTTGTCTACACTGCACTGCTTTACTAGACCTGGGAGACTTTGACTAGACGGAGAGGAAGAAGACGCAGGAGTGGGATGGGAAGAATAGGATCGAGTCAGAGGGAGTAGGACTACGACTCAGTCTGGAATGAGAGCACTGAATTCGCGAATGAGACTACCTACTACTTCACTATCAAGTAATATGAGTTACCTCAAGGTGTACACCACCCTATATAATATGCTATGCTTCCCCCTTGGCCATGCTAAATTTTTGCAAACTATACAACAGCCGCCTCTCGTCCCGATCGTCGCCGTTTTTTGCAAACTATGTCGTCCCCTCGCGCTTCTGTATTCCAATCTTAATTTCATCCGTCCCGCCGTTACCGTTCGCGCGTAGTAATTTAATAGAGTATAGAATGCATGCTTAATTGGCTTTGCTGGGTAAGGATGTTTCTAATATTTATTAGAAATTATTGTTACTACCACCTATATTGTAATTTTTGATATGGTCCCATATATGCTCGGAATTACGGTGAAATGACACTGATACTTTATAACACGTCACAGTTAGTTGATCATTAGGCTCGCAAATTCAGTATGCTGTACGCATCTACATGCGCTCACGGACTTTCCCAGTTTCAATATAATTATAGCGAGGTTTCCCGTTTAAACATCCAAATGTAACCCATCCGGGGTCAAGGTCCAATGAAAGGCACGTGAATATCTTCTGACTGAAGTCTTCCTATTGTTGACATCGAGCTTAATCCCCGTTAAACATTCATCCTTTCTAATAAGCATCATTTTCCTCATCAAGTTAATAAGGCTCAAATACGCTAGGTCCGTCTAGATTTGTGCAGTAGAACACTTGCCATGACATTTAACATTCACTCAGGTAGGGACTTTTGAATAAGGGTCACTGGTAAGGCCTGTTTGTCCCTCCAATATTACCACATTCTTGTGGTACAGATCTTAACAGAGCGCCAACAAAGTTCCCCTAGGCATCAAAGCTGAGTAATTTTATTCGTAAGTTACATTGCATCTCATTACAAACATTCTATTAATGTTCCAGCTTGCATTAATTAGCCATACAGAAGAGAAAGTTGGAAGGGTAGGAGAAAGTACGAGATAAGAAAAGCTGGATAACAGTGGATTGGTGCATAAGTTGATACAAGGCGCGCTTCCTAAATTCCTAAATATGAAAAAACGCCTAAGCCTGAACGATGAAAATCTTTTTCAAAAACTTTCAAAATGTTGAAGTTTCAACTATGCAGGATGGAAATTTGTTTCAAAATTTTTGATAAAATTGTCATCGTTCAGGCAGAGCGCTATAATAATATAATAAATTGCAAGTTGGACCTATCTCTTGGGGGACGAGTTGCGTAGGGTGCGACTCATACAGGGTACGATTTGTCGAGCAGGAATGATCGCCTAGTAAAATACAGTATAGTCGATACTAACATAATATACTGAGGAGAAATTCAAATTTCTGATTAAGCAGGACGGCAAAGTAGGGACAATTACGGGGACGACCCGGAGGACAGAACGTTTGCTGAACGTACACTGCTGCGTAGTGGGGAAGATGAAGGTGAAAAGATGCGCAAATATGACTTGATATACTCTCATCTCAAGAGAGACTTGGAAGTTATGGTTATGGTCTGGGCTTGGAATAAGACATGAGAGGATAGTGCGGATGAAGTGGAGTCGAGATCTCTTATGGATAGTGAGACGAGTCCCATGCCCGTCCTTTACTCCTCTCCACCAAAAATGTTCGAAAAGGGAATATGAGATGTGGAATGTTGCATAGGAATAGGACCATGTATATAAGATGAATATCTCGTCTCGTGCTCCTATCCTGCTACTACAACTCTCGAGTGGCAGAGTAGTACCCGGAGAGTTTTGGTTTTTGGAGCACTTGGACCATTTTTGAGTCCAGACTTTTCCCCGTCAGTCTGTCTCAGTCCGTGAGTCCGTCTGTGTAAGGAAAAGGACGAGGGCGAAGTAGGAGTAGGAATTGGCGGAAAGTCTGTGTGGGGCTGACGGACGACCGACGGTGGTGTTGGTGGACGGATTCTATTCTAGAAAATCCAAAAGTTGACTCGTTTCGTACTGTGTGTGTGTGGACTGTATGTGCATAATAGTCGTCTACCTCCGCTACACTCGCGCCTCTCCTCTCCTCCGTCTGCTGCTCTGTGTTCTGTGGCAGTGCCTCGCAGATCGCAGTCTTGAGAGGCTCTCTGTGTCTACGTACGTACGTAGAGAGATACATACGTCGCGTGTACGTGCATATAGCCGATGGTCCATATAGCCTTCCCAGTATAGGACTATAGGAGTATAGGACTGCACGACTTATAAAAGTAAAAAGAACGCATGCGGTGCATCCTGCATTGAGCATTGCGTATCGAACGCGTCTAGACAATCTACGAATGAGCTCACGATAAAATTTCAGTCTGGTTTCCACTCGCACCCCTCCTGTCTTACAATCGAATTTTTGAACTATACGTTATTCATTATCTGTATTTATTCGCATTCTCCTTCTTATTCTCTGTGTCATGTTTTTCCCTTTTTTTAAAAAAATACTGCAGCCAAATATTTAACTATACAATTTATCCAGCGAGAAGAGAGAACCTCTGAGGGGCTCTCTCACCAATTACTCTAATATCAAGTTTTCAATTAGCCTTTTGTCTACTACCAAAAGGAACAACAGTTACAATTTGAAAATATTACATCCTCCTCCTTTTTCGAGTCTCTATATACGGCTACTACTACTACTACTACTACTGCAACCAAGCTTTAAACTCATACTCAACTATCTATCCCAGTATCCCAGTCCCAGTCCATCTATTTACTTACTTACTTATTTCCTTCTGTCTACTCTCCCTTACTAGTTACTTACTACTCTACAGACCTACACTCACACAGTCTATATTGCAAATTGCGAATTCCAGTTTGCAATTTCTCAGTTTGCAGTTTTTTTTTCAAATTGGCAACGTGAGGATTGTCCATACACCAGTACACACACACACACACACGATACCTTGACTATTCAATTGATTTGAGTAGATTTTTAAGAGTGAGAAGTGAGAAAGATATATATAATATATAAAATATACGTACATGATTAAAGTCAGTCTAATATTGTTGATTTTTACTCTACCCTTTCCCAAAACTATCCGAATGCGAAATTCCAGCCAGACACAAGCCCAGGTCCAGCCAGATCAGAATATAGGGCTTAGTCAGTCTAACAATTGTATCTGTTAAGGAAGGCTCAATCATTCGGTCGTGCCGTCGTCGTTTCTTTGGTGAGGGCAAAATAGTTTTCAATTTCCTTCACGTCACGAGGCACTCACCGACCAGGGGGGGGAGGTGGAACAATTTATGCAGAGTACGCTAACATAAGTAGACTAGGTAGGGTCAGGGTTCCCCGACATTGAACATCAAATAAATATAAATAAAAATACACAAACTTAATCGTATTTAAAGATTATTACAAAATAGCAATAAATGGAAACATCAGACAATTTAGACGGAGCTACTGGTACATCAAGTAGTTCGAACACTGTTCCCGAATTCAATTTAAGATGGGATGAATTCCGACGGGTTGTTGTTGATAGTTTGTGGACCCTTTTAACCGAAGAATCCCTTGTTGATTGTACTCTAGTAAGTTGTCTTATTGGATTATTTATCACTTTTAAATCAGTTAGTAACTAATCTAATAATTAGTGTGTTTTCAAGGTTTTTTCTTCGCAGTAAAATACAAGTGCTTGGAACAGTTCGGAATAAAAAATATACTCAACTACTAAGTTTTGGAGATCAAATCAGTGTTATTTCGGATATTACATTGTAATTAATTGTTTTGTAATTTGTAGGCATGCAGTCCCACAGAGCAAGTTAAAGTTCATAGAGTAGTTCTATCAGCAAATTCGCCCTATTTTCGTTCGATACTATCAAGCTATTCAAGTCATCCACATCCAATTATTATTCTCCAAGATGTTCGATTTTCCGTGCTTAAACTTCTCGTCACGTTTATGTATAGGTTCGTCCTTTTTATAAAATTATTATTATGTGATTTTTTCAATATTTACTTAGACTATTGATTGAGATTTAAATCATACGTTTATTTTGTTCCTATTAAAAGCAAATAATCCAAACTTAAATATTCTTATCCCAGTAATATTTATGTTCGAAAGTTCAAAATAAAATTCCAGATTATTATAGTATCATTGAAATCAGGCAGTTACTGGAATAAATTGTAAAAATTTCATCAATTTGAATTTGGCGCCATATTAGGGCGTTTATTTTATGAACTCAGAAACCATAATTCGAAAATATCAAAGCATTGTGTATATTCTTGATGTAATTTAAAATAATTTATTGTCTCTTTAAATCAGAGGGGAGGTCTCCGTGTCACCAGACGAAATGAATGGGTTACTAAAGACAGCTGACAATCTACAAATTATTGGATTGAGTCAACAGACTTGTCACCGACTCGTAACTCCTGTAACAACAAATACAAGTTCATCGACGATAGTCACGAATAGTGAGCCTTCAGATCCACCTACAGTGTATAGTAAAAAGGCTAGAATACTTGATGCAACGAGTGCGGGGTCGAAAGTGGAAGTCATCGTAGAACCACCACCGAATCCACCTTCAGTAAAAAGTCCTTCTAGTTATGATGAACAGGAACAAGATAGTCCTTTGGTGAGGATTTCTCGGTTTTATTTTCGCTGAAATTGTTTCTTAGCATGTCTTCATTTGTTTTACTTCATTCGTCGGACAAATTTTTGTGTCTTAATGTGTAAAACATTTTGTATACAATTCATTATTACTTTTTAAAATACCATAACTGACTTCGGTATTAGGGAAATATGTCGTAGACGGTTCCTTCTTATAAAGATATCGACTGAACGAAGCGTATACAAATTTAGATGTGTGAATCACTAACGTATCCAAGCGTAAGTAGTACAAGGTCATGGTGCCTGGAAAGTGGGAAGGGATGATGGGTGGATTTATACTTTCACATATTCCAAATTCTTACCAACAATTTGACGAAGGCAAATTTTAAATTGGAGACCACTAAAAATCACTGCTGATAACGAGTACTACTAGAAATTAAAATCGTGTTTTTTGAATTTTATGCCTTTGGAAGATTTTTTGTATGAGTGTGAAAGTTTTGTTAACCTAGCTATTATCTCGTTCCAGCCACCTCGATACAGACAACAGTGAATTGTTCTATTTCTCTAAAATGTAGTTCTTTACTATCACTGCAGTTGCGGTAGTTCTTATGTTTGAATCCGCCTGTCTTCAAATTTAAATTCAACAATGCAATGGTTTATTCACTTTGCATTTACTCGAGCGGGTTTGATTACGTCTATTCTCAGATGCTCCCGAATAGGAATATACATTAATATGTATGTGCCACTTTATTATTTTTAATTCGGAGCAAAACTTTTGGAAGAAAATACAATTTTCTGAATATAATTCAATGCAATAGCTCAGTGGGATCATCTCGTGGTTTGTAGGCAGGCTTTCTGCGGTTGGAGTTCGTCAGATTTGTTTTCATCATTCCTTTTAAAATTAGGAAGAGCATGTTTCGTGGAAACCGTTAGTATTAACCGAAGAACCTCGGGGAGGTGTAACCTGAATAGGCTGAATGTTCCCATTTGCCTTGTTTGTTTCCAATATCATCAAGCAGTAGCCACAAACTAAAATTGCTCTTAACTCGCAATCAAATTCTTACTGTCAGTTAAATTCCCTTCGTAAAGTTTTTCTTATTTAGCTCTTGCTTTTACCTCTCAGTACTTCAGTAGTCAGAATCGTTAATTGCTATCAAAGAAACTATTTTCGTAAACCATCGTGAAAGCAGATAAGCACTGCAGAAATTACATCAGCCACAGCATGCATTTGAGGCTCAAAAGTACATCAGGCACAGTACAAGTAGTACACCTCTCAAGTTGCCTTTATCCTATTATAGGGGCAAGTAGCATTAATCCTTGAACACTTTCAAAAGTTCGTTTTTCCTCCAGCATAGCATCCCGATCTCAATGCACGTTATACATGACGACTTTTTTCCGCGCACGTACATTACAGGAGCTCAAAGTCGATGCAATGCAATAATTACTCGGTTCTCAATATCCCGTATGTATGTATGCACCACGGAAAGTATCGCACCGACGAAAGGTACATTCCGGTTTGAGCTATACGCCGAACATGTGCCATCGAAAGCCTCTACGGCGAACCTGTACCGAACTACCAGGTAGTTCGCTCAATTTATTCGGGGTGAAAACTGAAAATAATTTAAATAGAAGTCATGTACTTGAAAAAACTAGTATCGACGGAGATGAAATAAGGACAAAATAGGCTAGGGTTGCCTTCTATTTCAAAATCGGCTTAAACAAAGTACCTACCTACTACCTACCTATACCGTTTTAATTTTGTCGTCGTCATTAAATCAGTTTCTTAGGAATTTAAAGTTTTTTAAAAGTTTTCTACAGTTGATTTACATTGCGACTTAACTTGAAGAAAATGATTTAGTTTCAGGCTAATTACAACTGTATTGTTTTTAGGCGCTCAAAAAAGAGGATGATGACTGGGATACTCGTTCAGAACAACATCAGCAACAGCAGCAACAAAAATCGTCAAACGAAAATGAGGTAATTTAACTATTTTTGACTTTCACGGAACAATACATTGTAGTACTGTTCCAGTAATTGTGTATGGTCTGAACCTGTGCATTAAAACGCTTATTGATTAATACTTAGGACGTCCAAAATGAGCCACTCTGCCTCCGCTATTGCTGTATATATTGTTCAACTAACTTCCCGTCCCAGTCTGCCCTCTCCCGTCATATTATGATGCTACATCCAACGGTCTACTCAGCCCTGTATAATAATCCGTCATCGTCAGCTGCGACCTCGTCATCAAATATGGATCAACCGGTAGAGTCGCCACCTGAGTTACCCCCTCATTATCGAGGAGGGGGTGGCAGCAGTATTGGTGGTCCTCGTCCATCCTCCACGGAAGAAATGAATCACTCACCTCCAGGTCCTGGTGACTTGGATGAACACGTTAGTCAGCAAGGTGGGATCGTTTGCAAATTTTGTGGTAAACCATTTCCGGAAGTTAGTATGCTCATACAGCATTTACCCATACACACAGGGGAGCGACCATTCAAATGTGAGTTTTGCGGGAAAGCTTTTAAGTTACGTCATCATATGAAAGATCATGCGAGGGTTCACACGGGTGAACGTCCATTTCGTTGTGGTTTGTGTGGCAAGACATTTAGTCGAAGTACTATTCTAAAAGCTCATGAGAAAACTCATTTTCCTAAAAGTAGTACAGGAGGGGTCTAGTCCTAGTCTTGTTTCCTCCTTTTTTTGCTTTGTCTTTTTTCTTTTTTGATATTATTACAATTATTATCATTATTTACAATATCATAAGTATATTATTATTATTATTACCTAGCGTTCTGACGTATGTATACATGTGCACACTTACATGCACTACATACCCATGTCGTTTACTTTGCACAATTTATAATGCAATATTTAATTTGAATCTCTGCAAAAGGTTTTCTTTTTTGTTTTCCCTTTTAAAAACAATATACGTTATATTTACATAATATAGTATATACACATATAATATTTTTAGCAGTTGAGATGTGCAACAGAGGAGCATTAGGTGAATGGTAGACAAGCACACACAAATACGTTGAAAGGCTTTCGTCTTGCCTCAGAAAATATTTCTAGAGTCGTTGTCAAATTATGTAAGCAAATGGGGTTGAGATTTTATAGCATTTTTCTAATTCCAATTTTTATCTACCCTGGTACTTTAATTTCATACATTTATGTAATGTATTATTTTCGTTCTTATTGTTAGTTATTGCTTCGGTTTTCAATTTCTAATTTTCATTTTTACTCCTAAACGACTCACCACCTGAGTACCTATAAACATTTAACTGTTTGCTCCAACTAAAATTATTGTCTAGAAACTGATTGAGAGAGTTACTCAAACTATATACCTATATATATACATAAATACATATATGATATATATAAATTACCTAAAATGCCATTTTGCCATAATATAAGTACGCCTAGATTGTAATTGTAGGCCAAGCTTCGGAAAACGAAAAAAGGAAAAAAAGAAGGATTTTAAACGCAAACAGCCCAAGCGTTCAATAGACGGGATTCAGACCAGTCACAGTCACACATTTTAATTATTAACGGGCGAATGCATAAGATAGGGACTAGATTGATAGTTATCCATAATGTAAGGATACTTGCAAGGTTTGTTTCTTCTCGCTTTTCTGTAAAATCTAAGAAAAAGAACAATTATGAATGGGACGGCTCAGTATTATTATTTTATGATTTGTTTTATTTGTTAGGTTTGAACTTTGAATACGCTCTGTCATTATATTTCATTCAGTTCGTTTCATAAATCGTAATTAGAAACGCCGCCGTAGCGTTTTCCTACTATCTACATCGAGAGGTGCTTTCTACTGTAGTTCTATTTTCTCCTGTTTTCATTAACTATTAACGTACCTACTTTTATTATCATGTCTAAATATTAGCCTTTAAATTCTTACGTTTTATTTTTTGTTTCGCACTTGGTTTGGAATTTAGGTTCACTCCCTCTATCCCTTTGATTGCTACACGTTTAGAAGGGCATTTAGCAATCTATATTACTTTCAACTCTTGTTAAATTGTTAATTTCATTCAGACGTAGTTTCCTTACTTCATAGATATTTTCGCTGTGGACGTGGACAGTAAGGATGAGAAAATGAAAGAATTTTAAAGTTAGTTTTTACGTTGACGCAGTCTGTAGTTAAACAAACAATTAAATAGCTTTAAGAAGTTCGTAATACGTAGCTCCAGAAAAGCGCTGGAACTATTCTATTTCCTCTATCTAATTATTTATTACTGTAGTAATAGTTGTAACAACAAATTGTTCAAGCAGGTGTTGTTATTATACTCAAAGCTAACTGAGTTTCTTTAGCAGACTTGTTTCAACGCTGATTTCTATCAACATTAGATAAAATTTAGTATTATAAATTCACTTTATGAAAGCATTGACTTTTCTTACAGTACAGTATTTATCAGGTTTGAGATTGCATTCAGTGTTTAGTTAAACTTAAAAGGGTGACTGGGAACGAACTCTTAGAAATTAAAGAATATTAGCCGGGGTCGAGGGGTCAGTACTGAGCATTTTTTAGACGGTATATGGTTGAAATATTGCAACTACATACTCATATGCTATCTTGTAATTAATAGTTTACGCATTGACAACGATTACGGTACGATTACTTCAACTGTCAGTGTGTAAGCTAAAAAAAAAGGAAATGTCAATCCCCGTTGCCAGACTACTTATGTATTATTTATATAGTGTACCATAACTCTCCACTTGCATTATTGTGCTTCTGTATAACTAAATCAGCAAGTATGCGGGCGTCAAAAAGACTCATAATTGAGGGAACGTTACGTAAAACAGATTGTAGCTGTACTGTTACTAACTAGACCTGAGACTGTGAGAGTGTATTGTTGCGTAGGTACTGTTATTTGGGGTTCCATGTTGGCGTCATTGTATTTATGTATCTCCGCAACGTCGCACTGTACGCAGCTACTGCTAGAGGATTAAACTTCTTTTCTTGCAAGAGGGAATAGATCAGGCTAAACTAATTACATATTCAGTTAATCCGGTACTTATCTTAAGTCTGTATGAAAAAAAATATAATGATTTTTCACTATTTTGTTACGTTATGTTTTATTTTGTTGGTATTTTTATTTTGTCATTTTTGTGTATGTATACAAAAAGCTGGAGTCGAATAACCAGTAGATTCGAGTAATTATTATATATTGCTTCTTCTTATTAACAACGTAAGTCTATTTGTATTTAAAATTCATATTAGTGCTGATAAAGAAGTCAAATTTCTAGCGTAAGTACAAGCATGCATGCATACAATACAATAATTATGGATACGTGAGGGCTTTATGTTGAATGCGCAACTATTTGGTACAGCAAACATTCTTTTCTTTTGTGACCTCTCCTTGTATTTTGTTATCTTACTTAACTACTCCCTAATAGTAGTTGTTGATAAATTAGTACGTACTATCGATAAACATTATAGGGTAAATAGTGTCTAGCTGCGGAGAGCAAAGTTAGAGGAAGGTACCTAGGTTACAAGATTATCATCAATATATTAGGGAAGTTGGAACAGATTGAGATATGTAGGATGGGCAGGCAGGCAAGCGGGCAGGTGTGTATGTGCGACCTGATTGTGATGGGACAACAGCTTTAATGTGTATATTTTAAAGGCGCCTTTCGGTATATCGAAAATCGTGTGTATCTCTCCTGTTTGTCACTATAGGGTACAGAGAATGTTATTGTAAGAAATTGTGTGCGGTCATCATTCATGAATGAGAATGGTGGGGGAAAAATTAAAAAAATTAGTATCATTTAACGAAATAGGAAATGGTCATTAATTAAGTTAAATTTAAAGTCAAATCTAGCCATCTCCAAATAACAAAAAACTAGGTTGCCAAATAAACTAATTTCCAATTCTGTATAATTCTAAACATGAAATTAGGGATACAAATGTTAAAATATATAATTATGTAGAAGTTGGTTCGGTCAGAGTATATTGGGCCAGCGCTTGAAATTTATGGCTAAATCCAAGGTGAAACCAAGCCAGATGTGAGCATCAGGGACGTTGCTGAGGATTTGCACGGGTCTTCGGAAACTTCCTCAAATTAAGAAAAAACTATAAGATTAGTAGTGTATGAGTTTGAATCAAAATTTTATTTATAAAATGGTCCGAAACCACCTTAGATTTATTCTCAGCTGCGGCCCTGGTGAGAATGTGAGATTGTCAGTCATTACTATGTATATTATATGTAGTGGATAATGTACTGTAGTAATTTTAAAAGTGTGTTGCCTGAGCGGGATGAGATATTAATGATACAAGAGTGAAAACAGTGGAAAGTGACAGTTTCTACCACTAAAAAAATGATCAAAGAATTACCAATAGTACCCCGTTAAATTGTATCAAATAATGGATAGTAGGGAAAGAATAATCATGAATGATTGCAGTCATTCTTAACGTAAATGACCTGTAACTGTTACCTGGTATGGTGATGCGACAATGCGATGGATGAAGAGTTGATCGGTGGTCGTAGATACTACTTATTGCGAGTTTTAGAGGAAAGGTGTGATGAAAGAAGTACATACATGCATATATTATATATGAAAAATATATCTATAGATAATTATATAGATTATCGACACAATTATTTTGCTTCTTAGTACGTGGATCGTACTCGAAATTATAATTAATTATTCTTATTGTATTGACATATAAACACATAAGTACATAATACTGACTTACAGTAAAACTAAAAATAATTATTTTAATGACACAAGTTATTATCATGGAATGGAACCTGAAAAAAAACTAATTTGCAAATTTAATGTAATAAGTAACATGTACTGTCTGTATGGACAAAAATATAAAAATTATATAAATAGAATATTAGGATTGTAGTTTAGTATTATTGTGAAATTCTGAAAATGTGACCTAGAATGTATTCTTGCGGAATATTTGAAAGACAGAACGAGTGGTTAGCATGCTTATGTTTATTTTGTCAATAAGGATCATGATGAAAGTTTTTGAATCTGTGAGAGAGGCAGCCTTTAATTATATAATGAATGGGAATTGTTTGTGATAATAACGTGTGACCTGATGTTTAAAAAATGGATATAGGAATAATGGAATTTCTTTAATGCTGTGATTTTAAAAATGAAAAATGTTTTTTAAGGATATACTACATTAATATTATTATGAAATACATATAAATAATGCAGTGTGATATTGGAGATCTCGAGATATAAAAATATCGGGGGGAAGGAGGGGAAATGAAACGGAGCAAAAGGGGAAGCGTAGAATCCAGAAAGATATATACATACAAAATATGGAAGAGCAATAAATACATGTTGATTTTTTTTGCGTTCAGAATCCTCACAATTTTCATTCTCCATTTATTTACATAATATGCATCGATCTATTCGTACAATAATTATCCTATCCTACCCGAACGTCACATGGTCGTCCATAATAGCATTTTATCAAGTGGATCACCATGCATTCAGTACTTTGTAAAAATCACGAAAGGACACCAATGAAGATAAGGCAAGTAAGTAATGGTAAGATTCTCCGGATAGTCTGGTAAACCTTTTACTATGTTTTATTTTTAGTTGTTTACGGCAAGCAATATTAGTTCAATGCTTATAGATGTATATTACCTGGAATAGCTGTGGTGTTTCTGGGCGACAAATTATGTATTTAAGTAGGTACGAAGTTGGTGAATTGCTTACATTATTGTATTTTCTATGAAGTCCGTAACCGTAATTTTCAAAATAGTACATACTTTACTTTGAACATTGTCGTCCCTTCGCTTAAGTACGCACACGTAAATTATGTGACTCAATATATTCACAAAGGTTGAAATTTGGGTCGAAAAAGGTCTATTACTACTTTACAGTTTAGTCTTATAACGAACATCAATGAATATAAAATGGTGACCTTATGATGATTGAAAGTCTCTAATCCAGTTATAGCTTATACAGGACTTTGCACGGAAAAGTGTTTACTTTTAGTTTTTAATAACCACTACCTGACCTTTGCTACTATTTGTATCAGCAGCAATGTCTAATTCAGCCCCGGAATCGTTGTTGGAATTAGACCTTGCCTCACGAGAGAGATCAGAAATATGCATTTTTTAACCTATTATGAACCTACCTGGATAATCATTAGTAAATGCATCTAAAACCTAACCAAAACAAAATCAAATTGTAATTGTAGTAATTGCCTTGAGCTTATTACATCGGTGTGTATTAAGTACGCAATATTATAGTGTGGTGTTATGAGTAAACTGATACAGATAAAACTCAAGCTACAGTCTTGAGTTCGAGTGTAGGTGAAGAGCGTTCAATGTTACTGTCTGCGTCTGCACAGTCCCACATCCAAAATGATATTTCAATATGTAAAAAGAAAAGTTAAAATAAACGTGATTAGGTAAGTACCGCATTACTTGGGGTGATAATGAATCAGGAATCAGTGTCAAGTGACAGACCTGGCCCGTTTGTAACAGCCTAAAAATTGTAAGTCGAATCTTCTCGTACTGTGAACTGTGAAGTAAAATGAAGAACGGAAGAAAATGTTCCCCTTCCCTACAACTACAACTGCACACTGCACTGCTTTTCTACTTCTTGCTACTTCCCTTAATACAACATAAGGGAGGAAAAGTTTGTGTTGCGACAAAGGGCGGTAGTTTCAAATAATTGTCCGGAAAATGGACTGGGCAAAACTCAAACTTCCAATTCCGATTTATCAGCAAGAAAAAGAAGAAAATTGTTTATCATTTTTAAATAGGTTTGTAATTTTAATACTTATTTGTATCTATAATTGTTTCATGATTCCAGACAAGTATTTAAATGTGAGTTAGTACATTGAGTAATAGTTGAATAACGCGTCTCTTTTGATCATTTGTCGGTAGCTGCATGTGTGGTATGTACGCCACGGAAGATGAAATCTACGCTTCATGCTAAATTATCAGTGACTGTGGTTGTGGTTGTATTCGCTAAATATTTTTGGGCTATATTGTAGTTATGTTAATTATAATATTATGATATAGGAGTTTTATCCAGCGTTTGGGAACGCTGGATACGAAATTAATTAAATTGTACTTATTGTACTTTAAAAACACACTCATTTTGTTCTTAGAATACAAATAAGTTTGCAACCCAACAATTTAATGGACAAGGAAGAGGCCATATTTTGGTTCTTAATTGGAGTTAGAGATGACATAATTCCGGTAAGTTATTGTGTTGATGCAAAACATCAGATTATATTTCTACTTCTCTTAGAATTAATTAGTAGGCTAGAGGTGGATAATTGTGACTGCTCCAGTTTTCAATGACAGGAAAGGAATTCCTTGTATTGAAGAATAGGGGTTTCGTTCTTGTATGTATGATGTAAGATGTACTTCCATTATCAGTGGTAATGTTTTCCTGTTCAAAACGTGAGTGACCACAGTTATCCACCTCTACTCGAAATGGAGGACGAATGTTTTATCAATACTAAGCTCGTTGTTGTGCCATAAAATGTTTATACATTTGGCGTATATCAATAGATGTAACTTTTTTAGATCACCTAGAAACGTATAAGGCAAATTATGTTTTTTCAATTTACTCAGTCTTACGACCGATTGAGCTGGAGCCCGTTCGCTCGGTGGCAAGCCATATTTTTACCTAATTACTTTGTTAGTAATCATCGCATTACTTAACTATCACTATGGGCTAGGATCACTGAGCTAAACATCTAAACTTGTAAAACGCAGCTAAAGCTAAAAGTACAATGTCAAATGAATAACCACTAGACCCAGTCGAACTTCTTCGGTTGAAATGAAGCATGTAGCAGGGTGCGTCCTAATGGTGATCACTGGATCACTCTTAATGGTGACCAGTAGCAAGCTTGAAAAAGCTACCGCCTTTAAAATGTTTTGCCACTGATATTGATGTATTAGTAGCGTGTAGTCTTAACTACCTATATATATATATACTTGTACTTTCAGCTCTGTTCCTTAAAAACTTTGCCGATGTAAAATTAAGAAATTTTTAATCATTTTTTCAAACTATATCACCTATATGACGCTAGGACGCTCATTTTCCTATATTACCAATGCTTTTTCAACAAATTGATCATTTTTTAGGGCTGTTGGGATTTTGAGATTATTCGAACTTTTTTCAGACAATGAATGGCCTGTGTCTCTTGCAAACTTTAATTTTAGACACCAAATATTTTTAAATAGATACAATATTAACAGACAAGTATAATGGTTCACTAAACGCCATTTGCTTAAAAAGATACATATTCTTGAAGTTTTAAAAATAAGCCCGATCACCATTAGGACGGACCTGTCTGTACGTCATGCCAAAAAACATTCATCACGTAATTGTTTTGTGATCATTTTGTTGGTTTTTAGAAAATACCTTTTGACCCAGAAGTGTCACTGTGGATTGACCCAGACGAGCTTGAGAAGCAGCTAGAAAATATTGATAATGGTGAAAGACTAAATGGACCTTTTCGAATAAATAGATTTCAGAACTGTTTCAATTACTTTGTGTGCTTCAAATGTGGTAACTGGGGTCATAAAGTAAGTTATAGAAAGATCTTTTGAGTTTTTTTACCAGAGTATATTTCACGACGGCAACCCTTAATTTATGTGATGTATTTTCCCGAATAAAACCCAGGGTCCCTATTAGAGCCGGAGGATGTGTAGTATATAGTAATATGTAGTACGTAATGCATTATAATTGAGGCAAAACCTTTACGGTTACCGAGAGCCCGTGGACTATATTAGGGAAAATACGGTAGCATAAAATATACTAATCCGAGAACTCTGAAACACCTAATTTTTTGAATATCATTAAATTTTCTCCTAATAAGAACTCCTACTTTCCATACGTTCTGTCGCCCATTTTAATTTTTAGGAGTTTAATTGACCAATGTTTCAGAATTATGAATTATGATAGTATATACCATTGTGCTTTTGTGTCAAATTGCACGAAGATCTATGTTTTCCTAAATATTCAAATCAGGTTAAAGGTTAAACACACATTCCAACCACAATTATTGGATGTACCTACCTACATACATCTGTGCTTTAAAAAGTGTTTGTAACACTTTGTCTTGTAACATATTAGTTGTTAATTACTTTAGTGACCTCTAATTAAGCATTAGTCAAAAGAAATAGTCTTAGTGCTCGACGAAAAAGAAAGTAAGAGTATAAGAATGCTATGAATTTGTGCAAATAAATTAGGGTCTTACCAAATTATAATAGCTGCAGTTGACAATAATTGAATGAAAAATTCCAACATAACTTAAATCAAATTTTCGAAGTTATTTCGCTCCAGTTAAAATAATGCCTCCAACACGGGAGCATACAGTGAAAGTGCTCACAAAAAATTTGAAGTGATGCCTTGTAGTTCTCTACTTTCTCTCATTAACTTTTTATTGTTGAAATACTCGACTATTGCCAATACACACTTGATTCTGGTCGTAGTTTTCCATTCCAATTTTTTACCGAGTGTAGCCTATTAATTACCATTTGTGGAGGTGCTTATTTAAGCAGGATTTCAAATCACATTTACAAATCTTGTGTTCATATTATGTTTATGTATGGGGAATTCTGTATTGTTGATTGTTTTACGAAAAGTAAGTGCGTTTACTTATATGATTAGAGTTCATCCAGTCATTTGATGCAATTAGTGTAATCAGAATTTTACGTTAACTTTTCTTGTTATTATGGTTATAGAGTTATACTTAAATGAATGTTAACATAAATATTAATGCATTAATAATGCGTGTTAACCACTATTATTAAGTGGCAATGTACTCTAACCTTCCAATTGAGAACACTTTGTCCCAAATATGTATGCATAGGCATTAATTTTTTCAGTTTCATCTGGGAAAACTGGTCAGGATTTAATGTGTTTTTGTTTGCGAAGGATGGTTAATAAGTGTTACGCCATTTAATTTTGTAACTTTGTCTCTTTTTTCAGTCCGTCATATGCAGGAATGATAAACCTCCCCCAGCACTAGGCAGAATGTTAAAACGGAAAATTTGGGATTTATATTTTGAAGATGAAGCACACCCACCAAAAAAGAGACCTGGCAATCCTGCAATACCAATGGATTCACCTCGACCAGTACCCTTGTTTTCAGTAAATTATTTTGAAGGAAGTGAAAATGAAACGTGGAAAAATAATCATGGTAATCATGGTAGGTATTTAGAAGATGGGAGGACGTCGGCAGCATCAGAATATAATGAATTATAATATCTTGTAGCATTGTTAATTACATTTTTTATTCAAATTTTAACATTAACAATTTATAATTTATTTTACTTGTCTGTACAAACTTTAACTTAATAATAATAAGAACAGAGAGAGAGAGAGAGCGTAAAATTTTTTACTTTCTTTGGTAGAACAAAGCATAAGTCACAAGTGATCGTGTATACTTTACTAAAGGGCACTTTAAGAAAAATTCCTATTTAATTTGCTTGTTAATTATTTTTCAAGTCGTGCGTGAAAGGTGAAAGCAACAGCAAGCAATTTATGATGCATAGTTATTATAAAAAATGAGTGGATGTTGTTCCATCGTATATGAGAGCCACAAACGAACAAAAAATACCATGTCTTTTTTTCACCATAGAATTGAGAAGTACAAATTGCTTGCTGAGATCCCCGAAAGAATTTTTTAATTGTACTTCTTCATAATGCTTCAGTTCAATGCCACTATTCATTTAGATTTGTTTTACATGCAGTCACTTGCACCAACGGAAAGACATTGTTAGCGTGTAGCGTGAAATGCTTTCTTGATTTATTTTTATTAATTTGGACAACTATTTTTTTTTTGCGGCATAGTTGTTTAAAACTGAGTAGGCTTAATATTCTATTATATATTTTATAAATATTATTTCCTAGCGAGTTGTGCTAGGATTTAGTTAATATGTTGTATCATGTATGTTTTGAATTTTTGAATAAATTTTGTATTGGAATGTTATTTAAATACTTGTAAGCCTGTAAGCTCCCCCTTAGTTGGAAAACATAACTCTCCTTTGGCCGTGTTAAGTGACTACCAAATGTAATGTAGGTTATTTTGACAAACCTTTAATGTTGGTTTGTAAATAGTAAATAGGAAGAAGGTAATAAATGACTGAGGTTATCCTTTACAAAAAAGTATTAAGTTACTGCGTGTGCAGTGTACATTTTTCCGCATATTGGCATCTTTAACTCTACTTACGAGCATCAACGTGAATAAATATAACTACTTACAACGTAGTAGCCAATAAAAATCTTATGAATAGACAGACATCTCATGATTGAGATACACACGGAATATTCGCTGGTTGAGACCATCTTTGATGACTGCAGAATGAAAAGTAGCAGTGTCTAGATGTAGCATGTAACCTATATACTAATATGTATACATAGGAAGGATGACATAATAATATTAAGGTGGAACTGCCTCCTCTTCAGAAATTATTTCAAGTGTTTTAAGTCTAATCAATATACTGAAGGGAAACCTTAGAGAGTTTTAGGTAGAATAGGAAGAAAAACAAACGAGGGAAATAAAATAGATCTTTTTGGTCTGTTTCTTACTCCATATGCGTATATGAATAGTATAGTATAGGGCTAGCATAGCATAGGGTCTGGTACTGGTTGGGAAGACAGGAGTCTGAAGTTGAATTGATTAGTCTTGGAATAGAAATTGCCAAGGAAGAATACATAATCGGGCACTTTTTGCCATGTTATTGGCGGACGGGAGTTTTTGTGACGTCACTGATTTAAACGAGGACGTCGCTCCATCCTACCGACCGACTGACTGGCGAAAGCATCCAAGTTTCCGCCCGGATTATCGATCCAGGTTTCTATTCTGCCGTTCCAGCGGACGCCATATTATTCCATTCCCCGTGTGTTTCCTCATACACACACCTACAACGTTAGCTCTCTCCGACTTTCTTTTTCTTCTGTCTCTCTCTCTCTTCTCTTTCTCTCTAATTTTTTCTCTCTTGATCAAGAATCAAGAGTCAGAGGTTGAAATATTTCCTTGATTCAATTCATCATCCACTGCCAGTGAGACAAAACCATCAACATGAATTTGGAAATCTTAGTTCTTTTTTTCGTCGCGACTTGTTTACGTGAAGGTAAGGCTCTTTTTCATTATATTAGTCTGTATTAACTATTTGGCTTGACCCACTTCAATTATTTCGTTATACCTCCATTTAATTTTTCACTTCTTTTGAATATAGTTCCAAATTCTCATTATTTTTAACTTTTCACTTCATCGAAAACCTTATAGCAATAGCACACCCAGATAATACCGTTGGATTTAACAGTCCAACCCTAAAAATAATATTTAATTAATTTATCAATTTATCAAACCAAAAATATTTTAATCGAATTAAACTCATGTTCCTTATGAGTTATTTTTAGTTTTTATAATAATCAAGTAATACATTATGGTATTTGGCAGGGATGGGGATAAGATGCTACGAATGTAACTCGGCTAGAGACTAGAGACCCAAATTGTGGCGATCCATTCAGTAATAAAACGGTGGAAGATGTTGACTGCGACAAATTGTATCCTGGAAGACAAGCCACAATCTGTCGTAAAAGTCTTCAAAAAGGTAAAAAGAAACTAACCGATTTTATTTTTCTAATTTTAAAGAGAGCACAAAAAAAATACTTCCATTTACAAAATTTTGAAAATCTTTTTGTATTAAAAAATTATAGTAAACTTGGGAGGAAAGTCCGACTACAGGATTGTCCGGAAATGTGGGTGGGAGCCAGACAGGAAACAATCAGCTAAGGATGTTGTAAGTAAAAGTTTTACTTGTTTTTTATTTCATATATCGAAAGTCTTATTTGTAATTTTGAATTTTTTAAATTCATATAATAATATGTCATAATTAAATTAGCGTGGTAGGGCATAAAAGGTAAGGGACAAAAGGCGGCGTAGTTAGGTCTGCTATGTATCTGAATGTAAGTATGTAACTCGCTTCATGGAAATATTCGAGTAATGGCGATTTCTCAGCTATTTTACGTCTAATTTGTACATTCCAGGAAATACTGGAAACATGAAACAAATTTTACGAGGGTTATTTAGATTTTTGACATTTTTACAGTTTATTAAACATATAGATATTAGCTAAAGATTAGTTCATCCAAAAAAAGAAAAAAATATGTGAGAGAGGAATTTTTCTATGTTGTATAAAAAGTTTTGTTGCAGGCGTAGAGATTAGTAGAAATGTGACATAAAAACACGGGAATTGGGGCCCGGTAATATAAGTATGCGTGGAGTACACATTCAGCAGAGAATTATGGGCTTGTGGGACGAGGGCAGTGTTAGACTATTATAGTAGGTATGTATGCCTCCTGATGGTACATTTACCTGGAGTACGAGGTAAAAACTTATACCCACATCGCAGCCTTGTCATACTTGTCAATAACATAAAAAATGTATTTCTAAAGGTGTAGATAGTAGGAGAAAAGTGGAGAAAGTTCTCGTCGCTACATATAGAATTTGGGAGCATGTATATATAGGTATATCTCTGTATAGTATAGCGACACTGGCGACACTAATAAACATCTAGGCTTGCCGTAACGTAGTAGTATGTACATCCGTGAACTCATGTTAATCCACTCATGTCCAGTGGTCTGAAGGTGTAAGCAGCAGTAGTAGTAGCCTACACGAAACCCGACTGCTCCACATTCCCTTCGTCCTACAATAACTTTTAAATTGAATCATATGAGTGTGCTAATAAGTATTTTCTTGGTAGGAACATAATAATATTTAATGATCGAGCCGCGATAGAAACTTAGATATGGGATTTCTTCAGTACACAATATATACATATTTTTAATGATTGAAAATATTTAATTTACCATAACGGATATACGGACATAAATACTAAATGAGAACATAAAAAAATTGACCAATATCAAAATGTAACAGGCTGAGGAGGATTCAGTTCAGGTTGGTGGGTCACAATGCTATACCCGGGCCGGGACGTTCGAAGTGATGGTGACCTACTGTTCATGCAAGGAGGGGCTGTGTAACGGGGTGGAACAGGTCATGCCATCAATGCTCATGGGGATGAGTGTAACAGCTCTGGGGAGTAGCGCAATTTTATTCATGTCGACATTGTTGCTGTTTTGAGTGCAGATTTTTTCAATTGCCTTATAATTCCCATGATTTGTCAAGACAGGAAATATATGCGTATACAAGAAAGAAAAGAGAGAACAATTGAAAAATGTTGATTCATGAATGTGTAGTCGTGTTCAAAAAGTTATCTACCTTAAGCCGCCTCCTTAGTTACCCAATGTACTCGTACTAACTAAAAAAAAATACTTGAATCTCACATGCATATTATGGCAATAATAAAAAATATTTAATTAATCCATCAATTAATTAACAATAATTATTATTATTCTTCGCTAACTAAATTGTTAATATTGTAAAGTTATAAAGCAACAATTCCAATCCATTCTATATAGTCCATTGAGTGTAAATAAATCAACATTATGTAATCTTATTCCCTATATATAAAAAATAAAATTACCCAATAAATGTTTTCTTTTTAGTCTCCATTTATTTCCAGCTGTCTTTCTTTCCTGTACCATTATTCAGCGATTTCAAATGCGATCATTCGATTCACTCATCCTTTGTGTGTCCTATCACATTTCATATAATACATATAAAAATGATATAATATTCTCAAGTCTTTTTTAGCTTCATCGGCCATAGGGATTTTTAGCACTAGCGAGAATACTGCACCAATCCTACCTATACACATATATAAAGCGTTAAATTCATCTTTTTTTTCTCGACTTTCTACTCTTCAACAACACGTATATACGAGTAGGTTTTCATCGATCCATTCATATTCACAAAATGAAAATAGATTCTTCGCCTTCAAGCTTCGGGGAGTATAGCATATTATAAGTCATGTGATAACTGCGATTTCCTGTGAAATTGAGATTTATACTATGATTAGGGACAAATTAAGGTGCGCTTTATGAATGCAAATTTTGTATTTCAATGGCTCAAAAATGTGTAGCTACCTACATACGCACCACTCCTGCAAAGTAATTTAAGACAACGACCTTATTATTATTATCAAAACTTCTTATATACATATAGTGTGCACCATAAGTACGGGCAAAACTTCTGCTATAACCAATAAAGTATTTCATATTATTCGAATGATGAAAATATTGTCTGGAGTTCTGGAGAAAGCGTGACAGTTTGTGGATATATTTAACTACGACAACAGCAGCACAGGGACGATGTGGAGCATGTAACATAATTATTGTGACAAATAAGTAAGTATTGTTCTTCAGACTTTGAGACCAATGAGCAAAAAGTTGACACGAGTCCTTGGTGCATTAAAAAGGCCTCTGAAGTTGTTGGTTTTTTTTGTTATCGTATGTACTATAGAAATATAGAGAGAGCCATCAACCGGGAATTGAGAGTGTGTTTTATTAACACTACTACTACGACTCTGGGAGATCTTTTTGAGCCCTCCAACTAAATACGAAAAAATCACATCGACCAGTCGACCATCCCCTCCACTACACAGCTCCATTACAGTTTCCAGCTTAAACGCACAGTTCCAGGGTCATTTCCCAGCTTTCACCGTGCAAAATGCAGCAAGAGAAAATACGAAGGAGAAAAGTTAGAAAAGTTCTGGAAGGAAGGGCATTGGTTTCTTGAAATGATGCATGCACCAGCACGAGAAAGGAGAAGAAGTCGGAACTCTCACTCGGTTTGTAGTGCAGCCGAAAATCTCAAAAAGAGTAGAGGAGCGCAGATCTTTCCATCCATGAGATCTTACGTCCCACCCCAACCCCTATAGCACATCAGTCAAAGGTAACACTAAGAAGAAACATGCGTAAAATGTTAATTAGGAGTTTTTGAAAAACGTAAAACGTAAAATGTTCTAATTCCATGTTTTTGAAAAACGTAAAATGTTCTATTTACATGTTTTTGAAAAGGTGCAAAATGTTCTATTTCCATGTTTTTAAAAAGTGTAAAATGTTCTATTTACATATAGTTTTTAAAAGTGGAAAATGTTCTATTTACAGATTTACAAAAAGTGCAAAATGTTTTAATTCAATGTTTTCAAAAAGCGTAAAATGTTCTATTTACACATTTTTTGAAAATTGCTCAATAATCTATTTAAATGCTTTCAAGGCATATTTGAATATTTGTGGAGATAGTGTATATTGTTTTTAGATACAAACGTAAAAGGTCATTTTGGTTCTATGGTTGTGTATGAGACTCAATGAGTGAGAGTATAGTGAGTATTATAATTAATTGTATTGAATATAAGGGTGGGAGTATTTTCCTCACTAATTTAGATTGACCGAATTTGAAACGAATGAATATTGGAGCGGTCCTACGACTCTTTTTATTTACGCCATGTCTCGTATTGAGAAGAAATGTTTTTAAAAAAAAATTTTTAATTCTTTTTGAATTTTCACCACTTGAAAGTGGTGAATTTGAATTGTATGATATTGGTCCATTCAGGAAAATTCTAATAGAGCACTTAGTAGCAAACAGGGAAATTTATGTATACAGCCCCTATATTCCGCCATAGTGTATGTACTATATTGCCTGTATCGTTTTATGATTTTATGATTTAACTTGGAATTAACTGAATTTGTGTAATGTGTGTATGTATTATTTATATTGTGTATGTACCTATGTACTAGTGTAAAGTAGTGTCCGTGATTTAATCTACATAATAATAAAATTCAAATCACAGTCTCCGGTGTCCGGTGTCCGGTGTCCGGTGTCCGGGGTCCGGGGTCCGGGGTCCGGGGTCCGGGGTCCGGTGTCCGGTGTCCGGTGTCCGGTATCGTGTTACGTTACCTTATCTGTTTTTAACCCCTAACTATGGGGGTGTATATAACCGTAGAATCAAGCAAAAATGAGCTAACTATGCAAATTAATTGTGCTACTTGAGGAAAAAATTAAGTCCCAAAAAACTTACAAAACTTAAAAACCTTGCCACAGTTTGTTTTTGTTACCTCCTGTTATGCAGAATACTGCACAATCGCGCCCGCCAGTATACCATTCCATAGGAAATTAAATTGTCTACATTTTTGCACCACATACAAGGGCGCATCAAAGGGGGTGGGGGCTAAGGTGCTTTAGCCCCCCCCCCCCCCCCCCAGAAAAGAATTTTTTAACATTGCGAACATAGGAGCCGCCATTTTCCAAGATGGCTGCTCCTATCTTCTTAACATTGTAAGCCCCCCCCCCCCAGATTCTACAAGTTCTGTCCGTAGGACAGGCCGGGTTACTTGTAACAGTATATTTGTACTGAATTGCCTGACACTTTAATAAATTAAACTCAAACTCAAACTCATACATTTTGGTTCTATGCCTGTATGTCATAACGCACAAGACACAATTGTGTGGACCAAGTCAAAATGATGTTAAATCCCACCTTTCCAAGTAGAATGAATACTATAAGACAGTCCACGGAAATATCTTACTATAGTCAGTTATAGCTTGAGCCCCTATCAGATCCAGATAATACATATCAGATTAAAAATTTATCAAAATTATGTAATAATGTCGTGAGTGTAGGATCAAAACTGTCCATATCCAATTTAAGCTACAATAATTACAATGAGTTACGCACCTAAAGAAGAATAGGTCAAAATACATTCACTCACATGGGAACATTCCCAACTTGAAACTACAGAATGAAGCGAAACTACCCGGAACGTATACTACCAATATCAGTGACCTCTGCTTGTATAGTCGTTCGACTGCAAAATTCGTTGTTCGGCCGCAATCGCGCGCGCAATTTCAAAAATATCGATTTTTTCGAATTTCACCGCGCTCTAGCTCCCACAGTTTTGGTCCAATTTTTATAAAAATTGAAATACAACATCTTTGTATGATTATCTAAAAAGTAATTTCAGGATTTTTGAAAATTCGAAAATTTTTATTTTATTCGAAAAAAATAGTTAAATTTCTGGGCCTCAAAAATACACATTTTTTTAAATTTTTCGAAAAAAATAAAAATTTTCGAATTTTTAAAAATCCTGAAATTACTTTTTAGATAATCATACAAAGATGTTGTATTTCAATTTTTATAAAAATTGGACCAAAACTGTGGGAGCTAGAGCGCGGTGAAATTCGAAAAAATCGATATTTTTGAAATTGCGCGCGCGATTGCGGCCGAACAACGAATTTTGCAGTCGAACGACTATACAAGCAGAGGTCACTGATATTGGTAGTATACGTTCCGGGTAGTTTCGCTTCATTCTGTAGTTTCAAGTTGGGAATGTTCCCATGTCAGTGAAATACTATAATTCTTCAAATGCAAATTATTACATGTTGCTGAAAAGTCCAAATTGTTCTATTTAAACTACAGGTACAGGTTTACTACCTATTTGTTTCTGAAATGAGTTCAAATTTCTATATTTACTTTGTAGATGCTTTTGAAAAGTTCAAAATATTCTATTTTCAAATTTTTGAAAATTTCAAAAAATTGTCAATTTACATATTTTGAAAAGTGCAAAATAATCTTTTTACATAATATATATTTTTAAGACCAAAATAATTTAATTTTTTTTTACGTTGACAGTAGCTGATAGTTTTGACTAGAAATGGAAATGGGTCATTTTGAGTCTTCACTGGCATTAGATTTTCCCATAAATCTAGTACTCATTTTCTATGCATTTCCAAATGCCTCATATCCAATTTGAGCCAAAATTGCTAGAATATAAAAGGATCTATGTAAGTACGTTTTTTTAAATTCTCTATTTTTAAAATGAGATGGATCATAGATGCGTCAAATAATAATCACAAGTTCTGAAATGTTAGATTTACATGTTTCTTTTTTTTAGAGTGCAGAAAGCTCGATTGTCATGTTTGGGATAAGTATTAAATCTTGTATTTACATGATTTTGGAAATTGCAAACTATATTTCATTTTTACATGTTTTTTGAAAAGTGCAGAATGCTCTACTTATACATTTTTTGAGAAACGTGTAATATATTCTATTTAACATGCTTTTTAAAATTGCAAACTGTTCTGTTTACACATGTTTTTAAAAAGAGACAAATTATTTCATCAAGGCCCATATTTTGAAAAACAATAAGATACTTGATTCTTTTTTGTAGAACGTACCGTAAAGCTCCAAATAGAAGCCGGGTCTCCAATAGACGCCGGTCTCTAATAGACGCCGGGGGTTTTCCCATAAGCGACAATGTTAATTTTATTTTGTTTTGCTTCAACACAACTTTGCTTCCAGGTCTGGACAGTGTAAACTCCGTCCATGAATTAGCCACATTTTCAGTAACAAAATTAAAAGATTATTTTTTTTAAGTTTGAATTTTTATTTTTGGTTTATGTTTGTAACTACGTGAGCTATCAACTCACTATGTGGAAGGATTGAAAAATAAATTAAATAGACGCTATACAGTAATTAACAGTTAATTAACACAGTGTCAAAATTTAAATAGATACAATGAAATCTTTTTCCCATGAATGGTACCGGAAACCCAGTTAAACTATTTTTGTAATTAGTGCTCAATACCAAACATTCAAATTCATTTAACATAATAATTATTCAGGACGTCATTGTGTAGCTATTTTTCTTGTACTGTAGGCTCTATGTTGCTTCTATACATTAATTAAAATTAATTTTGGCAAATCCACGTATGTAATATCAAACTCATAACTTGGGATTTGAATGAACTAGAAATCTATACTTAAATTATTCTATTAAGGAATAGCTTTGTTGTTTAATTGTCATTTAGAGGAAATATCTACAAAAAAAATGGAAGGGCCATTAATTATTTAAAAATTTATACAAGGTCCGAAACTAAATCATTCAAAATATTATTGAATATATTTCCTACAAAAGTAATAATTAACTTTTATTATAGTTAAAAACAGTTTGACAAAACTACTACAAATATTCATGAGCCATAAACATAATACTATATTTTTAAATTCCGGTATTTTTATAGATGTGCCGCATTATGAAAGACTCTGGTTAAAACAAGGATGTTTTGTGAGGTCAGGGAAGAGATTAAAAATATGAAACTATTATTAAACTATGTATATGGAACTTGTGAAAGAGTCGTTCTAATTTTTCAAAAGTTGAGTAGTTTTCACAGATGCCATTTTATTTGTACCTATAATTTAAATACGGGAGCATTAAGTGAATAAAAATACAATATATCGTGGGCGAAGTATCAAATCCGCTTCCTTCCAATTTTCGCTGGAACCAAATCCGCTTCCTTCCATTTTACCTTAAAAACAAATCCGCTTCCTTCCAATTTTGATTTAAATGAGCGTTTTGGTTGACTTCATAATTACATGCATATGAAAAGTGCAAATTGCTCTAATTGCATCAAATCCTAAGACGCAAAACGTTCTAACTACATAGAATTTAAGACTGCAAATGGTTCTATCTACATGATTTAAAAAAAATCAAAATCCACTAAATACATGATGTTAGTCACAAAACTGTTCTAACGACATGATTTCAAATACAATTTGTTCTAACTACATAGGCTTAAGTTGCAAACTAATCTAACCGGGTACATAATTTAAAAAAAACAAAATGTTCTAAATACATTGTATTAAGTTGCAAAATGTTCTAACTACATTGTAATAAGTTGCAAACTAATCTAACCAGGTACATGATTTAAAAAAATACAAAATGTTCTAACTACATTGTATCAAGTTGCAAACTAATCTAACTACATAGTTTTAAAAAGTGCAAAACATTCTAAGTACATGATTTAAGAGCGCAATTTGCTCTAACTACATGGTTTTAAAAAGTTCGGAATGTTCTAACTACATGATTTTGAGAGGCAAACTGTTCTTACTAGATGATTTTAAAAAGTGCAAAATGTTTTAATTGCATATTTTGAAAATTTTGAACTTTTTTAGTTAAAAAATTTTACAAATGCGAAATGATCTAAATTTTGCACTTGTCAAATCTATGTATCTGTTAGTGTACAACTTGCAATTAGAATCATGTAGTTAAACCATTTTGCAATTTTTTTTATGTAGTTAGAGAAGTTTTCAACTGAAAACCATGTAGTTCGATCAATTTCCATTTTAAAACTCTGCAGTTAGAACAGTTTGTTACTAACATCATGTAACTGTTATTTAGTGGATTTTGAATTTTTTAAAATTATGTAGTTAGAACAATTTGCAGTTTTAAAATCCATGTTGTTAGAACGTTTTGCGTTTAAGAATATGATGCAATTAATACATTTGCCACTCAAAATCATGTAGTTAGACTATTTTTAACTTTTTAAAACCATGTAGTTGAAGTAAATTGCGCTCTTAAATCTCTAAGAATGTTTTGCACTTTTTAAAATTATGTAGTTAGTCGTGTAGTTGATTAGTTTGCAACTTAATACAATGTACTTAGAACATTTTGAAACTTAATACAATGTAAATATAAAATTTTGCAACTTAATACAATGTAGTTAGAACATTTTGTATTTTTTAGAGTGCAAAATGTTCTTATTACGTGCTTTTGAGTTTTACACGTAGTTATAGCTTTTTGCACTTCTTAAACGTTATATTTAGATCATTTTGCAATATTTTTTAACTAAAAAAGTTCAAAATTTTCAAAATATGCAATTAAAACATTTTGCACTTTTTAAAATCATCTAGTAAGAACAGTTTGCCTCTCAAAATCATGTAGTTAGAACATTCCGAACTTTTTAAAACCATGTAGTTAGAGCAAATTGCGCTCTTAAATCATGTACTTAGAATGTTTTGCACTTTTTAAAACTATGTAGTTAGATTAGTTTGCAACTTGATACGATGTAGTTAGAACATTTTGTATTTTTTTAAATCATGAACCTGGTTAGATTAGTTTGCAACTTAATACAATGTAGTTAGAACATTTTGCAACCTAATACAATGTAGTTAGAACATTTTGCAACTCAATACAATGTAGTTAGAACATTTTGCAACTTTATACAATTTAGTATTTTGTTTTTTTTAAAATTATGTACCTGGTTAGATTAGTTTGCAACTTAAGCCTATGTAGTTAGAACAAATTGTATTTGAAATCATGTTGTTGGAACAGTTTGTGACTAACATCATGTATTTAGTGGATTTTGATTTTTTTAAATCATGTAGATAGAACCATTTGCAGTCTTAAATTCTATGTAGTTAGAACGTTTTGCGTCTTAGGATTTGATGCAATTAGAGCAATTTGCACTTTTCATATGCATGTAATTAGGAATTGGTCAACAAAAACGCTCATTTAAATCAAAATTGGAAGGAAGCGGATTTGTTTAAGGTAAAATGGAAGGAAGCGGATTTGGTTCCAGCGAAAATTGGAAGGAAGCGGATTTGATACTTCGCCCACGATATAGGGTTTTAAAAACTTTACGTGCTAAGTACAGGTGTATTCTGTTTAGTTTAATTGATCCTTGTTGAACTTATGTACATGTTCCATAATATACAGTCAAGCAGTAAATAGGCGTACATAGTACATAGGCACCTTTAGGATACATACTTGCACTTGGTATAAACCGAGCAGTGCTTATTATAGTAATTCCACAGAATGTAAATTTTATGAACTCACTTCCCGAAAATTGTGCTTGCATTAATGTGGATTTTAGTGACATGTGCTGCTCTACCAGGACGTAACTTAAAATCCACTTATGTACACCAACAGATTGTAAATAGTCCATACATGTCAGAGGTTCAATGTGTACAGTACGAGTATGACATTAAAACTTCCACAACGTGGACAAGTGTATAAAAGCACACTTTCCAGATTTTTATTTCAAAGAAGGCTTAGCAGAAACGGATTAATACGCCCAGTTTACTTTCAGCTACAGTCACATCACCACATTCAATATTCTGTATCAATCAAATCCGTCGAAATTAGTCATGAAGACGTGTAAAGGGACCATACTACAAACCAGACAGTTAATTACACTCGTTCTTCTCGGGCTTTGTAGTACGTTATTTGTTTTTTTTGTTTTTTAACATATTTTTTATTATTTAAATAGGCGCTGATTTTGGTTTGTTTTTAAAAGTCTATTTTGACCTTCCTTAGATACAGGCTGCTGGGCATTAGAAATGTTCCCGATATCGAACTTGAGCGTCTTGAATTTGGGTAATGTAGCTTTATATTGTATACTAACAAAAGTAGTTGTTTGCATGTTTTATAATTATTGTGAGTTTTGCACTGTAATACAAATCTCCACGGCAACACACTGTCAAATTTAATTACTATTTTGAAATATTGCATGGAATGTGTATGTAGAGTCATGTGGGGGATTGATACCCATCCAAGGACTACTTCCCCGGGGGTCCATCCTCCTCAATTACCATTCCAAAAATACGAGCGCGCACGGGGAAAAGTGTCTCTGGACACTTGATACTGCCAACAATGGATACCGTTACAGTTTTAAAGCGAAGATCACGCTCCTGGTGAGCGGAACTGTGGACTCCCACAGCGGTCTGTCGGTTGTGGACTGGAAGTCGACGGGAACGGATGGCAGTTTTGATTGGATTCTTTCTCACCAAGAACTAACGTATTTATCATAACAGCTTATTCACACTTTGCCAGCAATTTTACAAAAACATATTTACATAACCTGTGTTAGGCATTTATATTATAACACATTTTTTTCTAGACCAAGCGCTCCAATCTACGAAAGCAAGACGTGGGATTATAACCTGTACTTGAGTCACTCATCCCGAAAAGGACCTGCTACTGGCTTTCTACTCCTTGTCAGTTTATTTGACACTGAAACCTATAAAAGTCGGGGGCACAATTTTGGTTGGACAGATCAATGTGGAAACAAATCGTATGGTATAGCTAAAAGTTATGACAAGTTTTCAATGAGCATCAGTCCACCCAGACCTGGCACAACACTCACTGTCAACTCCCTGTCTTCAGAGAAGAATATTTCCTCCTGCTCCGGGAGGGATTCTCTGGACATTTATGAAATACGGGTCAAAAATTGCCCCAACCGACTTGTGAGGTAAAGTTAAACACTATTGAGTTTATAATTATTATATATTTTAATTACTATAAATTTAAACAAATTAATGCACAAATTACAGCAAAACAATAATTAAAGAAAATTTAGAGGAAAAATTTAACTTTTAAAATTTACATTTTAGGTTGTGTGGTACAATTCCATCACCGATTTCCTACACTTCACAGTACCCTCTGCTGATAACATTTTATACAAGTGACGGGGGTAAAGTTAAAACTAAATTTATGATATCATGGGAATAATCATAAATGGAAATAATCTGGCTTCGTATCTCTTACAAGGGAATGGTCACATCTGATTTTGATAAATATAAAATCAATTTTTAAAATAATTTTCATACTTCTAGTTCTAGTGGCAATATCTGATTTTTTAAAACCCTGTATTTTCCTTAAATTTTTATCGAATTCAGTATATTATTATTATGTTAAAGTTTACGAATCTCTATAAAATTATTAATTACATTAAAAATGTATTCAGCGGGTTTTTAAAAATTCACAAAAAAATGTTTTTCTTGAAAAATAATACAAGGTATAGGTATCAAATTTTGAGGTCCTTTAAAATTCAATTATTTATTTTTAAAAAATGTTGACATTTTTGAATTTTCAAAATAAAAGAAATTGCTTTTTAAATAATATTGTTACAATAAAAAAAACTTCACATTGTATCAAAATCGGTTGACACGTAAGTGTAGCCCACACACACATTTGACGGCTCAAATATTTATTTAAATAATATGTTGTTTATTTAATTAACATTAGCAAATTAATGTCTGCAATAACTCCGGTAGGGGATCAAAAACGTCACACCTCAAAAATATGACTCCATATAGACAATGAATTATTTTAAGTGCATTAAATAATGGTAGTGAAAAACAATATGCATGGATCAATTGACTGCATAGGAAAACATGTATTTACAACAAAAACCAAGACATGTACAATTTGCAGTCATAAATATAGGAAATTTATTTCTGTTCACATGTATTTGCGCATCTCATCGATACAATAAAGTTAAATTTAATCCATTATTATTCGAGTTTAGATTCAGATTGGATAGACTGCTACTTATCGTTAGTTAGTAACAGTGGTCGGTGTTACAATAACATATTTTGGTCGCTTCTTCATTTCTATGAGTAGTGTGGGGGACGCAACCATCCTTAAATTTGAGAGGACTGCAACCTGATTCTACTGTGACAGCTGATACATCACCCTCAAATTCAAAGTTACTTTTTCGAAAGGTTGTCTGGAGGATTCCGAAGCAGGAGCCATTGCAAGGAATTTCATCGCTTTTGTCGCAAGTAGTATCTTTTGTTCCATCCATTTTGTAGTAAGATTGGCAAAAATGAAAGCACTTGAGACATTCTGTCCAATTAAATAAATACAGCGTCATATTCTACGTTCAAACTTTTCAAAATTAAAGCGCAATGAATAAAAATATTGAAATCAAAATTTTGTAAACATACCCCCTGCAGTGAATAAAGTGCACGTAATTAGGACCATAAGCGTCAAGCCACTCGGAATGTTCATATTTTCGGATTTTCTGGAGCTGAGCCCTTACAACAATATATAGTAGCACTTGGAGAATTCTAGACCACTACTCAACTATACAGGGTTACTGTGACACACGATCAGTATTTATAATTAATTATTTGTACCAAAAACAAAATATGAAAGAAATGTAATTCCAATAATATACCATTCATCATGTTTTGATTCAATTGAAATTTGATGAATGCGTTATTAGAAATTCAATTCCCATCAATTCCCATTCACCCTCCAACTTAGTGATCAGAATCTTAAATCCTAACAACTGCGATTGAATGGCATATTAATATTTGAATACGATTAAATTAAATAAATGTAATTAATCGGTGATCAGATTCTTAACAACTTCCATTTAATGTCATATTTGAATAGGATTAAAATGTAATCAATCGCGGTGATCAGGATCTTAAATCTCTCCATTACTTAAATGGCTAATTATTTTAGCTATTAGCATGGGGTGTCATCAATAATCCAAACAGACTCACTGACTACACATGTGACATCATTTACGGACGATCCTTCATGCTAATTTTAGGGCATGAAAATATTCCCATTCCAAGTTTGTGTTCAAGTTTTTAGCTGACAGAGGCATCCAGCTGAAAAAATGGAAACGTGTTGAAAACGGATCGTTGCCAAAATTCTAATTCAAGGACCTTCCTCCGATTCAGTCGTGAATTTCTATTTCATAGGTACTTTGCGAGCGATTCCCTAAAAGCTGCCGAGCGAAGGAAGCATGAACGTATGCAATGCAGCACATAAACGAATAACATTCGTTTGAATGGACTTGTGCCTAGTTGCTTTTAAGAAACGTATGGACTTGAGCCATGTTACTTTTAAGGCTGGACTGGACTTCGGCCAAGTTGCCCCTTCACCAGCGATATACTATAAAACGAGTATGGTATTTCCTCCCCAAATAATAGTGAGGGTGGGAAGCCATACCTGAGTTTACCACATCCCATCACCATGAGCATCTATGAAACACCTGAAAAATTATGGAATTTAATTCAATCCCTATTTAAATTTTGTAATTTAATAAATAATTATGCGAATATGGGGGTATGAAAGATGGTAAGGGTCAGATGGTAGTATTTAAATTAATAAAGGGGGTGTTCCACCACTCCGGAGGAGGCCGGAGACCTATGAAGAGGGGGAGGGAGACTCGGCTGAGGCTCCAGCCAAGAGTCTCCAGGATAGCTACAGATGGTAAGAATGCAAATTGTTTTTATTTTAATTTTAAATACATAATTTATTTTGACTTGGATTTATGCTTTATTTTTAGTGTTAGAATTCCAAGAGCAGTGTAGCTCGGTGGCTGAGGTCAAGGCTGAGGATAATGTCATCCACGGCCCTGGCTTCGCCACCACGAGCTCCCGACTCCATGAGGGACTACGGAACCACATCGACCGTTGACGGCAAACGGAGCAGGTTCACGGTCGAATGGTTCTAGGTCCCACCGATGGAAATTCGGTCTGCTCGGGAAATTTTGCCAATTATATTTTGTTGCCAATGAGGAAGGGGAGTGGAGAAGAAGACTTATTTATTTTGCTTCTATTTGCAGGAGGACAAGCCGGCGTGAAGGTCGGAGGCCTGGAGGATTGGCTTCATCCTCCGGCGGTCCCCGGCTCCAACGCCGCTGGACGGGACGGACAAGGGAAACAACGAAGCGTTTGGGTTGCCGAGCATTCCAGACGGCAATCGCTTGTTGTTCCCGACCTTCCAGTTCAGCAGCAACGACTTGTCCTGAATTTTGATCCAATAAGGTGAGTTATTTATTTTTATTTTGGTTAATTCTATTTTGTTTATTTTACAGGAGGGTCGTTGGGGAAGTGGTGCTGGCTCCGTGCCCAGCAACCACATCCAGCCCAGAAAGGACGGAGAGGTGCGGTGGAGAGTGTCCGGGCCATAGAGGAAGGCATGCCACGGACACACACCGCACCATTACCACCAGTCCAGGCCGACCAACGACCCTGAATTTTGGATGCCAATCAGGTGAATTTCTTTATTTCACATTTTATTTTAATTAGTTTTAGTTTTTATTTTAGTTTAGTTCATTTCTCCAATTAGGTTAGTTGGGAAGGTTGGATGGACGATGGCAAAGTCGTGTGTTGCCGGGAATGGCGAATAGCGTCTCCGCTCCACCGTCCACTCCAACTTGGAAGACAAACCCGCGAAACACAGCAGGAGCTGCGGGTTCGCTTCAACCTGTCTTCCCTCAATTTTGGCTTTATTTTTATAGATTTTTGCCTATTTCGATGTATGAACCAAGGTCCCTAAATTACGTCAAGCGGGTTCAGGGAACCACTGCCGACGACTAATGAATGAGCCAATTAGTTATGATGCAAATTATATTAACTTAATTTTATATTTCTTATTTATAGATTCAATGCTGGAAGATATGAGAATCAACGGACGGTTTGCCAATATAAATGAGAACACTCAACGAACGAAGATGAGAAGGTAAGTTTAAAGGATAAATATTTATATTAATTATTAAGTCGAAAAGGAAAAGATAAGTTATATTTGAAATTCAATATTTCCCAAACGACATAAGGTCGAGGGCCACAACTGGATAATAATCATTAATTCATGTTTTTGTCTTTGTTTTTGTTTTCAGGTTTTCGTCCAAATGGTTTACAATATAATAGATTACAATATAATAATTTATAACTGATACGCTTACGGATGCCACGGGTGTGGCATCTGAGATTTCCGATTCCAGGTCCAGGTTGATTACAGGTGAATCACAATATATAATTTGGTATTTTATATTTTATACAATTTGGTCTGATTGACCTCAATATTAAATTATAATAGGCTTAAGAAGAACTCGTAGAGAGGAATCGCGAACACAGTGAACACCATGAATAAGAATAGGAAAATGTAAAAGTTATCAGATTTTGTCTTTTTCTTAATTTTAGTTTCCTTTTGATGGCACCAGCAGGAACCATGGGGACAAACCCCCTGAGTTGTTCTTATTCCTATCGGAGTCTTTATGTTCTTCGATTCCTTCCTAGTCATTTTTCTACCGATTTTCCAGAAGGGAAAACGGAAAAAGAAATTAAAGATTTTGAAGGATTTTGGAAGAATTCGTGTCGGAGACCCTCTCTGCTTCGCGACGTGATTGTGTCTGCCTTAGCTAGTTCGCCTCCGCTCCTTCCTCGCTTCGTCTCCTGTCGCCTCGGGAAGCATCATTTAATTGCTTTTGTGGCTCATAGACGCTGTGTGGTGGAGGGCTGCGAGTTTCATTTATTTTATTATCTCCTTCCATGGATCTTCCTCACTCTCTGTCAGATGGCCGATGCTGTCTGGAGAATTTGAGGAGAATCTGTGGGAGGACGTGTCGTGATTTCGATTCCTTTCTCAACTATGCCACATTTTATTTCACATGTGACGTCATATTTCACATTCGGTCTAATTCCGCATTCCTGCGCGTTTACATGCACTACCAATGTAGGATTAAAAAAGTCGCATAAAGCCTTTATTCCACATTTTATTCCACTTTTCCTTGCATGTAAACTAGCTGAAATAATAATGTATCATGCTTTGTCGCACATTGCAATTTTTTAAATTCCACGGGCGTTTCAATGGACACATAAGCTGATCTAGCTACAAATGAATCCGTTGGAGGCATACTAGTTTGTAGTAAAAACTAATTATAAATGGAGACAGTATATTATATATCGTCAAAGTCAAACCATGCAAGACAATAATAATAATAATGAATTCAAAAACTTTTGTACACTTAATTCATCATACGTAATTCTAGCACCATACAGAAATGACACGGAACATTCAGAATTAGAATAGGGTGGCTAACAAATTATTGGATGGAGAACATGTAAAAGGGATTCCATGAAGCAAAATGGAAGTTAATTTATAAATTGTTGTAGTCATATTCCTCCTCACATCATTCTATAGGTGGTTTCTCCTCAATCAATGCTGAACTTTCAGGTGCGGGTGGATGACTCACATTGTTCACGCAATTCAGCATACTACTTCACCAGAAACAAACAAAAAAGCACAAAATTAAAGACCATATTTATATTTCGCATCATGGGAATATACATCATTGAAATATCCGAAAAGATGTCGTCAATCTTGTGAAGATACCATCACCCAAACTGATAAAAAATACAAAGCCATAAAAAATAATGGGAATAAAAACAATAAATATGTACATGACAGCACACTTACACTCACGAAAATAACTCATATCTGTGCACAGGAAGTTATAATGATGTCTTATCTATTTCAACATTATCTCTCTGGTTCGTCGAGCTATATCCAGGTTGTTCTCTATATACAACATAACACGAAATACAGCAAAAAGAAATAAGAAAAGCAAAACAAGTGACACAATATAGTATAAAAAACAAGGGCTAAAGCCCTTGTTTTATGGCAGCCTTAACAGCGAAATTAGGCATTTTGAATTTGCCGCCAAATTTTAGTTTTAATTTAGATGTTTTAAATTTAGAAAACAATTAAGCTGAACAATGTGTTTTTGGTTATTTTATTTATCTTATTTATATCGAATTTCAGTAATAAAACCAAAAATTCAAAATTCCAAGCTTTGAATTTGCCGCCAAATTTTAGTTGTCAATTAACAGGTTGTAAATTAAACGGAAGAAGCGGTAAACGGGTTATCTGTGACGATTTACGCACAGGTATTTTGATATTCTCAATAAATCCAAAAATTTAATATTGCAATTTTTGAATTTCCCGCAAAAACAAAAAATATTGTGTTAAATGAAGATTTCGACCGGTAACTCAGTAAACTTACACAAATATGATATACTATTCGAACGGCAACGATTAGGCAAATCTAAATAACTTAGTGTGCACGCAGGAGTGTTATTAGTTTTTAAATGGTTTCAAAAAAACCTAATTGCAAATTTAAAAAAGTTAACGGAATTTGTCGAGTAATATATCATTTAAAAGCTCTTTAAAAATAAGCAGAGACCATTTTTTTGTTTTTTGATTGCGGCCCATACAACACATTTTTGGCGGCATTTAAAAATTAAAAGACCGTTATTTTGAATAAGGTTTGGTATAATGGAGGCCCGTTCCTAAATTTGAATTCTACTGTTGATTAGCTTTCCAATGATATATGGCTCGATGAAATTGGTCCAGTATTGCAGAATTTTCAAAATTCCGGTAAATTATGTAGATAGGTAGGAATAAGTAAGTATTGGTATTGTTCTTCAGACTTTGAGACCAATGAGCAAAAAGTTGACACGAGTCCTTGGTGCATTAAAAAGGCCTCTGAAGTTGTTGGTTTTTTTTGTTATCGTATGTACTATAGAAATATAGAGAGAGCCATCAACCGGGAATTGAGAGTGTGTTTTATTAACACTACTACTACGACTCTGGGAGATCTTTTTGAGCCCTCCAACTAAATACTGTCGAATAGAATTTCCCAACTTCACCCTTTCCACCGCGGATAAGCAACAATTCCGGGGGCTGGAACAACGGACCGGCGGTCTCGGAGTCTGAACTGACTGATCCTCTACCTCTACCGCGGATGCCCCGGCCGGCGCCACTGGCCCTCTTGCGAGATGTTCTACCTCGTCCGGCTTGGGCCCGAGACTTCGCCCCCTGCTCCAACTCCGCTCTGCTATATCTCTTCAGTAGCTCCGCTTCTCGTAAACGAGCAACCCCGGTTTGGCTCCTCAGCAACCGGCGGTTGGGCTCGGGCTCCGTGATGAAGAAATGGGATGCACTAATAGTAGATCCGGTATGCTGGTGCCGGTATTATGCGTCGCCACTAGCACCCAAAACCAACTGATGACCGTTCTGGTTTCGGTACCCGTGATGCTCTCAATCCACTACCAATTATGCAGGCTTCTATCAGGCCTTACTGTTTCACGAAATCAATGGTTCTTAAACACAGCAAATTGAGGGAATTAAATATGATCTCCAAGTCTTTAATCCACACAGTAATCAACCTCAAATATAGTACAATGAAACACTGTTCTCCGGTCTATCAATTGACCATTAATTAATCACAAACCTTAACCGTACAATAGGAAATAGAAATAAATATAATTAATAAAAACTCCGTATACTATAACACAATAAATCAATGGCGGCAGGACTTTACCCAACTCTAGTTCTCAGCACAAGTACCACCTTGTTGAACGGAGCAGCTCTAGATTGGAAGTGGTGTGCTGAGCCCTTCTCTTCCTCAGCTCAGCCTGCTCTCATGCAACGGCCAACCGTCGCCCTACTTCTGCTATACTCACTAGCCCGCTCCTCCGCCTATACTTACATCTCCCTCATCCCTATAGACTGCGGAAAGTTTCTGACACGACCAACGCTGTCGTCCTGTCGTCGTCCCCAACTCCTTTATCCTTTTTCCCTCCACTGCTATTCATAGATGGCCTAAATACATAAAAGTCCCGATTCCACTTCACACTATCCCCCCACACCCGCTTCGACTAGGTAGTACTCCTCTAGCATCGAAGCATGCTCCTGGTGTGCGTTACCGTTGAAGCGGAGTGTAAAATACAAAAAGGAACCCCGGCCCGCAGTAGACTACCGCCGCATCTAAGCTCATTCTACTTCACACTGGCCCTAACTAGCCCAAGCTCCAATACCGCCGGTACCACATTCTGGTATCCTGGCCCTACTACCTGCGTGCAGTCCCGACCGCCGCTACCTATCACCGCATACACACATACCTGTCATAATTCATATATATACCAACCAATACACTCGTAAACTTAAATATTCACACCGCCGGTCTGCACCCCAGTATCACACAATCACATTTACAATTCCATAATGCCATGCCGCCGCCGACTCCTCTCGGCTCTCTCATCCTTTAAACTTATACATCATTGCATCACATAATAATACCGCCGAACCGCAGCTCGACATTACAACTAAAACAAATACCAAGTCATATTACATATATAAAAAAAATTAAAACTATCCTAACTTCGTCAATACCGCCGAACCGCAGCTCGACCCGTTAAAACCCATATATAAAAAAAAACTCTTTTATCGTCAAGAGAAAAAATTTTAACCGCCGCTAAGCGTAAAAATAACAAAAAATGCACCAAGTGCTAAAAACTTAACCTAAGGTATAAAAATAGTACAAAAATATACACTCTTCGGCTCTTTCACGAACCCCCTCTTCTTCAAGTCCTTCTAATCCCGCGGTGGCGTTGAACCGTCATCTTCGGTCACGACGACTTCCTCTGTCTCCAAAATCACAAGGTCCTGATCATCGCGACTCGCGCTCTCATCCGCGGTTCCTTCATCCCCTGCGCCAAACAAAATCGGCCCTCGGAACCGGTCCAAGTTGTACAGCTGAGTTCCCGGTACTCCCAATACGCCAGCCTCAAACGAATCGCCGGCCGGGACTCCATTCTCCGTTTGCTGTACTCCTGTCGCTTGGCTCACCGCCGGTGTCTCTATCAGCGATCTCTCCATTGACGTAAATGACGAGCTCGTCCCTTGCATCATGCTTGATCCCGGATCCCCTGATCTCGCAGCCCGTGCTTCCTGCTCAACTCGCACTTGAGCCGCCACCGCTTCCACAAAACTATTGCGGTCTTCAACAGACCAAGCTTCCTGATTTGAGTTCTGCACCCTCAAATCCCCGACCGCCCGCACACTTTCCATCAATTGTACTTGTAAAGCCTTTAACCCCCGCTCTACCTCCGAATTCCGAAACACCGGCTCATTGGGCACTCTTACTATCATCCATGGCCTAGACGCCAGCATATTCTCCGCCGCTCTCATGATGTCGTACGAACTTACAGACGCGGGCCCACGAACCAACCCTATCAGTTGCGTCAATAACAACTGCCGATCTTCATCCGAGGCGCCGGCCTCATAAGCCCGTATCTCCACCTTGTGAAAAGCCTCCTGGATGATATCCATCCGAAACATCACGTCATCTTCCCCCGGCTTATTCACCTTCATATGCTCAACGTCCACCCACTCATCGCCTATCTGCGGTTGCACCAGATTCTTCGACATACATGTACTTGGTATATGTCCAACCGCCCGACAATCCCGGCATATCGTCCAGATCTTATGGATCCCCGGTTGTGTTGGCGCGTACACCGGACCCTTGGTTGTCATCACCAGCAATCTTCTCTGCATGGGAATGTGATTCTCCGGGAACAGGAGCCAACCGCAAGCGTAGTTGAAGACATAAACCCTTCCTAGTAGCGGATGCCTACTATCCGCTACCCGGGTATCTGTCTCCTTCAACAGCTGCATAACGCGAGCTCCTGCCTCCCGAACCGCCTTCGCTTTCGCCTCTGTACGGCCCATGAACTGCGATTCTATGAGCCTCTCGTATCCCGTTGTGGTCCATAGGCGATCTTCTTCCTCTTCGTCCGAGCAACCCAATTCTACCGCCGAGCTCGCGGTTACATCCTCGAGCCTTGTCTTCTTCGCCGGCGTCTCCCCCGTAGTCTTCCTTTTACGCTTTGGCCCCTTCTCTCGAGCTCCCACATCCTCATCGGGTACCGGCGCTTCCTGACTCTGTTCGACCTCACTACGACTGCGACTACGAGTCCTGATCGGCGTATCGCTCTTCTTCCCCGGAGCTGACTTAGACTTAGCCCCCTTTGCACTCGACGCCTTACTTGCAGCCTTCACCCGTGCATCCTCTCTCTTCTGGGCAGCCAACTTTTCTTTCTTCGCCTGGTCTTCCAACTCTTTCTTGCGGCGCTTCTCAGCTTCAGCCAACTCCTTTTCCGCTGCTAAGCGCCGGGTCTCCGCCCGTAACACACTTCTCGTCGGGTCCCAGTCACTAATCGTCACCTTGCCCGACTCGTCCTCATCTTGCCATGCCGAATGCGACGACTCACACCCATCTTGGTCATATAACTGAACCTCCACGTCCAGCTCGTCCAAAAAGTTCAAGTCCGAGGCTATCTTTATCGCCGGTTTCAGGGCATCCACATCAACCCATCTGTCTAAAACCTTCTTCCCCTGCATCATTCGCTCCGGCCCCTTCCTTGCCTCTCCGGACTGCACCTGCACACACCACTTATCGACAAATTCTTCAAACTTAACATGGGCTTCTTTAAAATACTCCCATATTTCGCTCAACTGACCGCACCTGGCCTTGCCTGCCCACTTTGATGGTGTTTCCGTCGCCTTCACCACCGCCGTCCGAGCTTGTTTTACGTAGAATGGTACTTGGATCATGTACGCTATCGCTCTAAAAGATAGCCACTCGCCGGGTTGTAAATCTAAGCTATATGCCATCTCTCTTCGCAGCACTAATAATATGGGTAGCAACCCCCGCTGATCCAACTCTGAGTCCGTATCAAACTTATCGTCTTCAATCAACAACAGTATCTCCCTCAATACCATCCGCATGTCCTGCCGAAACAGCGGTGTCGTGAATTGCGGCTTAATCACTGGCATCCTGGCACTCATAATGTCTTTCCGGACGTCTTTCGCCCGCAGCCACCGATCATATCCCATCGAAGCTGACGCAAACGACTCCGCGTATAGTCGACCGAGGTTGAGCACTCCTAACGTTACCGCCGACATATACTGCACTTGCGTTTTTCTCAACACTATTTTGTCCTTCTTATTCTTAGGCGGTCTGTTATCCTCCGCCGTATCTATAACGGATAACTCTATGCCCGGAAAAATCGTACATACGGCTTCTTCTACTCGCCGGGGCACTTCACTGTCATACATCGTCTTCCAAAACTGTTGCCACAAATGCTTGACATCAACTGTATGGCGCGGCCTAACGTCCGCAAAGTTCCGAAGTAACTCAAATTGCGGTCCTAAATCATAAAACCACTTCGTGGCCAAGTTCTCCTCTAGCCACTTTAACACATACACGCGAGCCGTGTGAGGGAGGGCCGCGAACCCCAACAACAACACCGTATTACCGTCCGTAATACCTATCACCGATATATAACCCCGCTTCGTTGTTTGCCGGTTCGCCCTCCAAACTTTCACTCCCAAATGCCATACCTTGTCCAAGCGGCTCAGCGCCGCCATCACCTCCTCTTCTGTGCTGGCATCCGCACACACCGACAGCTTCACCGTTGGGGTCGGCCTGGTGGCTGTCGCCTTCGGTTCCCAGAACCCATCACGATCTAGGAACGTCTTAATGTTCCTGGCTGGCAGATCTTCCTCCGCCTCTTCTTCATCTTCATCGTCTTCTTCTTTCAGACGATATCTGTCCACCATCGGAAACAGAGACTCATCATCTTGTGGTCTCTTGTGGACCGGGACTATTCCCCGGCTCCGAGCAAGATGTCTCTTTCGCCTCGAGAGCCATCCGAATTGAACGGGTTCTGCCCGTATCTCCGGCTTGAACACTCGACTGTTCAAACCCTCGCTGCACGAGACAGCGCTCCACGACACATCTTTAAAGGCTTGCGCCATGTCGACCTCCCATTGCGGTGGGGCGGCCATGCTAAAAAAAATTTTAAAACCACAGATTAGACATTGTCTAAGTGAGATTCCCCTCACTCCCGTCTCGCTGCGTTTCCCACTCATGTCATGCATACCTTAAAGTAAAGTCGTAAAAATCAAAATACCGGCGCCGGCCAACCCGGCGCCCTAAACTCAACCAAACAACACCGGCGCCGGCCGACCCGGCGCCTCGAACTTAACTACTTGTGGTAATAGCCCCGGTTTCCCGGCCCCATTACCTGATATCCCCGCTATACTTCGTCCAGAATCTAATGATTCTCCTCTTGCCTACCATGGCCTTCTGCCAACTCACCTCCAACCTGGTGCCTACTAAGATGCCTTCTGCAAATACTTAACGTTTAAGTGCGTTCCCTTTTTCGTTTACCCACAGAAGCTTTTAAACTGTGACCAGGCGACCGCACCACTGATCGCCGGTATGGTTATGGACACTGAGTTGCTCCCTTGTCGAGGTCTTGGCTCCGCAACGCCTCACTCCGAGCGGCCGCAACTCAGGCTGAGTTTTGGTGTTTATACACGCGGGACTCTACCGGTGTTCCAACGTGATGTAAATACTACTACCTACGGGGCTTCCCTCAATATCTGTGGATTTGGGATTGGCGTTTGAGCCCAAAACTGGCTAATAGATATGCGGCTACGTACCTCATCTTGCTGATCGGACTAGAATTCTACCATCACCATCCCCCCGTAGCATCTCTGGTGATTTATTCTAGCTAAACGCGCCTACCGCACTATCCAATTCACTTTTCGTTCCTTTACCCGGCGGTCCGCCGCCCTCAGAATCGTGACATTCTTCAGCTCAACATGCCCTTACTTAACTTATATGAAAAACATCACAAGAAAAGTGAAGTTCTCGGCGGCTGTTTCTTTGAAATCCGATGCCGGCCAACTGTCTCATGGAAGTTTGTGGCCACATCGCCCGCGGTTAGTACAACCGCGTATTCACATCCCCTACTTTTTACATCCAACCCCTACTCTCACAGCTTATAATGTCCTCCAGACCGCGGTCTGGGTTAGGCTTGTTTACACTCCCACAGCTCTGAGTCTCCGCTATCACTGCACTCTCCTTACTCTAACTTAGAACTTCTGCCCTAGACTAGCACTTCTACGTGGTCTCCGGGTCCCTGTCTCCGCTTTGGCTTGCGCCTTCTACCCTAGACTAGCACATCTACGTGGTCTCCGGGTCCCTGTCTCCGCTTTGGCTTGCGCCTTCTACCCTAGACTAGCACATCTTCGTGATCTCCGGGTCTCTGTCTCTGCTTTGGCTTGCGCCTTCTACCCTAGACTAGCACTCACTGTGGTCTCCGGGTCTGCTACGCTTGGCTTGCGCTCCACGTCTACAGGATAAACAGTACCTAGACTAGCGTAGATTTTACGGTCCTACGGTGGCTGTTTCCTGGGAAAAATTTGAGAATCCTACGCTTCTGCTTGCGCTCCACGTCTACACGATGACCTACACCTAAACTAACGTAGATTTTACGGTTTTCCGGTGCCTGCCTCATGGGAAGTTGATTTTGTCCTAAGCTTGCGCTTCCTCATAACATCCTTATCCCTAACCTAGCGTAGATTTTACGGGTCTCCGGGTCTGGATGCCTGGTATACTGGTGAGTGTCCCTAAACTAGCAATTAAGGTCTCCGGGAACTGGTTTTTGCTGATCTTTACATCGCTCACAGCTTCGAGCTATCCCCTAAACTGGCATCGCAATGATGGTCTTACGGGGTGTGGAGTTTAACTCCTGCTGGTTTATGCGCTCCCACAGCTTTGAGCCCGACTTCCACTACCGTGAAGGTTGAAGACCTTCACCAAAAGCGTAGATCCTACCTTCTATGCTTGTCCCTACGGTGGTGATCGGGACAAGCGTGCGGTGCAGTTTAACGTCGTACGCGCCATCGGACGTGAGGAAGGATCAGGTATGTGCCTGCCAAGACAACCTATCCTTCCCACCTAACCTAAACACACTTTTTTTTTTGATTTTATAAAACTTTTATACTTTTTTTTTCCATGCTGCTTTATGTTTTATATAGATTTCACACCATGCACTTCAAGAATTAGAAGATTGAAGAGAAATAAAATATAAAGAAAATTATGAATTGTGATCATTAGTCGCCGCCTCCCATGTCTTCTTCGGACATGGCGTAGTTAACTCCCAACCAATCCGGTTGTTTATGGTCTCTGGTTGGATATCGCCTCGGTGGTGGTGGGTCGTCGATATCCACTTCGTACTCATCAGACAGATCTAAAGGACCCATGCCTCCTGACCAACCTGTGTTCCGGTCAGTTGCGTCTGCCGTGGATGTTTGTCTTCCCTGATTTACATCAGAGACTGGTACGGACTCGGTATCCGCTACTTGTGGTGCTGTAGCATTGGGTACTGCCGAGTCTGTCTCTTGTTCGGTATCCGGTACCGCCGCCTCCGCGCTTACCGGATCTCTGTCGTCGCTTGGATCCCGCTCCACATTCTCTTGTGTGTGAAATGGTAACATTAGAGAAGTATGGAACCGAGATGGGACACTATTCGGTTTGTCTGGGTCCTGTATACTATATGACCAGTCCGAATGGACTTCAACTATTTTCCATGGCCCTGTATACCGCGGACCCAGTGACTTCGCGTACTTTTCCTCCTTCGAGGACAATTTCTTATTCCTAATCTTAACCAAGTCCCCGACTTCGTACACGACGTCCCTTTTGTTTCGATCAAAGTATTTCTTCTGTTGGATCTGCGCTTCCTTCAAATTGTACCGAGCCTGATCCCTAATAAATGTTACCTCTTTGATGAGCCTCTGACCGAATTCTTCCTCTGAGATACCCAACGTTTCTACTAACTGCATTTTGCGGTCTACGGGTAGCAAAATCTCTCTCCCTAGGTTCAGCTGACAAGGCGAATATCTGGAGGACTTTGACTTAGAAGTATTTAATGCCACCATATAATCGCCGAGTTGCTTTGCCCAGTTGGTTTGTGTCTCTAAACAAAAAGCTCTTAAAATGCTTTTGATATCTCGATTCGCTCTCTCTGACTGGTTTGGATTTGGGTGATACGGCGCTACATGCACGCAAGTTGCTCCCCATTGCCGCAATTGATCGTTCCAAACATCGCCCGAAAAGTATGACGCGTTGTCCGAAACGATCCGCTTTGGTGTACCAAAAGTGTTAAACACCTTATTCAAAAATCGAAGAACTTTCACCGACGACACTGATGTCAGCGGCTCCATGCTCACCCATTTCGAAAATTCGTCTACACATACTACTATGAACTTGAACCCGGCGCTTGCGGTTAACTCGCCCACGATATCCACATGCACACACTCAAAAACATTGTTGCGGTATGAGTGTATCCCCATTTTGCCTGGTTGCGCCTGATTCGAAGCTTTTACTAATTGACATACCTCACATGTTTTCACGTATGCCTCTACTGTCTTGAGCATGTTGTAAAACCAAAACCTTTTGCGAATCCTGTCATATGTGCGCTCTACCCCCTGATGACCTGCCATGGTATGATCGTGGAAATGCGAAATGACATCCCGCTCTATGGACTGCGGTATTACTGGCACTATGCGCTTTCTGGTTAAAACTGAATCCGGGTCTAGGAAGTTCGACTGAATCAGAGGATGCGCCCATTTAATGTGTTTGCCTTTTTTCATGAGCATTGATGGTGACACCCTTACCGTATCGACTGATCGGCCTGTTCTCTCTTCCTCCTCCAGCCGTTGTTCCCAGAGCTTATCCACCTGGTTACTATAAAACCCGCCTTCTGGTGTACCAACCTTCAGGATCGACCTGACCGCCGCCGGTTCCTTACATGGAACATACCTGCACAACACTCCATCGACTACCACATAGTCGTAGCGGTATCGAGATCGATCCCCGACTCTGCTGAGGCTCTTTGTGATGGTGGATAGTGCCTCGCACTCTCTCTGCAAGCCCCGAAGCATGTCCTTGTCCAGCGAGTCCATATCAACTTCTACGTCGGACCTTGGGTTCGTAATCGTGGCAAAGCACATGTCGAGTTGATTTGGGTCGTCGTCATACTTGGGATCCGGTAATGCCCCTCGCGAAAATAGATCAGCGAGCTTATTATCTCCGCCACTCACGTATTCGACATCATTCACAATGTCACCCAGCTCGATTGCCCATCGGACAATGTGCCTGTTGTACAAGTGATCATTCATCGCCGCATGTTTCAAGTGTGTCAACGCTTGGTTGTCACACCTAAAAATGACGTTCTTTTGGTATCGCGTGAAAGGATCGAATACGCGATTTGCAAACCTGATCGCCAAGCACTCTTTCTCCCGTGCGTCGTACTTACGTTCGGCCGCATTCAGCAACTTACTTCGACATTCGATGACTCGGAACCGGGATTTACCCAAAATTTCGCAATAATAATCCTGCGCTAAAATCGCTCCCAACCCAACGTCGCTCGCGTCGGTATATACATATAAAGGATGATCATAATTAATAGTATTGAGAGTAATTTCTTTCGCGATTTCCTCTTTAATCGCATCGAATGCCGACTGCTGCTTCCTTCCCCAACTAAATGGTAAATTCGGATCTGCCTCCGCTTTTAATTTAAGAAAAATTGGTTCCAACCGGGTGGCATAGTGCGGTATAAAGCGCATATACCAGCCAATTGCTCCCAAGAACCGTTGCACATCTTTCTTTGTTTTCGGTGTTGGAAAGTGTCGGATTGCTTCAACTTTCTTTGGACATTTCTTAATACCGAACCGGGTAACAATATGGCCTAAAAACTCAACCTCCGGTAAATCGAATTCGCACTTTGCCCAATTCACCGTAAGGTTAAAATTGTGCAAAGTCTTGAATACGTGTTCCAAATGATCCTTGTGCAACTGCTCGGTTTCACTAAAAATAAAAATATCATCCAAATACACATGCAGAAACTCCCCCACAAATTTACCAAATAGCGTATTCATGAGCTCTTGGAAAATCATCGGCGCATTCTTCAGTCCCATCGGCATTACACACCACTCATACGATGCGTTCTGAGTTTTAAATGCCGTGTACTTTCTTGAGCTCTCAGTAATCGGTATCTGCCAGAATCCTGACTTCAAGTCAATCTTGGACATGTATCGGTTCGGTGGAAGATGCTCCAGGATCTGGTGAATGATAGGCATTGGGTTTTGGATTTTCGGTGTATGGCTGTTCAACTCCTTATAGTTCACTACCAGGCGCTTGTCACCGTTCGGCTTCGGAACTATGAGGAGTGGAGACGAGTACGGTGATGTTGACCGCCGTATCTTACCCTGCTCTACTAAATCCTGTAGCGTCTCGTCCACCCACTTCGATACCGCCGGTGGCCGTCGTGGTGGTTTGCACTGTATGATCGGGCAATCCGCCGGTATACCCAAATCATGTATCACCGCATTAGTAATACCTGATGTACCGTCGCTTCGTACTACCCGATCATATTTCTCGACCAAAGTTTCGACGAACGCCTGAATTGGTGTTAATTTCTCCCATACCCGGTCATATCTGTCCGGGGTTGATGCCAACGATAAGTCGCAAACATCCTTTGCAGTCTTAATTGACATGCAGCGGACAAAATACCCCTGTTTGCGCTTTTTCTCTTCCTCTGTGGGATCCTCCCACCGCATCTCCCCCTCGACGTCGTTAAAACTTAAGCCGACTTTCCAACGGAATTTATTCCCGATGAAGATGGGACACATTAACCCTTCCTGTACCAGAAAGTCCTCTCGGAACCACCGCCCTGCAATCTTAAAATCCAATGTCACTACACCGCCGGCTGTGACTACCGTACCATCAAATCCTGACATCTGCACCGTCGACTCTCTGATAGTCAGGCCTAGCCTGACACATTCTTTTTTCGAGATAGCGAGCGCCGTGCATCCTGAATCTATTAAAGCAAAATACGGAAATAGCTTTTGCTTATGTTTAACGTTAACTAAGGCATAAGGGGCTTTGTTTAGTAAATGTAATCGACACGGGTCCCCTTGGCTGTCCGTGTCTGTACCCAGTTTAAAGAGGCTGGTGTGTCTTGTGGTAACACTGATGGGATGAACTTCGCCTCTAGGCCACTGACAATCTGCTGAATTTCATCCTCTTCTGCGTTCTGTTGCGGCTCCTGCTGTCCAGTCCGCTTCGAGCTCCCTTCTTCTCTGTTTTTCGCCGTCCGCATCATATTGAACAGTTGCCTTTCATCCGGCTCTTCACGCTGCATCGGTGCATCCAACAGTCCTTGCATAATTTCTGGTTCGTTTGTACCCGGCGGGTCCTCGCCTTCGTCTCCCGCTGGTTTCTCTGCACACACATTCGCTAGTATGCGCATTGCCATGACCCTTGCTTTCTGCGATCGACAATCCTCGGTATTGTGCGTTGCCCTACTACATAGCTGACACCACTTTCCGGTCTTACGGTCTCCTTGCCTTTCCTTCGGTTGGGTGTCGGCGCCTCTCCGTGGACTGTTCGATCTGCTTCCCCGAGGTTCTTCTCTTCTAGGTGACGTTGATCGACGCTGTTGATCCCGATTTCCGCTTCCACTGCGGTCTCTGGTGTTAGCTTCTCGACCGGCGCTTCCACTCTGCCGTCGGTCCCTCGATCCCCACTGAGATCGGTTTCCGCCTCGTGCTGGATATCTATCGCGGTTTCTGCCTCGGTCATTCTGTCCCCAGGATCGGTGCCGATCTTTCTCTCGTTCCACTTCCGCTTGACCCCTGTGAAACTCTTCAACTTGTTTGATGAAATCGTTGAGTTTCAACGGTACTTTAGTTCCGGGTGGGAATGCGCCGTACAGCGAGCAATGCATATTCTTCCTGAGCCGATTCATTATCTCCATCTGCGCCCACGGATGCGGTTCCCTAATACTTTTGATGAGCGTGTAAAATTCTGAAGCCCACTGCCGTATTGGTTCGTCTGCTTGTTGCTTCCAATTCACAATTCTGTTCAGCAATGCCTGTGCACTTGATCTTTCGTATGCGTGTAAGAACTCCGTTTTGACGGCGTCCCAGGTGTGTGCCACGTCCAACAACGTAGCTTTCAACCACGCCGCCTCCGCTGGTGTGGTAAGACATTGCTGAAAAATCTGAATGTAGGCTCGACGTTGTGTGCCTCGGATCTCCAAATGCGACTCGAAGGCTTCGATGTATGTCGTGGCTATGTCCGACTTCGGGTTAAACTTTGGTGGTATGATGTCCAACCCGGTCGGCGCCATCATGCCTGCTATAAGCTGATTGTTCGCCCTTTGTAACTCTTGGGCTTCCGCGGTGTTCTGCGTCTGTTGATCAAGCAAGTCCAACAACTGGTTCGCCAAATCTGCCGAGGTAGGCGCCGGTCCCGCGCTTGACGATGTGTTTCCGCCTCCAAGTTGTAACTGCGGACCCGGTGTTTGCGTTGCCGGTGCCGTCTTCTGTCCAAATCGCAGCGGTCCTCCACCGCCGCCTGTAACCATCTGTAACAGGTTTCCTTGTGGTGGAGGTGGTATTACTGATCCGCTCTGTCCTGCAAGCGCCGCTAACTGCTTCGTGATAGCAGAGTAGCTGTTTTGGACTGTCTGCACTTGCAACGCCATCGCCTGCATGTCTCTTGACATCTGCATCACGTAGTCATGTGTTGACTTCTGCTTCTGCCCGGTGGGTTCAAGTTTTGCTGTTCCCATCATTTTATTTGCTTCCTGCAGTTTTCTGCTCTCCCCGTCGCATAAGTCTAACATACCGAAGAAAGCTACCAACCCGTCCTTTTCAGCCTGTAACATCAGTTCATGAGCCGCGGCGAACCTTCCCGCTACCTCGCCTGGTGTCATCGGCTCCGGTGTTTCTTTCTTGTATACCTGCCACTGGTATATGAACCACCGCTTCTGGACTGTCAACAAGTCATATCCTTCCGGTATCGACGCCTCAGTGCGCAGCAAATCCTTAGATAGGAGCTCCACTTCTCTTCCAGCCCATGTGGTGCCTTCAGCGTCCGCTTTCAATATTGGCTTCATCTTGCTCATCTCCAGTCTTCTTCGCTTGCCTTGGTTATGTTCTCGACTCTCCCTGCCTCTTTTCGCTGGGACAGACCGATACGGAACTTTTTAAGCCTCGCCTCTAAACCTACTTTGGATACCCGGCGGTGCTGTGACCCCACGGCTTTACCGCCGCTTCTCGACAAGTGCTCTACCGCCGCCTCTACAGACAAACTGGACAGTCCAGCCGCGAAGCTCCGGTGTGCTTATCCACCACCACAAGGCTGACACGTACACCGTATGCGGATGCTATGGTATGAAAAATGCGTTCGAAAACAACCTTCGTATGTCCCTGCTCGCGCTTATCGCCGCCTCCCAGAAGAAGTACTCCGATCGAAATCTTCCCGTACTCTATTTTCTAGCCTATATGCGCTACAACTAAGAAGCGTAAGAAAAACAGCGAATAGGAACTGGTGGTTCTCACCTGATTTCGATGTTTTCGGTTCTTGTACCAGACGAATGTTTGGTGTCCGGCACGGTCGCCAGTGTCGAATAGAATTTCCCAACTTCACCCTTTCCACCGCGGATAAGCAACAATTCCGGGGGCTGGAACAACGGACCGGCGGTCTCGGAGTCTGAACTGACTGATCCTCTACCTCTACCGCGGATGCCCCGGCCGGCGCCACTGGCCCTCTTGCGAGATGTTCTACCTCGTCCGGCTTGGGCCCGAGACTTCGCCCCCTGCTCCAACTCCGCTCTGCTATATCTCTTCAGTAGCTCCGCTTCTCGTAAACGAGCAACCCCGGTTTGGCTCCTCAGCAACCGGCGGTTGGGCTCGGGCTCCGTGATGAAGAAATGGGATGCACTAATAGTAGATCCGGTATGCTGGTGCCGGTATTATGCGTCGCCACTAGCACCCAAAACCAACTGATGACCGTTCTGGTTTCGGTACCCGTGATGCTCTCAATCCACTACCAATTATGCAGGCTTCTATCAGGCCTTACTGTTTCACGAAATCAATGGTTCTTAAACACAGCAAATTGAGGGAATTAAATATGATCTCCAAGTCTTTAATCCACACAGTAATCAACCTCAAATATAGTACAATGAAACACTGTTCTCCGGTCTATCAATTGACCATTAATTAATCACAAACCTTAACCGTACAATAGGAAATAGAAATAAATATAATTAATAAAAACTCCGTATACTATAACACAATAAATCAATGGCGGCAGGACTTTACCCAACTCTAGTTCTCAGCACAAGTACCACCTTGTTGAACGGAGCAGCTCTAGATTGGAAGTGGTGTGCTGAGCCCTTCTCTTCCTCAGCTCAGCCTGCTCTCATGCAACGGCCAACCGTCGCCCTACTTCTGCTATACTCACTAGCCCGCTCCTCCGCCTATACTTACATCTCCCTCATCCCTATAGACTGCGGAAAGTTTCTGACACGACCAACGCTGTCGTCCTGTCGTCGTCCCCAACTCCTTTATCCTTTTTCCCTCCACTGCTATTCATAGATGGCCTAAATACATAAAAGTCCCGATTCCACTTCACAATACGAAAAAATCACATCGACCAGTCGACCATCCCCTCCACTACACAGCTCCATTACAGTTTCCAGCTTAAACGCACAGTTCCAGGGTCATTTCCCAGCTTTCACCGTGCAAAATGCAGCAAGAGAAAATACGAAGGAGAAAAGTTAGAAAAGTTCTGGAAGGAAGGGCATTGGTTTCTTGAAATGATGCATGCACCAGCACGAGAAAGGAGAAGAAGTCGGAACTCTCACTCGGTTTGTAGTGCAGCCGAAAATCTCAAGTGAGTAGAGGAGCGCAGATCTTTTCGATCCATGAGATAATGAGATCCATGTCCCACCCGAACCCCTATAGCACATCAGTCAAAGGTAACACTAAAAGCTGAGATACAAAAATGCGGGAAACATTTGAAAATCTTCAACAAAATTCGTGCGTGGAAAACTGAGCGAGTCCATGCGCTACTTTGGAAGAGAGGTGGTCTAAGTAAATTCAGTGTTGAAAAGGTGCTTTTTTAATCTTTAGTTAACACAAGTTTCGTTTGTCGTTTTGAGTGTCAGTATTTTAAATATTAGCAATGACCACGGAAACTGAAAACGAGGAAATTGACGAGAAGCCAAGGACTCTATTTGTCGGTAATGTACCTCAGACGGTTAGAAAAAGAGAATTAGAAGTACTCTTTGGGGACATTGGGCCTCTAAAACGATGCCATATTCAGTATCCACGAAAAAGTAAGTTGTTGTTTGTCCCTTTAAACACGTGCTCGCTTCTGTACTTTATTATATTACTGATTACTTATATTTATTTTCGTTGTTGTACAGTACGCATACATATCTACTTTAGTTTGCAGATAATTCTGTAATAAATTTTAATCGCATTCCAATAACTTCATATTCATCGTGTGTGTAATATTATTTAACTGTTTTTGTAATTTTGAATTTTTACAAATATTTTCTAAAGATGATAACGGAGCCCAAACTACAGAGCCTTTAGTGGCATATGTGACGTACGCCTTGACTGAGGACGCAACTGCTGCTATTGAAAAGTTTGCTGGTTACAAATTAGGAAATAATAAGCTGAATGTGAAGCTCATCAAGTCACGAATTGATCAGTACCGGGAACCACGATTTAAAAAACCAACTGGGATCTCTTCTGCATCCGCCAACTTAGAGCCTCTCCCTGCTAAACCAGTAGTACCCAGGCCGAAACCCATTTCAAAAAAATCTCGGCTTATTGTTAGAAATATATCATTTCAGGTAATGAAAATTGCTACGTAGCTTATGTAATCTTATATTTACCAATAACAGTCTTCAAAAGTACATGTCGATTTGCTGATAATGTATTTTGTACTTTAAACTTTTAGACTACCGAAGAATCTCTGCGCGATCATTTTAAAGCTTGCGGAGAAATCACGGATGTAAATATTTTACGGAAGCATAATGGGAAACTTGTAGGCTGTGCTTTTGTTCAGTATAAAAATGTTCATGAAGCATTTCAAGCTCTGAAAACTTTAAACTCTCAACCGTTTCTAGGTAAAACATAGAAAGTAATTAAGTCAGATTGAAAATCATAAAGTGTATTATTTTAGCACGAGTTTTACAAAATGTTGTGGACATTTTACTAGGTCGCAATGTCGTCATCGATTGGGCTGTACCGAAGGAAAAATTTCAAGGTGGAAATAAAGAACCCGATGCCACTGTGAAGGTGGAATCAGACGATGATGATGAAGTAAAAGTTAAAGACGAGGATGAAGAGGAGAAACCACGTAGTAAAAAATTAAAAGCTGAATCGGATTCTAACAGTGATGACGATTATAACGAGTAAAATGCTTTCTATATTTTATCCTTACACCGTTAATTCCATATAAATTGGAATTATAAATTTTATAAAGACTGCACTCGTGAATTTATCGACGTCATGGGTTGTTACTTTTTCAGTGAATCAGAAGATGATGACGATGATAAGGAAGATGCAAAGACTCAAAAACGAACCGTAAATTCAAATGACGCTGATGAAGGCAAGACATTGTTTATAAGAAATCTGAATTTCGATACCACTCAAGAGGAATTAAAAACATTTTTTGAAAAATTCGGCCAACTTAATTATGCACTTATTTGCAAAGACCGCCTCACAGAACATCCAAAGGGAACAGCATTTGTTAAATTCAAGGTGAATTAAAGTGTGGTTTTGGATATGATTACTAATGCATTACGAAAAATGCATCAAGTGTTTATATTTTTAATAACGGAATTATGTACAGCCGTTGAAGTAAGTTGATATTACACTCGTTTGCTAAAATGCTGTTTGGTTTTCAATATGTACATAGGATTTAGAAAGCAGTCAAAGCTGTTTGGCAAAGTATGAAGAAGACCAATCAGATTTTAATTTGGGCGAGCGGCAATTTTACATGTCGGTGGCATTATCAAGGGGAAAGCTAGAAGCCCAAAAGGATCCCGAAAGTGAAAAGCAAAAGAAAGATAATCGGCATTTGTATCTCACACGGGAAGGATGTAAGTTTTGGTTTTGACTTCATAAAGTATGGTTTTTAAGCTGTTCAACATTTTACAATCAATCATTACGATCATTGACTTGGTTTCGTTGCAAAAGAATAAGCTACGATGGATTATGTTTGTTAAACATTACTAATCAGTTGATACGCTTTTGTAAATTATTTAGTTATCCGACCTGGTAGCGAGGCTGCAATCGGGGTTTCTGTTGCAGACACAAATAAAAGAGCTGCCCTTCATCAAACCAAAAAGCAAATGTTGAAAGATTTAAGCGTTTTTGTGTCGGATAAAAGACTTTGTGTCCACAATCTTCCTCCAACATGGAAAGATGATCAATTAAGGACGATGTTTTTGAAGCATGCTGGACCTAATGCCAAAATAACAGAGGTATGATTATTGTAGTGCAGTTGAATTAGAACCGTTCATTTGCTACCCAATCACAAGCCTAGGAAATTTGATACACATTTACAAAAAGTGCAACTGCACATCGCTCAAAAGAATGCCCACAAATTCTAATTTTTACTATATTATGTATAAAGCTCCTAAACCCTGCAATGTTTTTACCATATAAGCATAAATAATGGTACATCGAAATCAAATGTTCTAGGTTTGTGACTCAGGTTCCAGGTTCTGACAAGTTAAACAGATGATTTTTCGTTGAAGTAATTGATTTATATTTCTACTAAATGCATTTATGTTGTCTAGGCAAAAGTAATGAGAGATTTCAATTCGCTTAATCGGGATTCAAAAGAATTTGGATTCGTAACTTTTACTTCCCATGAAAATGCACTGACAGCTCTTCGCGCTATTAACAACAGTCCGAATATATTTACACCCAACAGAGTAAGTACATGAATTAGTTCGATAATTTTATAATTTTACCTGATACTTTGACTTGAATTACTTATTTAGTAAATACTCACATTTGTAATTATTTCAGAGACCAATAGTTGAGTTTTCCTTAGAAAATCGCAAGGCAATTATAGCTAAGGAAAGACGTTTGGAAAAGAGCAAGGAGCACAATGTACATATAAAATTCGATGAAGAAGTTGAAGAAAAGGTTTTAAGTAAAAGACAAAAGCGCAAGTTGAAAAACGCGGAGAAATCCAAAGTGACTAAATCCGAAGATACCATCGAGAATGAAAATGGGAACGAAAAGGAAACAGAAGAGCCCGTGAAGAAAAAGAAAAAAATCAGACAGAGGGAATTAGATGCAAGCATTCCAGAATTCGGTGGTCTGACAGGAAAAGAAGGTATAACATCTTTACCTAGTTTAAAAGCAAAAGGTAAAATTACGCGGAAAAGTTTGAAACCTGGAAAGAATAAGCGCAAACCCGAGCGTCGAATGAGAGAGCCCAAAACTCAACCGAAGAATCGCTCCAAGGATGACAGTGATAACATCGATCGTATGGTCACCAAATATAAAGCAACACAAGGAAGTACCAAAGGAGAGAAAAAGTGGTTTGATTAATAATCTTCGAAATGGTGTGTAATATTTTTTTTAAACAAATTGAACTTTAAAATTTGTATCAAGTCCATCTTTTAATTAGGTATATACATTGTTGCGCTTAATAAAAAACTATAAGAATTTGTTTTAAAATTTTCGCGTCACCAGCTCAGTAGCTTATTGATTGAGTTTTATTTCTCTGATTTATTGGTAACATACTCAAAATGTGCAGTCGTTCTCGAAAAATAAAAACAATTTAGCTCCCTATTTACCCCTGAGTATATGTATCATGTTAACCACCAGAAATTAATCTAATTATGGAGCAGCCCACGAGGAATTTATTATTATCAAACGAAGCGAAGAAAGGGATTTATTAATTAGCACATCGCGTACTATTTACTAGTTGGACTGATTTGAACCAACTATAAAAATAACCTGAAATATTGAAATATTTTGTTTGCAAATTAATTTAGCAGAAAGACCTTTTCAAACGCAGTGATAAATTATTTCCACTTGCATTGTTTTTTATATTTATTAACATGTTAGTTTGTTAGTATGTAGAATGAAACCTTCAGATGGGAAATAATACATATTTTAACTGTCTAATCGTAAGTAGTGAGCATATCCATCTTTTTTATGCGGAACTAAAAGCTTAAACGATGTAGCTTCGGCACTACTTTCATACATGCAATCGTTTAAGTAATAACAAGGGTACTGCGCATTGCTTTAGCGTAGAGGTTCAGCAGCAGTAGGATCCTAGTTACGGTGTCGTGTTCTTTGGCCAAGCACTGCAATTATTGTGCCAACTGCGAGTATACTCTACATTCTGTTTTATATCTTCAGTTTCAGATAATTGTCTAGTATTTCCGTGAGATTTAAACATAGGTCTCTGTCCTCTCCATCTGTGACCATGACCATATTGTACATGGAATTTTGTGCTGGTAGCAGTGTAGCTGCTGTTCTCTACTTTTCCTCTCGGTGAATGTAAATCATATTTCCTCCAATTACTTACCTACCAAATCACTTATCTACCTGTCCTTATTTACTATCACAGCACATATCACTCATTCCCCTCATTAGCTCATTATAGTTCGTTAGTACATAAGCAATAAAACAGGCTGCGGCATTCATGCATGCATGCAACGGCTCGGCTGCTGTCCTGGGACAGGAATGTCATAATGCATATTGAATGTTTACAACTGCAGGGAAACATTTCCGGGAAGATTGCCCAGGGTGAAAATCAGTATGAGTGAGAGAGATGAGGATCCGGCCACGGGCCAACAAAGTTAATAAATTAGAAATTGTAATTCAGTTGATGACGTGCGGATGAAGGAGAAAAGGAAAATTTAGGAGAACACAGGAGCTTTTACGATTAGTGTGTTTTTTGTATGTTGTGAGTCTGTGAGGTGCGAGCCGATTGAGATCTCAACTCAACTAATAACTATTGTTATTTGGGTAAGAGGTAAGAGTAGGACTGCAAGAAACTGCTCAGTCAGCGCCCAGCAAGAATGACAACATGTAGACTAACGAAGGTAGATAGATAGGAAATAGTGAGATTCAGTCCTTTGTTGTTTAGTACACTTGTACGAATTATAATTGAATCCAACGTTATGGTAATGAGGAATGCAAAACTTGTTTCGACAAAAAGAACTACAGTCTATGCATTTTTTATTTTACATATTTTTTTTTCCAATTTTATTTACATATTTTCTCGAATTTCAACAATCTATTAGCATTCGTGCTTTTAGAAATTTTTAACCCTAAAAGTACAGTGTAGGTACCTGTCCTCCACTTGAACCACAAATAGTTATGCCTAGGAAAAAAAATACAATTAGCATCGTTCGCTCACTATCGCATGATACTCCAATGGTAACTATCAATTCACCACCACCTCATCCCATTACCTTTGACAAATATGTAGTGTGAGTGTAATCAAAACTATATCGCAATATTCGCACAAGTGATCCAACGAGATACGCAACTATCGACAGGCAATATGCTCCTCGTAATCATATTGCAGTTCTCTCATAAAACGTAAAATAAACTCGTTGATTCATCTTAATTCATCCATTGCATCGTACCGTATTAGTTTTAAATTACGACAAGATTCTTATTTGAGATGAGGAATAAGTAGGAATAGGAGGATGCGTATTTAAATGTGTACGGAGGACAGCTGTTCTAATACTCTTCATCAACTCCCCTTTTCATGTAATCCATGTAGTGCCTCACACCTTATAGAACGCCACCCAAAAACTAATTCCACTTCTATCTGCGAAAACCTCCTCTCAAAATGGACTTCCAAACTGCCCAAAATAAATCTCGACTGCCTGTAACCTCATCGTAAGATGTAATCAATCTCGTGTAATCAAGTTTCCCTCATCACACAAATGGGCATAATTAGGTTTTATCTGGAGTCACTTCCCCATGATATGTACGTATCTATGCACAAACAAATAATGCACACATCTGTTCTGTACTATTAACACAGTATCTCATAAACATTATTTGTATTATTGTAATTCCTACTCCAATTCCATACGTAGCAAAAAAAACAGGAAGGACAACAGAAATTATCTACGTTTCTTTTTCATTCATTTCCATTTCAATTGAGAGTGGAGGTTGTGTGAGGTAGGTAGGGTCAAGGAACATGAAAATTTTGAAAGGATTTTTTTAATGCTTCCGTCCGTTAGCATTAGTCAGTATAGTTCTGTAGTATGTAATTAAATACAGAGATTGTAACGTTCGGCTGCTTTCCATCTTCCTGGAGGAGCGGACGAGGAGATAATCCTACTTACATGTCAAAGTTGATGACACTCCGTCTCGCATGGATAGTCTCTGACTTTTACAAGCTAATTACAATATCTGAACATACTACAAGAGAAAACTTGTCCGAGTCCGAGTCCGAGGGGGATAATAGGAATAGGCAATACATGATAATGGTACATTTGTTAATTTGTTGAATTTGCTCTCCCATATATATGTGATTGTGAATGACTGTGTCTGACAATAAATCCATCGTTCTGTAATTTCTCCTCTTTGACTAAATTCTTACAAGTGTAACATATAGGCATGTAGCAATAAAATAGTTATTGTGCTCTCCTCTAGATTTTTTTTCCTTCTCCCGACCGAGGAAGGGAGGGGGAAGGGGGACCGAGAGTGAGATGGAGGATTAACACGTCAAGGACTTAAATGCTGTCGTTGACGGTTCTCTTATGGAAAATTATTGGTTTCACAAATTAATGTTACGGAGGAGCTATGCTCATAAAACGTCCTCTCCTCTCTCTCACCTACCTGAGACGACTCATAATGAGCTGATTTTTTTTCTTCTTCGTCTTTCTGCATAGTCTCCTTCTGCGATTTGCGATAAAACAAATGAATGGCAGTACTAACCTTAAACTCAAAACCTCATCTCTTTACCATTACGCCTGAGTACATACTGGTTGGACAGTTGGACATACCGGTACAGGAACAACAGACAAGAGACCTGTTGTCTCAGCAGTTAGTGTACATATAGAGCTGAGGCTGTCTCTGTGTCATCCATCTTCCCTCCTGTCCTTCCCCGTCATCATCATATATTTGATATTTGACCATATTTTACTTTTTACACACACAGAAACACACATAATTTTAATTTTCCCAAAGCCCAAAGTCTCTTCTCCCTCCCTTTCCGTTTGACATTCTTGATTGTTGGGTCTTTCTCTCTATGTCCCTGTGTCCTCATACCTTAATACTACTCATGTACAAGTGGAGATCACTCACTATGTGCGACTTGACTCAAACAAAAATGACGGTCATCTCTTAAAACTCTGAGGCTATATCTTATATTACTCATAGAAAAGTGCCTATAGCCCATTCGAATTTTCATTTGACCACTCTACTGCACTGCAGCAAACGCATCATAAAGGACGCAGATTTGACCACAAGAATCAAGGAAAGAAATGAGAGAAAAAGCAGAGATGAGGCTCTGTCCGAGTTTACGCAACTTATCACGTCTCATATTGGTCAAGAGTCCAAAAGGAAGAAGTTCCTTCCAAAGCCAAAGATGTGTAGCAGTTGTATAGCAACTTACTCCTATTCCTATGTACAAAAAAAAGGGTCGGCAAATTTTTGTTTTTGGAGAGATGAGAGATCCATCATCATTTGAATCAGAAATCATAAATTTGGATGATGAACTAAACTGTATGACTATGACTATATGACTCGTCGTCTGTGGCTTTTTTTGACGGAGGGGGGAAGAGATACTTATTATTACAATTAGAGCTGATATATGGTATATAGGAGATGCTTACAGTTTATAGAGCTGATCTCAGTCTAAAGACTCTGTTTTGTGTGTAATGTGTTTTGATTCAGTGAGTAGAGTTGGAAGCTCTCAATTACAATGATAAGTAAGTTTGAGAGAGGACCATATAATAATAATTCGGAACATGTTCGCAGTGAGTGTGTACAGGGGAAGGAGAGAAAAGTTATGTAACCATGAAGCATAAAATCCAGGTTATGACATACTAAAAAAATTTCAAGTTGCACGTACTTATATTAAATAGAGTAAAGATTTTCCAATCTTCTACAAAATATATTCATTCATATATGTATAGGTTGTGTTTTATTAAATCATGTTTATACTCTTTGGGACGTATTTACTTGGCCACTTGTTTCGTTGGTCCCTCCGTACTTCTTCTTGGCCAAAGCTGTTGGCTGTACAGGCTGCTGGTGCCGGTACCGGTGCCGGTGCTGGTGCTGAGGCTGATAGTCACTCTTTGATGGGTATAACTTGTTGCTGAGAGAGAGAGAGAGAATAAAAAAAAAGAGAGATGCAACGTTTCTTCAATAATAATCATGGGTAGCTGAGAAAATGTGATACACACCTTCCCTTATTATTAAACTTGTTTTTCTCTGGTAACGTCCTCAACCCATTCAGTCTTCTTTTCAGTGCGATCGGAGATTCAGCTCTTGATTCTCTACTCAATCTTCATGTATTCTATTCCATGTAAGCGAAACATTTTACCATCTATTTTACCATTTTATCAAAAAGTTTTTTCAAATAAAATATCAAATACAAAGAAATTCATATCTCAAAATTACTAAAGTATTTCTCCTTGTCTAAATATTATTGTTGTGAAAACTAAAATATAACTTGTAATATACTCACCTTATTTGTACATTGTGCGTGTGAAACTAATATATTTCAAAGTCAATTGTGAATTACTACTAAAACTAAACTAAACCAGAGCAAAACATACCGACGGAATAAAAGTCTCAAGGAGGAAAGTGAGCCAACGTAGGCTCATTTCAAAGTGCTGGCACATACACACTATTTCCTCTTCCTGTCACGCGTATTTTAATCTCTAACTGTTTCCTCTTCACGTACGTCTTCTGTCACTGCGGCACTGGCACTGGACAGCTCCGGCCGGCTAAAAAACCCAAACTATAAAAGGACATTTTTTTAGTAAAAAAAACCCTTTGACCGCATTTCTCTGTGCAATCCGGTCCATTGAATTTTTTGGAAAAAAAACCCTTGTCCATTCTTGGAAAGTTGTGCTCATTTAATTAGCTTGTACTCTGGGGGTTGAGATATTGTATAGATGTATAGCATACCATACATGGGCCTCAGGTTTCAAGATTTTTTTTTGTTCCAGGGGCAAAGACTGACACTGTGTCGGTGTTCTACCTGTAGATGATAACCTAAAAGACTCTGTGGCTACTGTAGTATGTGGCTCAATAATTTAAAAAATTGTTTTTTGTTTTATTGATTTCAATAACATTTCAGAGTATCATTTCAAATAGGAAAGGCTCAATGTGTAATTCATGACAGTAGACTTTAATCGAGACGGATCTAAACGGCAGGAAACAAGATTTAGAGAATTGGGTCATGCGTCATTTATTTAGTAATGTTTTGCAATACTTGCAGTTTTGTTCTGATTTTACTAAATTATATGGTGAGCATAGGGAGGGAATTAAATTGAAAGGAATCGTACTTCGTCAGACTGATGGTTAGAAAGAGAGAGAGAGAGGGAGAGAGGTGAGACCCGACGGAGAAAATTCGCGTAGATTTGGAGCTAGATTGAAGGGCATACTATGGTACTATGAGTCTGTTTGATCTTGACATTGGAAGGAGAGAGGAATGAATGGTAATGGTAATGGTATATAGTAAGTAATAAGTAGGAGTCGGAAAGGTCCAAAGGTCCTCTCTGCACTTGACGAACTGAGAAAATGATTTCGTTTTTCAAAGGGACATCATCTGCATCATCATCATGACAGACTGCATTGAGAAAACGTGAATCTGACAAATCGGAAAAATTTGCCTAAAGTTCATGTAAAATGTATTTGTGAGCAAAAAGTAGAAAACTAACTTTATAACCCCAATTGGATAATGTAGGTTTGTAGTGAAACAGGTTTTTCTTTTCTTCTTACTCAGTCTTTGTTGCTCTTCTTCATGAATCTTCCCCATCTTCGAAACACATCTCACCTTCATCGTCATCTTATGGTGTATTGTAAAAGTATTTCTCTTTAAAAAATTTTCTTACTTCTCTCGCAGACGATGCATCCGTTACTACAATTTCTCCTGCTCAGCATCCTCACAACATTTGCCGCAGGTCAACACTCGTTCTACTCTATTAATGGACAACCAGCTCCTCCTGCCTCCCAGTATCTCACCAGCCAACAACCAAATTTAGCCAGTGCTCACTATGGAGGAGGAAACCCAAATAATTACCCACCACCAACCACCCTGTACAATCATGGAGGCAATCAGCAATTAGCCTATGGTCTGAGCAGTCAACCAACTCAACAAGCCTTCCAAATCTACAATCAGGGTCCAAATCAAAATCAACCTGCCAGTCCCAGTCAACAGCACTATGCCTACGTCCCCGCTCCCAGTCATCACCAACCACAACAACAACAACAACCGCAGCAGCCGCATTCCCACTCCCCGCAACAGGCTCAGTATGGAGCTCATCATTACGGAGCCAACCCGGCAGTGACCAATGCCCTACCTCAATCCACATTCCAAGCTCAACCAACATCCCAGTACGCTCAGTACAGCTCCCCACCACTCACTGCCTTCTCATCCCAACAACAACAACAACAACAACACCCGCAACAATTCTCCAGTCATCCCCAGGCAGCCTATATCGGTGTCGGTGTCGGACCCACTGTGGCTCAGCAACTTCCGCAAAATCAATTTTCCCAGCGTCAGCTAGCCTTCTTTCAACCGGCTCAGCCACAGCAAGGTCATGGAAATGTGTACAGTGGTCTACCGGGCATGATCTCCAATCCCACTCCCATCACACCCTTGACTAGATTCAGTCAGACACCCACTTCTGCCGTCCCGGAACTGAACCCGAACCAACTGTTGAGTCGGCGAGGACCTTTCGATGGCATGATAAATCGGTAAATATCCAATCAAACAAACCAAATGCTATAGTATACTAATACAATAATTAACTATTTCTTTACATATACCGAACCGACGAGGTAAAACATACTATAGGGGCATCATCTGATAGGCTATCATCTAATATTTTTACGGAGCACATATGGATATGGGAAAACTGAGGCGTACTAATCCCTCAAAATATCTAGTGTGTGTGTATAAGTATCCTTTGTAGTATATAGTTAACACGGCGATAATTATGATTGGAGATTGTTTCCATTGACATAGCTCGCACGAACCGTCACGTTTGAAATACTATGCGGGCGGATTGTATCAACTATATAGTCTATAGTTTAACTCATACTCCACACGAAGGAAGGATTGTTTTGATCAAGATTATTGTATTATATTTATCTCATCAAGCGTCGTCGTCATCATCATCATTCAAAGTGTGAAACAAAGCGTATGCACACGGAGCTGATTTAATTTAGAATTAGAAGGGCAGAAGGACGCATTGTGTACAGGACTGGGCAGAAGTAGAAGGATGTGAACTTAACACGACAATAATTATTAGGAATTAAAAGTCACTATTATAAAAGTGAACTGGTCAGAGTCTCACTGCACTGTATAAGGGAAGCATCTCACACACACAATAACAGAAGAGACTCGCACAACGAGGTTTCATTTCTAATTACCCACCGAGTAATTGTTGTTTTGTCAATTTTTCATTTATTTCACTTTGTTTTCTTTCCTCCTTATACACTTATACCCCAACTACATCGTAGGTACTCAAACTCAGCTAAATGGTGTTCAGTGTACCGTAAAGTAATTAGTGCGATTAGAATAATATCATTATCTATTCCGTCCGTCTCCGTCTCCGTCTCCGTCCGCGTAAGGAGGAGTAGGGACGAGAGACAAGACACGTACAGACATAGTCTCCATCTCACCTACCTACCTACCTACATACCTACCTACATACATACTTGAGCACACTCCATTATTATTCCTAGCTTGTAATACTTGCTCAACCAACAATCTGTATCCTCAACGTCCAAGATTTTTTTTTCTCCAATTCTCTCTATAGCACTATATAACACTTGTATGAAGTATGAAGTATGACTATATAGTCGTAGTGTTTTTGTATTTTTTTTTGAAATTGTAATGCAGCACATAGGCCTGCTAGTAAATAACTGCTCCTTGAAAGTGGACATGAGGGAAACACTTGTATGGTGACTTCTTGCTAACTTGGTAGCATCGAGTTAATTGAGAATCCATTCACCAACATTTTACAGCCAGTCAAAAAATTTGTGCTCTAAATTAATGTGAGATTGAGCCACTTTACTCGAGCAGCCATGTATATGTATGTAATAGGCTTGTGTGGAGTGAGTGGACTGCTCAAATTGGAATTTATATTCAGTCGACTCTGTGATTTTCTTGTTTCAAATATCAAAGTTATGTAGGTACACTGTGTGTGTGTGTTATGTATATGTGCCTTTTGTGCGGTTGCCTCCATTTCCTTTATATCCTTCCTTATCTTTTACCAGTCTCTGTCTCAGTCTCCATCATGAGAGATAGACTCCTGATTGGAACTCCAGTCGGAACTACATTTATATATGCTTTCCATTTCTTTCCTCGTACAATAATACAATTACAATTACCATCAATAATTTCTGTCTATTTGATTGATTTCATTTCTTATTGTTTTCTTCTTTTTTTCTTCTTCGATTTTCTAAATGCTCGGAGCAAGTCAGGCCAGGAGCAGGCGAGGAACGAGTTGTTAGCGATGAGTTATTAGGGTTTATTAGTCCGTATGCTCTGGTCTTGGGTCGTCGTCGTCATATAGCCTCCATGGGCTCCGGCCGGCAGAAATAATTCCCCATTTTACATATCTATTTATCCTCATTTTCACTATACATGACGACAAAAAAAATAATGAACAACACGATAGTCAGTCAGTCCATTCAAATTGCACCAGCTCAACAACAACAACAACAACATTTTTTTTCACATCATAATTTATGCAACCATATCTATGATTAAAAAAAAAATCAGAACCGCCTCTCAATGTATATGGCCACCCAGTTTAGTTTATATAGTTCGCTCTTGTACTACGAGTTCCTTCCTAATTAAATTTTGACGTTCACACATCCCAACTTTAATTTCTCTAATTTTTAAAGTTTGGCTTCTACTTCCACTTTGGCCAAATACCCTGACGACAAAGGTACATAGCATAGCAAAGGTTTTTCATTAGACCGTCTTGACCTTGAAATGTACCATGTACTAGCTAAGTACAACCGTGAAACTTTCATCGGAGATTTTTTTTTACTTTCCTACCAGTTGCATTTCTTTTGGCTTCGGTCGTCGTAGTTCGGATATTTTAATTTGCTCAAATATTGCAGTGTAAATTATCCATTGAGTGAGTCAGTTGTGTATTTCAGTGTGTTTTAGAATATGCAAATATTTGGTTTACTACGTAGGCATCCCGGCATCCACGTCCTGCGCGCACTACATTTACACGCAGAACATATAGAGAGAAGAAAATATGTGGAATGTGAGGAATGGCGACACGGTTAATGAAAATAAAACATGTTTAATGCGCTTCATAAACAATGCATGAATTATATTATTCCAATGTGGAATTTATAGTGAGAGACTCCTAGAAAAATATCAATGGAAATAATATGGGCAAAGTTGAAGTTAAATTAATGCTTTATTATTTTGTGTTCTTCCTCTCTCATGTTTATTCTCTGACCTATTCTCCTCTATATGCGCGACCTCCCCCCTTTATAGTTGCGCACTTAATTTCCAAACTGTCTGCATTATTGTAAGTGCAGTTCCCATTTGTGTACATTATGAGAACCTTTTGTTGTGTTCTTCGTCTTCTTGGATCATTTTTGCAGGTTGCAGGTTAGAAGGTGTAGCGAATGAGACGGAGGGAGAGAGAGAGAGAGATTATTAAATATAGACTGATACTGTATTTATTTTAGAATTGATGCAGTGTGTCAGTCTGACTATAATATAGTGAGTATAAAAATAAGGAAACTTGGACTTGTTGATCTAGTCAATCTTTCTACTATCTGCATTAATAGGCTACATTCAAAAGATGAAAGACACACACACACACACACTCCGACATGCATCCAGCTCTACTTTACTCATACAGATAATTGTAGAGTGCAAGCCGCACTTTCACAAGTCAATTGCCAGTCTCTCTCACTCCATAACACGTGCACATCCGGCCGTGTAATGTGCATTTATACCAATAATTATTACTCACATTATCATCATCATAATTATTATTTATGTATTTCTCGTCGGCTCGGAAGATTCTATTCAAATCCTCACGTAGTAGTACCTATACATAGAATCAAGGAATTTTTATGAGAGGGGAATGTTCTTTCAATTTTTCTGACAGTTTCGATAAATTCCTAAATTCCTTATATCTGTACATAACATATTTTATAGTTATGGCGCAGAGCTGCCTTTATGCTGTTTTTGAGTTTTTTTTGATCGAGTTTTCTATTGTAGTTATTGGAGCATATACATATGATGGGCTCTAATCGTAAGTTCTAGTTTGATTAAAAATTGTTTTCCAATTTGTCTTAGATCATTGCTCCAAGGACAAGCTACTTAGCATGTACAGAACTTTAAAAAGTAGACGCTCACCATAAATAATACATACAAAAAAAATTAAATATATTTACGAGATGAGGATTGCCGATTGGTCAGATTTGTATGTTAATCGTGAGAAAGGTAAAGGCCTAGGTACTTTTATAGGTTCTTTGTAGAAAATTAGAGATGTACATAAATACACGCTCCGAGATAATATTTTCTTTTTATTTATGATGGCGTTGTTAATCCTGTTAACGGAGATTTTTAGATGACATATATAGTAAATAGTACGGACATGATGATGAGAGTTTACTATTTTACTACGCTGATACAGTCGTTTAGGTTCCAACTCACTTTTCTTGAAATCTTGAAATATGAGAGCAACTTGAGCTCTTCAGCCAGCTTCCTGCCATTCCCGAAAAACGAGATTAAATAATTTTTTTTATGGAGTAATGTTTAATTATAGCAGATTTATTTATGAGAGAAGCAGGTTGCGAGGAGAATGTAAACTATAGGGACTGATTTGATTTCTTTTTTGAATCGCGGTTGAGTTAATTTTGGGACATACGAGGTGAGTCCCTGTGAATTATTATGGAGGATCGAGCTTCCTGGGGCAGGAGATATGGAGATGTAATTATATTCTAAGAAAGTGTGGAGCGAGAGAGAGAAAATTCTTAATGTTTACTTGCTACGAAATTTAATGAACTGCATCTGACTGACTTTTTGGAAGTTCCATTAAGTTTCTTTCAGTGTATTTCATTCTAATAGGGAAGATATGATTCCGCAAGTGCTCGCAATACACACAAGAGAGAATGTCAATCAGAAAAATGTGGAGTCGAGAAGGCGTCTGTCGGTTCTGGTTGGGAAGAAATTGGCAAGTCGACATAGTCACGTAGTCAGTTGGACAGATAACCACACAGAGCCGTACTTATGTAGTTAGGCACTTATGTTATTCGTCCTGCATGTAGGTAGGATTCCACCAACATCTTCATAAATGCAGTAGTAGTAGTAGTGTCATGGACTTATTCCCTATTTTCCTTTTGGCTCACACACCGACGACGACGACGACCAAGACGAAGACGAAGACGACGAAAAACGAGGAAAACGAGATTTCACTCTCTGACTTGGTAGTGTTTTGATTGGAAAACTGGTTTAATCATTTTTCTTTTACAATGAATTTTGTTGTATTGAGTAGCTATCTCGTCCATTGCGTACCTCACCCTATAGCTTACTTACTACACATAGGAATCTACCCACAGACAGACACTGCCTCACTCTCATCAGGTAGTTGTGTGTAATGCAATCATCTTGTTTTGAAGGGTGGACTCAGTGTAACTTGAGTACGTAGGCCGAGGCCGAGGTCGAACTGGGCAAGGCCAATTTATGGGCTAAAATTCGAAATTTAATCGATTACAAAAACATTATTGCAACAACCCTTTCCGTTTTCTTTCTGTTTTCACGAAGAAGAAGAAGAAAGAAAGAGGACCCAAGCCCTATACCTCTGCTCTCGATGGCTCGCTAAGAAAATGTTGAGTGCTGTATGGTCAGGGTATACAGCTTTGGATTTGGAATTGGAGTTTTTTAGACAGTCCCACATATCGTGAAATGAAATCCGCAATCGATGTGTAGTCTACAAACAAAAAACCGTGTAACTTCCCGCTGTAGGAGAGTGCATATGAACGTGACTATCTGGTATAGGACTATAGGATGAACTTGAGTTTAAATAAATCTAGTTATTGCACCGGACCTAAAAGTTATGACATAGTTTGTACGGGAAGGTAAAATGTGCAGGATGTACATACATACATGGTGGACCTGAGCTGCATGTTGATGTTCACTTGAGCTGCTGCCTCCACACATTTTCTAAGCCAGTGAATACTTAGCATAAATGAGCTAATATGGAGGACCAACAGGTTTTTAGAATTGAGAGTTTTCAAAAGTCCACGATCGATAATGATAATTATTAATTAAGTCAACAATTACATTACAATTCGGCAAGTTTCTCCTGGTTGGGAGCACACTTTTCAGGACGTGTTCCTTTGTAATCATTTTTAATCGTTCTACTACTTGTATGTGATATGTAGCCTAGCTATTATCTAGTTTGAATTATAATTTGTAATAACTTTGTAATATTTTGTAGAGCTAAAGAATGGATGCCGTCTCGCTCCAAAAAGACCAAGTCCCGAGTAGTAGGGATAGGGAATAAGCCGGTGTACTCCGTGGGGATGACCGAGATGAATCGGATACCAAAGCCACCCAAGTATCCGCTGTATGATATGCCAAGCATGGCCACCCCGCCACCCCCTCCCCTCATGTCTCCCATGTCTCAAATGCCTTCCAACATGTACAGCTCCTTCGCTGTTCCACCCGCGGCTGGACCTGGCGGTGGAGGTGGAGGTGGACTCCTCTCATCCGGATCCTCTCTTCAACCTCAACGCGGCGGTCGACCCTCCCAACCACAAGGTCACAACGAGGGACACGGTCATAGTCACAACAGCCACAGTCACGGTCACAGTCATAAGAGACCCACGGCTCATCAAGGAGCTTCTCCACCCCGCCGTGTTAAAAATTCAAACAAGCGTCGCCGAAACCGACCCCCTCCACCACCACCACCCCCACCATCTCAAAAATACAGGAGTAACAAGCGTCAAAGACCCCGTGGAAAGCCAGCTGGATCATCTATCCCTCGGAACACTTATTCAGCCCACCAGACGATAAGTGATGGTTTCGACCATCCGATGGCAAGCAACGTTGCTCCAGTAAACAGTCCTCCACTGGGAAGACCACTCGGCTATGATGAATACATGAAGAGACCCACACACAGCTTTACGGATGACCCCTGGAATTTCGATCCCAACGCACAAACCTACAACGAGGGGATGAATACTCATGCCATGAAATATAATTACGATCCTTTAGGTGAGTCTCACATAATTAGTGGACAAATATACAGTTTAATTAATAATGTAATAAATTAATAAGCAAATAACTAACTGTTTGATGGTAGGTATGAACGCACTGGACACATCGGTCCAAACACATTTGGACATCAATAAGATGAGCTACCCCGGAGATATTATGAATATGGAGGCGATGAAAGAGCCTGCTAAACCATTAAGCAGTCAACTCGGCGGTTGGGACTTGCCCCCATCAACCTACCGTACCAGTAATTCCCCGAGTCGGAGTAACGACAATGGTAACGACAATCGGAACGACAATCGCAACAATAATCGAAACAGCAATAGCAACAGCAACAGCGGAAGTTTCAGCCGATTCGATGACCAACATGGTGAAGGTTCCGGAGTTCAGTTTGATGAACTTCAACCCTCCACCACGACGAGGAACAGCTTCAATCAGAATCAGTACGACTCGGTCACGGAGGCAAGCATAGTGAAGGCAGAGAGTATTGATGCTATGACTTTACTAAGTTCCTCTGGGGATGGGGGAATGATTGAATTCGACTTGGACTCACCCATGAAGAGTAACAATTACAATGACTACAAATTATCGGACCATTACAGTCCATCCGGCAACAGTCATGTGTCCAATCAGCAGGACCAGTACCAAAGAAATAATAATAACAACAATAACAATAACAACAACAATAATTATGACTCATACTCACAGAACTACAACAGCTACTCAAGCGGGAACGGTGATTATGGATCCCGGACGATCCGTGCCAATCCTGTGGAACATGAACATGAGCCTCTCCTTAGTAGTAATAGTAATATTAATAATGATAATGATTCTAGTAACAACAGTCCCAGCAGTTCACTGAGCGAGGGCATGGGTCTATTTCATGACTTTATCAAAGATCCCAAACCTGGTTTAGGCAAGGCGCGAGCGAGACATTCACTGTATAAAGCTCTCATGAGTTAAATATTTAAAATCGGTGCTTCGTAATAATTACTGTTATTATAATTATTGTTATGTTTTTATACTTTTAATTTTGATACCACTCATTGATATGCTGATGCTTTTTTTTGATTTTATTTGGTTGTGAAACAAGTCACTACGTTTTATTATTTTTTTTTGTATTATTTTACAAAATCGCAATTTTATATAGTTTTTATATTTTTTTCATCGCGTATAATTGTCTGTATGACAGTATGACATTATTTATCTGACCGTCTTATACGATAATTATTTATCTGTAGTAGTACTGCACCACATATGCACTCTTCTACACACACACACACACGGACCCCAAATAATAATAATAATAATACCAACACCCACACAGGGAAGCGTGCCCATAATATGCTCTGTCGTAATCATTATGTTACTCTTATCCTTTTATATAAGTTTACACCCTCGTCCCCCTGGTTGTGTTGTTTCGGTATATTTCTTTTTCCTTATATTTTTTTACAAATTTTTTTTATGTATATTTTTATAAAGGACGATATATTTTGTAATAAAAACTTATTTGTCTGCTGGTTACTTACGAGAAATGATCTATCTCTCTCTCTCTCTCACTCACAAAATATGGGATTGATTTATACGCGCTATTAAAGCTTCTGACTTGCCTATACAATAATTATCATGTAATAACGACATTCCTGCACAAAACCAAGAGAACAGCTTGACTGTTTTTTAACTGGTAGTCCTTCAAAAAAATTTGTCAGTGGGCTCTCATCTCACACAGCCTGACTAGTGAGAATTGTTTATTGAAAGCCCGTATTACTCTCCTCTCTCTCAACGCGACGTTGTAAAATCCTATAGACTGCTGAGTAAACGCAATTTAATCGACACAATAAAAACCCAAAATTGGTGATCTTCATAAAAGTGCTGAGCATTTGTAGAGTCATAGTTTATAGCTTTTATAGGGTAAATAAGGAAAACTGGATAGACTCGTCTCGAAAGGATCACAGCTTGGGACAGTCATCACATCACCGTTCGTTCGGACTACATATACATATCGTCTGTGAAGAACCAAAATGACCCATATCCAATTTAAGCTACATTCAAAATGAGCTATGTCATAAAAATAAAATGAGAAACATGTGTCAAATGTTAATTAGGAGTTTTTGAAAGGTGTAAAATGTTCTATTTACATGCTTTTGAAAAGCGGAAAATGTTCTATTTGCATGTTTTTGAAAAGCGTAAAATGTTCTAATTCCATGTTTCTGAAAAGTTCAAAATATTCTAATTCCATATTTTTGAAAAGTGCAAAATATTCTAATTCCATGTTTTTGAAAAGCGTAAAATATTCTAATTCCATGTTTTTTAAAAGTGCAAAATATTCTATTTAAATGCTTTCAAGACATGTTTCAATATTTTTGTAGATAGTGGATATTGTTTTTAGCTACAAATGGATATGGGTCATTTGGGTTCTTCACAGACGATTTTACATACATATGTGCGGGTGTGAGAAATTTTAGTGGTTGCTAAGATTCCAAAGTCTTATCGTTCTACATGACGCAAATTAACTGCCATTTCCACCGCAATTCATAATATGAATTCGAATTCCCATTTACCTTTTTGAATATTAAATATAGTGTGGGTAGGATATAGGAAGGAATATCAGTAGTATAATCTATCAGAATTACTCACTCAGATTGCTTCAAGCCTATGGGCCTGGGCATTGAATTTCATTCACCAATGTGCATATAAGTAGATAGTATATTATATACTCCAAATGTAGGTACGTGGGATCTGTGAGGCATTAAAGATTCTCAATCAACACACCTACACATAGCAGCACTATAGGAAACTAGTGGAAATATTAAGTTGCCTCTCTCTCTCTCAAAAAAAAACTTGAGTGACAAGTGAAGTCAAGTCAAATTTCATCTGTACTTACGATCTGACTGATATTATAACGTAAAGGTCACTTGTTGGATGTGAGTGGCGATTTGATACGATTAGAATGCACACACAGGTGAGTAAAAAAGCCTTCTAGTTTTACAGAAAGACTAAAAAAAAATTTATTATGTGACTTTTGTGACAGGGACAATTCATACCTGGGCAGTAGTATAGTCAGATTCAGATAGTTGGATTCATTTTTTTATATTGCCTTCTGCCCCTTTTGTACCCTTTGAGCTGTATAGCTGTAGCCCCTTTAATATGCAAAACTCAACTATCTTCAATTTCCACCCACATTTTTCCATCATGCAGAGAGCGGTGGTCAAGCCATTGAAATTTGATGTCGTCATCAAGTCGACCAGAAAATCGAACGTTAAGAAATCAATTGAAAATCAGATGAGATATTTTTGTAAAATGAAATTCAATGAATATGAATGAAAAAATTGAAATGAAGTCATGCTGCTGCTGATGCTGATGTTAATCCGATGACTGGGACCTTTAAAATAAGCCAAATATGGGGGAACTTGTAATTACATGGAAAAACCCACACAGGTCACATAGTTGTACAGTTACGTATATAGCCTCCTTGCCTCTTGAGTGCATACATATTACGAGCGAGTGAGCGAGCCCAACTTCCCAAATCCCAACCCCAACACCACCACCACCACTACTACCTACATATATGGAACACGAACACATGCACCGAGAAAATTCAAGAAGATGGATCTTCCATCAGTCCCATGACATCTCCTCTCTCAAGAAAGTCTTGATAATATTCCCTTTTCATTCTCATATGCAAAAGCACACGTGTGTTATGTTTCACCTCAACACCTACGACTTTCTGGTCGTAGAAAAAAAATAAGAAACGAGAAGAGATACGAGTGTATATATACCTACCTACTACCTATATTCTCTGCCTACACAATCATAATATGTTACAGAGATTTTTTTTTCCAATTCATACTTTCGTGTGTGTACCGACTATAGTACCTACCTACCTACTATGTACTATGTACTATGGACGAGTATTTATGAACGTATCAAATGTTTATCTTTGCATGTTTTCTAAACTTTACATATGTACACATGTATGTATGCACATGAAGGGAGATGAACTCATACTATGTATGTACACTCGAGACTCGAGATGAGGGAGGGAGACACACAGAAAGAGAGATACTTCTCTAAGAGGAGTTTCTTACATTTCCTTAGGACGGAAGAAAATTTGAATCAAGTCATATTAGAGGCCTACACACTGCATATACATGTACATATGAATGGGCGGTTTATTTCCAGGGTCTTCAATAATCTCGAGCCAACAACAGACTGAACACATCTTCAGTTTTTATTTTACAGAACTGCATTTTTTCTCCTTGTATACATTACGCATTGCCTTTGCCTACTCCCAAACTTTATTTTTACCTTCACTCACCCTTAATACCATTGGAAATTTAAGTATGACATAATATATGCATGCTACTGATATATAGTCAAGTTGCACATTGAGTTAAAAGTCATTTAATGACACCGCAGAAAATAGATAGAAAATTTAGCAGAATTCATTTTCTCGCCCTCTCCTTCTCTGTGGTCATGTGATGGATGATGAACTCAAACTAAATACTTGGAAATCGGGATGAAATAAATAACGTAATTTATTTTCACACAATTATTGTCGTCATATAAGAGTTTAAATACAAAATTCTCCGAAGAATAATCTGACAAGGGTTTAAAAATCAACATAGAAAATGTTGTTGAAATAGTCGTGTAAAATTCATGTAAGTTTTTTTGTACAGCGCTGTAAAGCAAAAATGTCCTATCATAATAAAATTAATTTACTTCAGAAAAAAGCCGTGTATTGAAATTGTCACCTAACGACAACGAGATCAGCCCAAAAGGAGCTCATATCAAACTTGAGGCCACGTTACAAAGGATTTTTAAAAGTTAGGGAAATATAGGATCCTGGTAAAATTCAACAGGTTGTCCGTACAAGAAATTATGCGGGTCGGCCACATAATAATATTTTGACTATATGTCCCTATATACAATAACAAGCTTTTGTTCTCCGGCTCCGTAAACTACGTGAGCTTGTTTATTAGCCAGTAGATGATCCTTTGGCTCATCATAATATCATAGGAAATTATCTCCATCACCTATCATTTAGTGGTCATGCATGGATTAGTAAAATTATCATGTGTATCATTTAGAGGATTCATTTTTTCTGACCCCGCATGAATATGATGGTTTCCATAATATACATTATGTGCATAATAAGAAAATTCTCTGCGATAAAAACAAATTATTCCCATAAAAAAAAACTACAACAAATCATTCCACCTAAAATGCCAGAAAATATGAGAATGGAGCAGACACCATAGTCCACCAGTACCAGTACCAGTACCAGGGCCAGGGCCTATGTTACACTCTAATAATCTAGCAAAATTATTTATATATATAGAGAGGCACCAAACTTTTGCTTACATCTAATTATTGCCTGTCTCATTGTTGCACCTATGACGCACGAATTTTTTTTCAGGTCTACTTTCATAGGTCGAATTTCGACTTGGACTTCGGCTTCGACTCAAATGACCGACAAACCAGATCATCCGTGATTTACATAAATTTCCTACACACATATTATTATGAGCTCCGCTGTCTCTTTCCCTATACTATATTTAGACCCAAAATTTCTTATTTATGTAATAAAGTTGTCTTTCTTCCCCAATCGTAAGTACACAGCTTGTGTCTCAAAAAATGAAAGAAGGTATTTAGTTGTGTTTCGTCGGCTCGTAAGTAGACTCAAAGCACAAAATGTACTGATAGAAGAGAGTGGCTTTATTTTTTTTTTTAGGAAAGTGTTCTGTCAGAATTAGAGATGCCAGCTGGTCCTGGTTCCTCCGCCGACGCCGACTGTGAGTTAGTTCCAATAAAAATAGTGGAATGTAAAAATACCATTATGAGGCATATTCGCGGTGTAAAGGGCAAGAGAGAGAGAGAGAGAGAATACGGAAATTAGAAGGAAAGAAATAAGAAAGGATATTATTATTATTATTATGGTACAGCCTTTTGCTTTTCTCAGGGCCGGACGAAGAAAATGATTTTAGGCAGCAATTTATTTCCATATACAAAAACCACTATTTTGATTGTATTGATGGTTTTCTTTGGTAAAGCAAAATGTTGTATTTACATGTTTTTAGAAAAGTTTAAAATGTTCTTTTTACTTGATTCAGAAAAGTTCAAAATGGTCTATTTACATGTTTTGAGAAATGTGGAAAATGTTTTATTTTCATGTTTTAAAAAAGTCAAAAATACTCTTTTTACATATTTTTTAATACTGCAAAATGTTCCATTTACATGGTTTTTGAAAACTCAGGCAGCTTGGGCAGCCTGTGCTCCAGGGTCCAGACTATATAGGTATATTTTTAAAAAATTTGAATTAATTCTTCATTCTACATTTCAACCTCAACCCATACACCTACATTTCGTCTACGAGGAACCAAAATGACCCATTTCCAATTTATGCTAGAATTAAAATGAATTAAATATTTTTGAAAAGTGCAAAATGTTTTATTTACATATTTTGAGAAAAGTGGAAAATGTTTTATTTCCATGTTTTTGAAATGTATAAAAAAAATTATTTTCATGTTTTTCAAATGTACAAAAACATTTTATTTACATATTTTTGAAAAGTGCAAAATATTCTTTTTAAATATTTTTGAAAAGTGCAAAATGTTTTATTTACATATTTTGAGAAAAGTGGAAAATGTTATATTTCCATGTTTTTGAAATGTATAAAAAAAATTATTTTCATGTTTTTCAAATGTACAAAAACATTTTATTTACATATTTTTGAAAAGTGCGAAATATTCTTTTTAAATATTTTTGAAAAGTGCAAAATGTTTTATTTACATATTTTGAGAAAAGTGGAAAATGTTATATTTCCATGTTTTTGAAATGTATAAAAAAAATTATTTTCATGTTTTTCAAATGTGTACAAAAACATTTTATTTACATATTTTTGAAAAGTGCGAAATATTCTTTTTAAATATTTTTGAAAAGTGCAAAATGTTTTATTTACATATTTTGAGAAAAGTGAAAAATGTTTTATTTCCATGTTTTTGAAATGTATAAAAAAAATTATTTTCATGTTTTTCAAATGTACAAAAACATTTTATTTACATATTTTTGAAAAGTGCGAAATATTCTTTTTAAATATTTTTGAAAAGTGCAAAATGTTTTATTTACATATTTTGAGAAAAGTGGAAAATGTTTTATTTCCATGTTTTTGAAATGTATAAAAAAAATTATTTTCATGTTTTTCAAATGTACAAAAACATTTTATTTACATATTTTTGAAAAGTGCAAAATATTCTTTTTAAATATTTTTGAAAAGTGCAAAATGTTGTATTTACATGTTTTGAGAAAAGTGGAAAATGTTATATTTCCATGTTTTTGAAATGTATAAAAAAAATTATTTTCATGTTTTTCATATGTACAAAAACATTTTATTTACATATTTTTGAAAAGTGCAAAATGTCTTATTTACATATTTTTGAAAAGTGCAAAATGTTTTATTTACATGTTTTGAGAAAAGTGGAAAATGTTTTATTTCCATGTTTTTGAAATGCATAAAAAAAATTATTTTCATGTTTTTCAAATGTACAAAAACATTTTATTTACATATTTTTGAAAAGTGCGAAATATTCTTTTTAAATATTTTTGAAAAGTGCAAAATGTTTTATTTACATGTTTTGAGAAAAGTGCAAAATGTTTTCTTTCCATGTTTTTGAAAAGTCTCAATATTCTTTTTACATGTTTTTGAAAAGTGCAAAATGTTCCATTTAAATGTTTTTTGAAAATTCAAGCATCGGAGGCTGCCTGCGCTGGGCGCATTATCCGGCCCTGGCTTTTCTTGTTGCCCCTAAAGTATACATAGTATAGTAGTAGTAGTGCCCAAGATGACTTTCTGTAGATGTTAAATAGTAGGCGATGGGATGGGATATGGGATGTGGATGAAGAATGAAGAATGAAGAAGGTACGTCGTGTAGTAGGCGGATAGTGGAAGATGCCGAAGAGGGTCTATCTACATGGTGAAATATGTTGGAAATAAAACGAAATAAATATCGACCTTCTGACGCACCCTGTACATGGAGGAAGAATGGTGGTGCTTATGGCTCGTTCGTGAAGGAGAATGAGATCATATGTAAGAGACCAGGCTGTGGCCGCGGTTGCCATGACTACGCTTCAGTTTCCCTTGGAACTGTTGCCACTTGCCACTCCGCTACGCTACCACTACCTCTCCCTCGCCTCACTATTTTATCTGTCCACATTAGTCCACAAGGCACATGCGTTCTATTTTTTCTCATCAATTTCAGTTTGTGAGTCTTCTTGGAGTTAGGAGCATAGGCACTCTCGGTACTCGGCATCGGCTACAGGATACCCAAGTTGAATAGTCTCGGCAGAAGATAGATCCACCAAAGTCAAAGGGAAATTCATAGCTCAGCCTTCCTTTACCGATTCCTTCCTTCGACTCTCTTTAACTCGTCATCAGCATCATCATCATCATCATCGTACGAAATTATTTCTTAACCTGAGTCTTGTGTAGGAAACATCACTTACTCATTACACTTGTGGAGGAGCAGTCACTCAGCAATTGAGCATCTCATCTACTCATCTTAGTTCGTCAACTACTCCTTTAGACAATACTTGACTGTGCTCTACTCTACAACTTCTGTGGATCTCATCCGTCTCGGAATTTTAAACTTTACATAAAGAATCTCTTCTATTTTTGGGAACCGGCAAAAATTGTGAGTGATTTTTATAGCTACTCCCATTATTTCCACTGTGCTCTTTCCTGTCAGTGTCATTTCAGAGGACTCAAGTCTCATTTTGAGACGAAAAACCCTGTTTTTCCAACCAGGTGGTTTTTTTGAGAAAGACAGAGAGAGAGAGAGAGAGCATTTAAAATGCTAATTGTATTGTGTGCTGGTGGTTGTTGGATTGCACATGATGATCATATCTTTTGTGTGCTTCGTGTTCTCGAGTAGTTAATACCTTATGTATCTCTCTACATATCTCACGTACTACCCCGACAATATACGTGTAGTGTGTAGGCAAAATAATATAAGGCTCAAGCCCAACATATTATACATACGTATATATACTTATATTCTATATATCATTAATATCATAGTCACATCATTCTTCAACTCACACTCAGGACCAGGACCTGTTTTGCGTGCAGGGCTACTTGTTTGCACATTTTATTTACGCTCTCTTCTTAACTCAAAAACAAAAAAGCTCTGTGGCTTTTAATTCTTATCTATCTGTGGTTCCTATATGACGGTTACGGTTGACGGTCTGACGGTTCTTGCTTTATTCTTTGGTTGTTGGTTGTAGATTTAAGATGTTGTGAGAGCGTACTTACTTACCAAAAATAAGAAAATGATTAGGATTACTTACGAATTACGACTTTACTTACGTGCCAATAATAATTTAACTATTATCCTAAATACACATAAGTACGCCCATTACAATGTGAAATTTTGTAGAGTCTCGCTTGGATGTTGGAAGTTAGTTTTAGTATTTATTGTTATTACTTAAATACTTTTGAGTATGTATCTAATGTCTAGTGAGAGAATTTAAATTGTGGTATTATAGGGAGTATAGTTGGTAGTTAGTACATACGACCTTTCCCACTAACAACTGGTGACTGGATACATTCGTGTCTTCCTTTGTCGCAATAATAATAGCTAGGTAAGGTAGCATTCATTTGAGCAACAGACACAAAAAAGAAATACTAAATAGTTTTTGACACGTCATATGATATGTATAGCTGGCTATATGGCTCTGTTGACTGTTCATTAGACGTGTCTTCACTATGATCCATAATTTATTATTAGAAGTAATTATAATATCAAGAGGGAAAACTGCAGATGTTGTCTCAATTGAGTGACGATTATGCTTTCAAGTCATGAATTGAATTACTTCATTGATTTGGTAAAATTGAGTCCCTCAGCTTCAGTCACTGGCTCACACTGTTGCTCCTGACACACTGCAAAACATAAATGTTAGCATACATTATGGATAATATAAGCTCCAGCGAATGGAATTAAAATTAATGACGCATGCCAGAGAGTTGAAAAAACAAAGTGAGGTTAAATACTACTACATAGTGTACATAGATTTAATTCAAGATTAACCAAGGTTTTTTTTTCTGACAAGGAATTCTCTGACTTGACTCTCACTCCTTCATCCCTCACTATAGATTATACGCTTCGGCTTCATAGTTGTCTTCCCTACTATATACACATTTATTATTATTTGAAAAGTAGCATGAGAGAAAATGAGTGGCTCTTTTTTAATGCCACTTGATAATTTTTTTTTCTATATCTCTCTCCTGACTCTGGAAAATGAAGGAAATCCCCTAGGATGAGAACAGTATGCAAGCCGCAAAGGCAAAGTTGTAGTTCAGTCAAGGTGTATATGGAGTGTACATGTTCGTGAAGATGTTTTTGAAAAAGACGGGTGACGAGATGGCGACGGCACACCCCAGTTTTTTTGATTGTCTGCCAAGGAATTCTCTGTTAATTTTTTGTCCGTGTGCTAAAGTCAATAGGTATTCAGAGACTATTTTTAAACAGTCAAGACACTCATCGTCAGTTTTGCCGTCAGGACTTTGTCGATCCTCATCTCTCGAGTCCTATTCTTCATTTATTTCTTCTCTCTCTCTCTCTCTCTCTCTCTCGGTCCCCCCCAAAACAGCCGAGTGAGATCTTTATGACTGTGAGTGTCGAGCGAGCGAGAGAGCGGACGGGCGGACGAAAGAACTTGCTCAATGTAAATGTGCAATTCGTATGTCATCATTCATTTCCATCATGTAAATGTAAAATTCATCACTCCAATACAATTTTCGACATTTTTACCTTGTCGAGTCAATAGAGTGCATATCTGTAACAACATGGATTCAGAGAGACCATGGTTGAGGGCAAAAAGGAAGCAGGCAGACGCTTCAAAAATTCCTTCTCTCCAACAACATTAATAGTCAAACAAATGAGCTATGAATGAGTATATATGGAGTATTGTATGTGAATATATGTAAATATAATAATACATCTCCTGCCGCTCTGTTTAATTCTGTTCTCTCTCTCTCTCTGTTGACTGTTCTATTATGTTCGTCTCCGCTCACCGCTATGGCTATGGTTCGGCGGATGGTATAGTTCACTTTACTTGTATCTGTGTGTGTTGTTTGTAGCGAGGAAAAAAAAACTAATTCAGTGAAATATAAGTTTGGGTTTACAATGCATTCAGTCAAGGTTGTTCGTACCCTGTACATATTTACATAATTATATACGTACCTGCACGGTAGAAAGAGAGGGAAGGAAAACGAGGGAATTATGCCTCAAAGCTCAAGTACTAGTAGCTATAATATACTCCTGCGGAAGATGCAGTTGGTTGCATGCATAAACTAAACTCCAGATTTTGTTCGAATATTAACTTAACACAACACTAAATATCTTATATATGCAACCCTCCAAAACTCATATTTTTAGAGCCCATACATCTCTACTCATGTTCGGTGTGGTACCTGGTTGTACCTTTTATTAATATTTTGCAAATTCTGGCCCTCACTCTCAATCGCAGTAGACCTTGAGATTTCCTTTTGCTGTCGTAGTTTAGCATTTGGTGTGGGTAGAGGAAGCATAATATATGACGGTATTTTAATCTACATCCCATTAATTTGATTACGGCTCATTTCAGCCAGCTAGTGTGCACATTAATAGGAAAGTCATAGGCTACATAGTATTTAGTATTATAGAAGTATACATATAATAATCCCAGGAAAAGAAAAGTTTCCGCGTTCTACCTCTGACTCTGAATGCCCATAGAGATTTTATGATCTCGATTTCCATTTATTCCCTTCCTGCAATTTTGTTGGGCTAATTAATATTAGTTGGGCGCGTTGAGAGTGGTGTATAGATTGAACTAATGCTTTCCTGATGAGTTTCCGATGTGAAAATGATAATCATCAGCAAGTTTTATTGTTTGATTGACTTCCATTGGATTCTACTGTTTTTATTTTTAAATTACAACATCCTTCTATTTTGTAGATTGGATTGTACCTATTTTCTATTAATTCACATTAATATGAATTTTATATTGATATTTCTTATATATTCTTATTTTCCAGGTAATACAGTGAAAAATGGCAGACAAACGTATTCCCGTCAAATTATCTGACTCTTCCGTTCTTGACACCGAATTCAGTTCCATTCGGGAAAGGTAAGACAGTTTTTATGAATATGTATGTGCTTTAAGCTTTTCATAATAATAAATGTGTGTATACTAAAAGGTTTTTTTTAACTACCGGGCTTCTCATGGAGAACAAGAGTATAAAGTAAACCAACTCTGAGAAAAAATATATACTGTACGAAGAATTTATGTCTCAAGTGTTACACTTTATTCTTTATTGTTACCAACGAGGCGAAGATACTTCAAATGAATATTCTTTGTTTAGTAGCATTATTGCTTTGTTTTGGGCAATTTGGCTACATGCCGGCCAGCTGGATGGATTTGTCCCTGAAAACATACTTGTTTTAGGGTTAAAATAATTTCAGAATTATTTACATTAACTTGCTCAGTTTGATATACTTTTACTTCTAGAAAAAAACCTAAGTAGTGTACATAAGCTGTACCACGTGCTAAATACATGTAAGAAGATAAATTTAATGCTTGGTATTTCATGGTTGTAAAACAGCGAGAAATATTTGCTTACCAATCCGAAATAAGATTTCCGATAGTTACGATATAATTAAACAGTGTATAAATATTAGTGTTACGCTGGGTCTTTTGGCAAATGCTACGATAGCATGACTGAAATATATTTTCTGTCTCCCTCCACGTCCATTTAACTAATGTTTGATACACTCAATTTCAGATTTGATGCCGAGATGAGGAGAATGGAAGATGAAATGAGCAACTTCCGTACTCAGTTGTTGCAACGTCAAGATAATTTCTTCAACAAGAGGTATTTTTTCAGCTGAGAAATATGTCTGATGACTACCTCACATATCTTCTTGTCTACTACTACTAGGGAATGAAAGGAAATTAGAGTTAGAGCTAGCAGGGCTTTTTTGTATTTAAGTTGATATCGGATTGACGTTAAATGTAAATTGAATTTATTTTTAAATATCTTATCGTTTTCTAGTAAATATTTTTTAAGTGTCCGTAGTAAACAATGTAAAATGCAATGCATAAATAATCAAAAGTAATATACATCTTTGTGTCAGGATAAACTGATCAATAATGATAAATCTGTAGGAAATTAATGAATTTTTCACGCAGCTATTTAACAAATTTAATACTTAAAAATAATTAACAGGCAATTAAAATAATTAGGTAATGGAAGAGTATTCATAAAAAATATTAACCGTAATTATTAATACTAATAGTTTCCTAGACACAAGTGCTGATCTGATCAATTCTTCTTCTTTTACTGCACAAAAACTTCATCAATCTTCAACTTCTTCACAGCAGCAACAACAACAGCATCTAAGGTTTCTTAATTATCTAATAAAAACGCGGTTGTCTTTGCTTAGCTAATTAATGCCTTTATATTATTTTATCTTTAATTTAATTTATTTTTATTTTTTGGAATTGTCATTTTATGTGGTTGGACAAAATGTCAATTTTGAAATTTCCTGCCCTAATTTTTCCATTTAATTCATGTAAGTATTCACACACATTTCGTTTAATAATTTAATCCTGTTTTGTATTAATTTTATCTCAGTTTGAGTTCTGCATCTTTATGGCTTTTGATACTAAAACTTTTTTGGCATGCTCTCTTTTTTCAATCTCTCACGGTGCATGTTTTATGTAAATGGTTCAAGTTTAAAGTTTTTTCCTTCAGCAAATTTCGAAGTTCTTATCAGTTTTAATATTTTTTCATAATGTATAATTATCATTTAACTATGTAACATTTGTACCTTCATTCCAAGTTTCTCAAGTACCTACATTGAACATGTCTCAAATTAAAACGCAACACTGCCCAAGTTTATTTTATTTGAACCCTTTTTCATTTAAAACTTTTATGAATTCTAGATGTTCACAGTGATTTGACCATATAAACGAGAAAATCATACTATACTGACCCTAAATATGGTAGTTACTTTATCATCAATTTTATGAATAACTGAATTAATGTACTTGAATTTGTAATTTATCAGTTCTTCAACTACAACTCAACAAACTTCAAGCTCGTCTTCAACTGGTGGAAGTGTTTTGGACGGTTTAAATTCCCCTTTGATCCAAGATGACGGAGATGGCAAATCTCTTAAGTTGCGATTCGATGTCAGCCAATACGCACCCGAAGAAATTGTTCTCAAGACGGTCGATAACAAATTGCTTGTAAGTAGCGTATAGTAATAAATACGATGCCAATAATGTGTCAAGAAAATGGCAACTTGTCTTTTCCGTGTTCGTAATTGTATATTGTTTTTAACGCCTTTGAACTTCCGCAGGTTCACGCCAAGCACGAGGAAAAATCTGAGACAAAGTCAGTGTACCGAGAGTACAATCGAGAATTTCTTTTACCCACTGGTGTCAATCCGGAACTTATCCGAAGTTCTTTGAGTAAAGATGGTGTTCTCACCGTGGAAGCTCCACTCCCACAACAAGCTCTCCCAGCTCCAAATACCAACATACCAATCAAATTTTGAAGACAAGGAAAATTCAATAAAAGCAAATAATAAAAAAAAACAGTTACATGTATTCAGAGCGCAACTACCAAACAGCTTTTTCGTCCATACTAAATAAAATAGTAATCATCAAAATATTACTATTACATACCACAATAACTATTGCCTGTATTTACTAGAAGAAGAAGAAAAGAAAGGAAAAGAACATCAGCAGTAAATCTAAATAATATTCCTTAATAAAAATCAAGGAGATATATAAACTTTCTTGAAATTATTTCCAACCAAGCTAATTATTTTACTATGCCATCATGCACAAGTATCTACTATACTATATTCTATTTACTATATGCATAGTGTAGGTGAAAACGAACTATGATGATGTATTATTATACTATACAGATTATTCTATTACAGAAAAATATTAAATATATAATGCAATTGTGTACATTATGTCTCTTAAAGGAAAAATGTGACTTTTTAAGCTGAAAGCCTGTCATCAGTTGACAATAGCTATTGATCTTGTATTCTTGGTCTTGAAGTACCGTCTCAACACAACACAATGCAATACATTATAGAAGAATAACTTACTAATAATTTGGAAATAGGCTACTATAATAACATTATTCTACTATGGTTATAATAATATATGTAACACGTTGGGGTCACAAAATATGCCTAACTCAACTGAAACACCAAAAATAAATACTATTCAATTAATTGTGTGGTCACAGTGCCCGTTCTCTATGTAATAAAAATTCGATTTATCTTTATATGAGTGGGCTGTGCGAATCGGATGGTTCATCCCTAATTATTGATATCCATTTTATCCAGTTGAGTTCCTCGGTAGAGCCTTCATTACCCTCCAAAGTATAATTATATTGTTTCAGAATAGTAATTATTTAAACCATGTATATCCTACGTTGCTTCTACATGTTACATGGCTGTTTTCGCATCTCCGCATGTCGCATCTTAACTAATACATGTATACCATGGAAGTATAATATGTAAGTGAATAATTCCTGGATTAGTCCCGTTATTCCCGAATTGTGCAAAAGTTGGAAAGGGGCTGAAAGAGATATAGTTGAGTAGGAGTTTTCGTATCAAGTCTATAATTAGTATTCACATGGTTCACGGCACTTCAAACGGTCAAATGTTTTCTGAGGGGAAATCATTCATGAGTTGGACACGGAATATTAAACTAATCACTCGAAATCTGAGAGCCGTTCCTTGTTATTTTCTGGATTCATGTATAGTCCATCCGAGTGGAACTTCTTCGGAATGTCAAAGAGGAAAATCTATCATTAAAATGATTAAATGGGAGTGCCCTAAAAAACGAAGCACTTTAAAGATGGTTTTATGCCTTATGCATAAACGATGAGATCATTTTTGGAGGAGTCAGTGCTGCTCATTGTAAATATACCCAACACTCTCGCTGCACTCTAGAAACCAGATCACATCCAACCTATCCTAATCCCGTCCTGATATCAAGTGAGGAAGCACACACATTTTACATTACGACCCTGGCTTAGGATTACGATGAGCATATAATTATATAGTGGTAACATGTATCCAGTCCAATGCCAGTCGTCTAGTACAACATTGATTACGGACAAACACACACACACTGATAGCAGCCTTATTTTATGATTTATTTTTATTAATGATCCTATCTTGATCACGCCTTAATCTTATAGCGACAGAGACAACTTTCTCACAGGCTCTTTTTTAAATGCGAAATGCAATAAAATCAGAATGACATTCTTGCTCCTATTATAAGATCCTTCAGTATTTTCTTAATTAATCCTATTCAATGAGTTCATTTCCTTCGACAACGAATTCATCTATTTTTGAGCACACCAAAATACTGTTCTGTAATATGTCTCAGTCTCACTAGTCAGGTGGTTATAGTTTTAAGTCTCCTGCCTTGCTCACGAAATTCATCACATAAATGACAGCACAAGATCAATATACTTGGCATATCTCAGCAAGCTGAATACTTATAATTATAGACCCATTGAGCTCCATCATATAAGAAGCCCGCAGATGGAGAGTAGATGAATGAGAGACAAAGAGATGCACATCCCTGTAATTTTACCCAGTGGTATTCTTATTCTATACGTATCTACATTACCTATGTATGTATCTACCTACTTCAGCCCTTATGTAATATATCGTCTGTGAAGAACCAAAATGACCCATATCCATTTGTAGCTAAAAACAATATCCACTATCTACAAAAATATTGAAACATGTCTTGAAAGCATTTAAATAGAATATTTTGCACTTTTAAAAAACATGTAAATAGAAAATTTTGCACTTTTCAAAAACATGTAAAATAGAAAATTTCACGCTTTTCAAAAACATGTAAATAGAACATTTTACACTTTTCAAAAACTCTCAATTAACATTTTACGCATGTTTCTCATTTTGTTTTTATGACATAGCTCGTTTTGGTTCCAGCATAAATTGGATATGGGTCATGTTGGTTCTTCACAGACGATATACATCCTTCCAACGCCATTTATATTACCGTATTGGCCCTTACAAAAAAGAAATACATTCATTGCATGTAAACCGAAGGACCCAAACAAATTGAGTTTTCCTTTAAATTCTAGTTTAAGAGAAGCTATACTTGTCACTTCGTCACAAAATTAAATGGACGGACCCTAAAACATGCTTTTTAAGGTTGATGCTGATATGATCCAAAACCCGAACATTCCAAAGCCAACGGACAACAGGAAAGAACTCACAAGTAGAAGATTGAACATAATAGAAGCAATTGAGAATGCAACCAAGTGCATAATATAGGCATTCGAAGTTACTTATACATATAAGATATACAACCAGTATTAAATACAGCCAACCATTCTTTCATAAAAGGGACAGGTTTGTAGCTTTTTTAACCCTTAACATTTTATTAAGTACTTTATATAGTGTTATAGCTCCACATACAGTCAGTTTGGATCTTCAACAAAAAGGAGTTGCATTTATATAGCAGAGTAGATTAAATCAAACGAAAGCATATCACCGCAATGACGGACACGAAGAAGAGCATAAAATATAAGCGCACCATTTCACACCCCAGCCCCAGAAAAGAAGAATGCAAGTGTTATTTATACACGCACAAAGTTGTACGTAGCACTTGAGCTGATTGTCATAGATTCGGAAGGAATGATGCTACATGAATGAAGGAGAGCAGAGAAGAGGATCAAAGCAGATAATTGAAGGTCATAATTGAAGGCATGAAGATTAATGCAGCCCTTTCGGGTTATTATAGCTGAGACAGTTTAAGCTACTCCCACACTGTGACACCACTAACACTGTAGTTTAACTATAGTCATCAGCATTATTTTTCTATTATGCATGCACAAAAATGTAATTGTTTCCAAGTGTATTAGGGAGCTTCCTTATTACGTCACACAAAATCCTCAATTTTCACACCCCCTCTCATAGTACACACGCTCAGTGTTTGCTCATGCATGATTAATACAAGTTACACTTTGTCACGTTTAGAAGATCCACTACCAGGGCCGGATAATGTGGCCAGAGCAGGCAGCCCCCGCTACTTGAATTTTCAAAAAACATGTAACTAGAACATTTTGGAGTTTTAAAAAATATGTAAAAAGAATACTTTGACTTTTCGAAAACATGCAAAATAAAAATTTTTGTACATTTCAGAAACATGAAAATAACAGATTTTCAACTTTTCTGAAAACATGTAAATCTAACATTTTGCTCTTTTCGGAATCAAGTAGAAAGAGCATTTTAAACTTTTCTACAACATGAAAATACAACATTTTGCTTTACCAAAGAAAACCATCAATAAAATCAAAGTGGTGGTTTTTGTATGGACACAAATGCCTGCCTAAAAGCAACTCCTTCGTCCGGCCCTGCTCACTACCACCCCTTCCCCTGAAACCTGTCATATCAATTGGAGGCTATCTTAAAGGCGAAGAGTATCTTCCATTAGGGCAAGTACAATTATTGTGTACCAGTATAATCAAACAATTTTTTTTACTTTCTCTCTGAATGATTAAAACCACAGAATATTTTTTCTACACTGCTGAGCACTGAGCAGTATACGAATACCATTAAATTAGCACTAAAATAACTTGCATGTAAATTTAGATGTCTCTTTTCCTCAATCTAAAGAGAATATTATGATGCTGATCTGTACTGTATATATTTCTGAATTGAACAGATGTTTGAAATACGTTCTCCAACAAAAACCGGTGTCCGCCGCCTAGTTCAACGTGTTTCCTGCTCGCTGGAATGATATAAATTACGGAAGTATTACGTAAGACGTTTATCAGTAATCATTAAAATGCTTACCTAGCCTAACGTATAGGATACTTAATAATTCATAGTTTATTAGGAGTAATTATTTCCATTATTATGAATACCCAATAATAATTTCATGGGGGGGAAGCTAATCTATATAGTTTCTTCTTGACCAGAAGAAACGTGCTTAGGTTCATCTTAAGTTGTGACTAACAAGGCTTGTGGTCTAGCATAATAAAGCTTGTGGTATATGGTATAATGGTATAAGCCACAGATACAGATACAGTATGTACATACTATGTAAGTACCTACATGCATATTGCACATCCAATAACGTTGAACGTGCTGCCGCCGAGTAAATACTAGAAGGAAACTGGAAGATTAAATTTTTTTTATCGTCAATCTTATATCCACTTTCCTCTACAACACAGTATGCATGGAGCAACTCCCATTATGTGTCATTAGTATCATCTGATTAAATTCCTTTGAACTATTTATAAGGAAAAATGACTCCGCATTCTGACTAGAACATTCATATAAATCAATTCGGCTCTGTAACATAGCTCTTTCCTCATAGTAGTCTTACAGTTGGTGGTCTGAATAAATTTGCTCGATTTTTTTTCCTCAGTCAGCTGCTCTGCATCTTTAATTATGACATGGTATTACTTTACACATAAGGAATGCCTACTCTACATACTCAAACTTGAGGATTTTCACCATGTTTCATGCCAAATTTAAGCAGTCAAAGTCCCGATGCCGAAGTGGCAGCAGTCCTTGTCATTGCTATAAAAAATTCGAGTGCCACCAAATCCCATATAGTATAGTGGTTATGGCGAGAAACGATATAATTATATCCTTAATATGCATACATAACTTGATCATTATCTTCGTCGTTTCTATAATGTTTCCCCTTTGTTTCAATTTTCATTTTAACTAACTCATTTTTTTTATTCAGTCTTTCGAAATTCATATTTTGTTTTCGCATTTTTATTAGAATCGAAACTTGGACGTAATTCATCTGATTTATGGTAGATTTGATTGTTTCAAATTTATTAAACCGTTGGACATACACCTTAAGTAAACATAAACTATATTATTAACTATTGAAATTGATATAGCCCATTGCGAAGTCAAAGAAATGCCTTTTTCACTATGGAAGCGTAATAGCCCATCTCACTTACCGCAGAATAGTTTTGAAACCATCAAACACGGAATCAGGGAAAAAACTATTTCAATCCGTTGCTCGAGCAGCTCGACCGCTTAAGTACGTTTCATTTCTGAAAATATTTAAACACATATAATCGTTGAGAGTACATTTCAGCTTTGTGTCGGTGAAAAAGGAGCTACATATTATGTAGTTTGCAGCACACAGCACGAACCTAAAAACTGTACAATTTTATAGTTGAAGATGAAGCAATGAGTAGCATATAGGGATTGTATTAAATTTCCTGCTCAAAATCTTCACCTGCTTTTATTAAAAGAAACTACTATCAGACGAAAAATGATTAAAATTGGCACTCTTACCACTGCTGCTAAATGTATTTAAATAATTCCCTTGAATTCATTAATAAATTATTTTGTAAAGAGTTTTCGAGGGAAGCTATTAAAAACAGCAAATTTTATAATACATTATTCTTTATGGCGCCAAACAAAAAATGTTAAAAATGCTCTAGTAAGATGATGTAGGCAATTGTTATGTACGTGGAAAATTAATTTAATTTGCATATAGTTTTCTTATACTCTATACCACCATACCACAACCATGAGTTACTTTTACCCCTATGGTTGGTTGTTCATAAATACACAAAAAAAGTATCACACAATGTCTGCCCAACTCACAACCTTTTTGTGTCTGCATTCTACAACAGTCTATATATACTGCCTCAGAATTAGAATCAACTCTGCAGAGCAGTGAAGCCTGCACGCGATTGACAGTAGCAATAGTTTAAGTTTCATGATACGAGCGAAGAACCGTTTAGAAACTGAATGTAAAATTTGGGCTGGATAAACACAAGCGGACGGTTTTAACGGGTTTCCTATAATAACTCCGTATTGAGGTTTCATTTCACAGTTAAATGGAACCACATTGTGTATCGATGGAAAAATGGAAAACACTGCCCTCCAAACGGGTTGTTTTCTTACGAATACTTACATTCAGGAATAGTGTGGAAATGTTATTGGAAACTTATTGACCTCAACTTTCATAAAAAAATGAAAAAGCTTGAATATTTTCTGTACCGCACTAGGCTTAAGATTTCACGAGAATTAGACAAAAATTGTCCGTAAAGTAGTAAAGAGCAAAAACAGTTTATTACGCTTAAATTATTGGCAACAACACTGCTCAAAATTGTAACAATATTCCCTTGAATCGAGATATCATCTGTGAAGAACCAAAATGACCCATATCCAATTTAAGCTACAATCAAAATGAGCTATGTCATAAAAAAAATGAGAAACATTCGTAAAATGTTAATTAGGAGTTTTTGAAAAACGTACAATGTTCTATTTTCATGTTTTTGAACAATGTAAAATTTCATATTTATATGCTTTTGCTTTTGAAAAGGTGCAAAATGTTCTAATTCCATGTGTTTGAAAAGGTGCAAAATGTTCTAATTCCATGTTTTTGAAAAGGTGCAAAATTTTCTAATTCCATGTTTTTGAAAAGGTGCAAAATCTTCTAATTCCATGTTTTTCGAAAAGGTGCAAAAATGTCCTATTTAAATGCTCTCAAGGCATATTTGAATATTTTTGTACATAGTTGGTACTGTTTTTAACTAATAAAAATGAATATGGATCATTTTGGTTCTTCACAGACGATATTAGAGTTTATTCAGTCCCTCTGTTAAAGTGTAACCAACTATTTCTGGTTATTTCTGTGTGTAAAAATTTCCAAATTTTATTTTATTCTACTACATGTTACCATACCTCTACTATATTTTGTGTCTACCGTACCTCTGCCTGTAAAACAAATAGCGTATTTTTCTAAGCTTGTGTATTTTGTATAACTACTAATTATCCTTCCGCACATCTGATGTAAGTTATTATTATTGCACTTGGAAGTTGGGACAAATAATGAGCTGGATATAGAGGCTGGACGGTTGGAGAGTAATTTCCTCTTCGGGTTCCATGAGCTGTTTCCGGCTCTGGAATTTGAGTTGACCCTGTACACAGAGGCAATGATCGATGCGATCGTAGCACTGTACTCCCTCACTCACTACGTACACACACAAACAAAAACGATGAAATTTCAAGTGTAATATTTCAGGCTAAAACATTACAAAGAGCAAAGGTATATCCTTCTATAGTTCTACTTTGAAACAAAATAACTCCATATGTATGTCGTCCCACTAACGTAATTTATGAAAGTATCGCTTTTGTTCACTATAGTATATATATATATTTAAAGCGATTTTCTTTTTTTTTATGTGAACTCGCTGAATTCGAATTCACCTAAATATGTGTTCCGCACACACACACACGACTTGAAAACAAAAACAAAAGTAGCTACATAATTATATATAGATCCATACATATTATTTTTCTCATCTAGTTTTGTTTGAGCTCCGATTACGAAGTAAAAATCAATAGTAACGACTTTTTGGGAGATTTAAGGAAAGTAGGTAGCTGTGTGTAGACGCTGTTTACTCGTACGCTCTTTAAGTCCGAAATTGGCTTGCTTGCAAGATTCAAAACTGATCTGATAGGCACGATGCTATAATGATGTAAACCTATAGTGATTACGTGAATGGTCAGATGAGTAAATTGGGTAGATGGATAGATGCAGAGAAGGAGGATCATGAAGGATATAGCGATAGCATATTAGCGCTACACACTTATTAATTACGTTATAATTTGATGTGATGAAATTAAGCTATATATGTTCTATATCGTACACCTGTGCTCGGACTTTCGGACTTAAATAATAGGATTATTGGACTCGTAAAACTAGATGTACGAAAGTGACATAGAATAAAGATCTAGCGTTTGTTTTCATATGAACCAGTTGCACAATGAGGTTTAAGCTGGTTTTCGCTTAATTTTACATTCAACCTCAACCCATACACCTAAATTTAGTCTATGAAGAACCAAAATGACCCAACTCCAATTTATGCTAGAATTAAAATGAGCTATGTAAAAAAATACAGTAAATTAGATACACGCTTACAATGCTAATCCCGAGTTTCTAAAATGAGCAAATTGCTCTATTTACATGTTTTTTAAAAGGACAAAATATTCTATTTACATGTTTTTTGAAAATGCAAAATGTGCTATTTAAAGGTTTTTTTTAAAGTGGAAAATGTTCTATTTACATGTTTTTTAAAAGTGGAAAATATTCCATTTACATGTTTTTAAAGGGGCAAAATATTCTATTTACATGTTTTTTGAAAATGCAAAATATTCTATTTACATGTTATTTTAATTTTTCTCTGTAGAAAGTACAATTTGTTTTTGAATAAAAATGGATATGGGCCATTTTGGTTCTTCACTGAGGATTTCATTTCACTTCATTATTATATACCTAGGTTAAAAAAACTAACTTTGTGAAATGGACGTATCTACCTACCTACGTATACCTAATCTTCTTCGAAGATTCTACTTTGTAATCTTTCTTTAAATAGCCTACTATAGTCCACTGTGAACTGTGAATGATGAAGCTTGTATTGTTCAGGGATGAACATAACTCTTAAAGAAATCAAATTGTCATCGTTCACCGCAACTAATATGCTATGTAGCTGCCAGTCAGTCAGGCATAAGCTGAACTTGGCTTATTCATAAAGCTCCTCATCTAGTCACGGTCACGGTGCGGTGGACAGTGACTGGCTAGACCAACTTCGTAAATTAAATAATATTTTAATTCATTATTAGTATTAGAAATAATTATTTATAAATTACTGTTGACTGTTGGAAATACAGAAATAGAAATGTGCCAATGTTAACGCTAATTTATTGTCAGATTACTTATTTATTCTTGTATTTATTTTCAGCCGAATTAAGTACATATACACACATATAGGTAATGTTAATGTTAATGTCATTTAATTTATTTGCACTGGTACACAATTGCGCAAGGCATAATTCTTCTATAAAATTAAAATGTACATCCCCAACTATAAATATTAGTATTATCCACTAATGGTTGATACAATTGAATTTCGATCAGAGTTATAGAGCATAGTACGGAAACGGTGCCCGTCACCGGATTGAACATTTGCATTAAAAAAATATAAATGACTGCATGACTGCATGAATGACTATGACTGAACAATTGTGTGTTATTTTATTGCCGTGGTTACTAAGTTTCCTTTTCGTCAGCCGACGGGTATTTTTTTTATAAACAAGCGGCCGTCGTCGTCGTCGCGTCGTTCGCCTCTGTTGATTTTGTTTGTTTGACTCGTTCGTTAGCTATAAGGGATTTAAGTTCGATTATTTTCATACAAGAAGACATACAAACATTCAGGTAAGACTGAGAGGGCTTATTTCATTGCATCTTGGCCTGAAAGTTTTTGGCATTTTAAAAAATATTTAATGGCGGTGCTTTTGGACTTAAAAATGATGCAATTTTTATGAGTTGTCCGTGTGCAGCATTTGTTTGCCGGATGACAAAGTGACAAAACCAGCAGGTCTTATTTTACAATCAGTTTTGATATTTTTACACGTGAGCTGAAAGGGTTAAGTTGAAACATTATTTCTCACCAATTTTTAATCCAAAAAAGTATTTTCTGTGGTTACGTCGTCGTATCTACAATTCATTTTATATACTTTCAGCAATTATACACTATATGTATTTATGCTTTGCAATCAAGCGGAAACTCCGGAAATTGTACATCTTCCGGGCTTCTTCCTCCAGTAGCCAGTAGACACCTGAGTAAGGGAAGAGGGAGGGAGAAGTGCATGTAAGAATGCATTCGAACATTTTACACCAACAAATAACAAGGAACGTGTACCGGGCTTGGTATACTTAGATTAGATTCAAAACATGATATCTACAATCGACAGAATAAAAAAAATGGTACTACAAAACTGAAATACTTCGACTTTGTTATGTGCGATTATATCCCAATTGCCAGTGCACGTTTAACAAAGAATCGAATTTTAGATATTTGCTGGCCCTATATCTTCTTTATCTGCTGTACTCTAGATTTAAATCCTCGTTTAACTTAACACAATGTGAAATATCTCGATCTTTTTAAAGAAGTTGATTTATCCTGCGGAAATTGAAAATTTTAAATATCCATATATCACTTACAAGGGAATGACGCGACATGACCGACCCAGAATTTGGAAAGACTTATTTAAAAAAAATAGGCTACTTTTAAATAGTACAGATTAAAAGTAACTCGAGTGCATTTTGCGTCGTTTGCCCAAAATGGCGCGGCAAAGTTTAAAAAATTCAAATTTTAAAGCTTTGCCACCCTGCAGCTTAAAATTTCAGTTTTCTGATTCTGAAGCCACTATCTAAAAAGTAATTTCAGGATTTTTGAAAATTCGAAAATTTTAATTGTTTCAAAAAAATCTAGGAAGCCTATATTTTTGAGGCCCAGTTTTTCCAACCAATTCTTCAAAAAAAAAGAATACTTTGACCTTTTAATCCTGAAATTACTTTTTAGAGAGTGGCCTCAGAGTCAGAAAAAATGAAATTTCATCAAAATCGGTTCAGAACTGTAGAAGCTAGAAATATACCATAGAAATAAATGAGATGTGAAGATTTTTGAAATCTATTGTTTCCCTTGGTCAGCTTTATTCCATTTGACAACTTTTTTTCGAAACAAATTATTTAATTGGATCAATAATGAAACCAATTTTAAACTATTATTCATAGCAAAGTATATCAACCCGATAACTTGTTTCTGAATTGGCCACTTATTAGGGAATTTTCCCGAACCGTTGGGCACCCAATGGGATTTACAAACCCGTCGGGTTAGCATTATCAATAACAATAATCGATCTAATTTCTAGATGTCTTGAAATTCGGAGTGATTCTCCTCTTGGACATCTACCAAGGACAAGACTTAGGGTTTCTCTCTTGTCACAAGAATGGCAAAAATATTCAACTGCATAACAATTTGTTGGCATTTGTAAAAATGGAGCGACACCAACTTAGAACTCTTTACTGTATTTTTCCGTGTATGTGGTCACTTTTTGCGCCAGCCGAAATAAATATCTTCCTTCCCTGTAATGAGCTTGCTGTCTGTGAAATACTTCTGGTACATATACTCCATCCACTGCGTTGTCCTGTTTCATGGAGGCCCTGCTAACTTATCACCTATTTTTTCCGAAGTGTTTGACCAAATTTTTTATACTGGCCTCAGCATCAAGCATTACTTCAAACCTTGATTTGGATTGAATGAAAATTAAAAAGTTTCATTTCTATAGTTTATGAAGGCAAAATTTAGGTCCACTTGGTCTTCCCGGCGCGGCGTGGCGGCAAAAACTGGTTTTCTGGCCACATGAAGTTTTTAGACATAATTTGGAAGGACTGTCAGCACGTGCACTGTTGCTTTTATGTCTACTAATAATAATTATTAATTGGAGTTTTAGTACTACCTTTTGTTACTGGAAATATTTATGTTTACAATATAATGCAATGAGCCAGTTGCTAATCGTAAGTGTAATAATACAGTGAACAGGCTGTGGAGAGCTCGCCGTATGAATTACAAATCAATCAAATCAATTACACAGTTAATTATGTAGTGCAGATTCATTTTTATTTTTATTTGGCATTATGATTAGAACATTGAATTTTTATAGACAAGAGTAAGAAAATATATATAACTACAACAACAATATCGTGGCGAGTTATAGAAAAAACAATAAGGCTTAATAATGAAACTAGATTGACATTTTCCTGGGATTCCTGTATATTTGTATTCTCCTTAGTAGTGACCGTGGCCATGACCATGTCCACCGTGTCCATGCTGGTTGTGACCATGACCATGATGATGTCCTGAAATTAATTTTAATAAATAGTTTTAAACCCATCATCCTGGCTGAGGAAGCCATTCCTATCACAACTTTCATTAGGCATACGACTTCTTACCTCCGTATTTGTTGTGGTGATTGTGATGACCATGATTTCCGTGGTGTTGGTTGTGTCCATGGTGTCCTGGAAAGTAAATTGTGCACAAATTAGTTAGTTGTAGTTTCATTTACAAACAATAAAGCATTTTTGATACTGGGTGATATCGTGGTATATTCATTTTACCGTGATTGCCGTGATGTCCCTTGTATCCCTTGTGATGGTCATCGTAGTGTCCCTTCTTGTGGCCACCGTAGTGATTGTGATGATTTCCTGCAACATTATAAATATGTACAAGTTAAATGTAAGTTTAAATAAATTCACCTACGACAAAATCCGTTCAAATTAAGCAACCGCAGCTTACCGTGATGTCCTCCATTATGATGTCCGCCATAATACTTCTTCCCGTGATGGTCTCCGTGATGATTGTAGTGTTTCCCGTGTTTACCTATAGTTAAAGAAGCAAAGTAAATCAGTCGAGTTTGAATTCGCCAAGAAAGATTTGAAATCCTACTCGGTATGGAATTATAACTGTACCATGATATCCATCGTCGTGGTGAGAATCGTAAAACTTATGATTTTTAGCGTATTCGTCCTTATGGTATTTGTTATGGTATCCGGTAGTGTGATGACCCTAAAAATATATTGAATAAATTGCATTGAATTTATTGTCAGTCACCGCCTGGATTGAGGTAAAAGGAGACGTGGTTAATAGTTGTTACCTTCTTATGGTTTCCGTGATGACCGTACTTCTTGCCATGATGCCCGTGATGTCCATGATGGTGATTTCCATGGTGTTGCCCTCCGTTATGATGTCCCCCGTATTTCTTTCCGTGTCCACCATAATGACCTAAAGACACGGGGATAATACAGTACATTACATGGGAATACAATGGGTTTATACTTATAGATCGATTGTAGGAGAGTTGGCAATGAGATTGTACCTGCATGATGATTGTTATTGTGATGCCCGTGGCGCCCATGATGATGACCATGATTACCATGGTGACTGCAATAATTAAATTTGTCACAATTAGCTTACTCTGAACTTCGGTAAATCCAATTTTCTAATTAATAAGCAAAGAATTCTTTTAAGACTTATTAGAAAGTAGTAAGCTAACCCGTGATGGCCTTTGTATCCTTTGTGACCATGATGACCATGTCCTCCGTGACCGGAGTGATGGTGTCCATGATGCCCGTGTCCGTGACCGCCATGACCGTAGCCTAGGAGCAGGAGTTACATTACGGTTACTTATTAGTACTATGAGTCTTAACACCATTATAATTTCACTTTTAATGTATTTGAGCTAATTTACTTTTCCATTTTTTATTCTGTACGTCGAAAGAAATCAAAATAAATTGCAATTATATAGAGAATTCTGGACGCATTTTTTCTAAAAATTTTGAATTTTAATTTTTTCTGCTGATTTTAATTCAAAATCAGAAATTTGGGAAATTCTATAAGTGGTTATAAACTGAATGATAATATACTTTTGATTTTTTTTAGAAAATCCCGAATAAATTTTGTCAGCTATTTTGTATTGTTGTTCTATAAACCTTAGAAGCTCATGACGTTTTTGACATTTTCAAAAATAAAAATGTTTTAAAGAATGAAAAAAAAAATTGAAAAAATAAAAATATTCATAAAACGAAAAATGAAATGAACTCATGATTTGAGTGATGATGCTGGGAATTTGAAAAATCCGCCGAACGTTTACCTGTTTCTTGACCGACGAGATCAGTGGCAGCGGCTAGGAGCACGTCAGTATTTCCCACCGTCGCATTATTGTAGCCGACAATCTCTTGTTTGTCCGTCTCAGCATCCTGAGCAAAAGCAAACACGACACAGAGGATAACTAGAAAACCAACTCTTCCACACAAAGTCTCCATGATGACTGTTAACCATTTGACCGACCAACTCAGCTATTTAAATGATTTCCACCACATGCTTTTTTGTGCTCCTCTTTACCTGTCTTCAAATATAAATTTCACTTTTTCGCCACTAAATTTAATTCAGAACATTTTATATAACACAAATCCTGATTCACTTCAATTTACCCAATCAGTCCTGCCACGTACACATGGGGCAGACCCCCCAAACAAAAACAACAACAATAAATGATGAAAGATTAGAGAGAAAAATCAGAGCAGAAGGCAAGAGGCAGATGCACATAAAAAAAACCGTTGACTAACTTTGTACCAGTCACATTTTTAGCTTGTTTTCCACCTCTGAGCATGTTGGAGAGCCAGTAGGCCTCATAAACAAAATTTTCAATTTCATGATACTGTGTTTATGTGAGTGAGTGAGTGAGCGAGTAAACGAGTTGAGTGGAGGGAGTGCAACACTGAACCTCATCAGTCCTCAACAATGCAAAATGCAAATCAATAGCATATCAATTATGCATAGACTGCATGCATGCATGTCAATTTGTCTTGTCAATATCTCCACAGTATGTACGTCCTGTTCTCCCAAATAGATCCGTTCGACATGACTTGACACTTGAGGTACAGTTTAGTCAAATCAACTTGTCAGCATTAGGTTTTTCATGAAGTGTTTTTGAAATTTTGTCTCTTACAATTTCGGCTATTTTTTATAAAATCTCCACTGCTTCCTTCTCTCTCTCTCTCACTCACTTTAATTTCCCCTTAGAGTCTACATGGGAAAAATTTAATTACATCTTTGAGCAAGATAATTTTCAATTTATTTCTGTAAACCTCAAGATTTTTCTTATTGCTCTACTGTAGTGCAGGAGTCTCACATTTGTGCCTTCTCACATTAAATTTTCTCAGTCTGTAACCACTGTATATTTTGTTCTGCTTCATTTCACCCGCGCTCAGTCAGTCAAATCCATGCCTGATGATGACATTTGATTATAGAAGTTAAAAAAAGAAAGAAAAATTATTTCTATTCGTTAAGCACATTATGTACCTACCTACCTACCTACCAGCTCACAGAGAAGGGGACCATAATAAGAGCGACTCCACACACATTCACTCACTATGATGGCAATAGCACACATAGTATAGTGTGGCAATACGGATACGTAAACAGCCATGTTTTCGGATTCTGTAGATAATGGGAAGGCATTCATCAAGGAGGTTAAACGAACCGTTCTCTCCAATCATTTTAATGACATTTTACTACATAGATGCGACATAGGAAAATAGGAACAATGATTGCCATTTGAATTTACTCAAACATGTGAGCGCCTATACAACACACTGCATTGTACATACACATTCGGAGTAAGGAAAAAATCTCAAAAAATTTACTGTTAGCCCGCATGTTGACATTCTGTCTCTCTCTTTTTCTCTGCCTGTGCAAAATTAAAAGTGAGTGCCTATTGACTCATTTTGCATATTTGTCATTTCTCACTCTACACCCGTCTGTACATAGGACGTTGATGGGGGTGTGGATTACTCTCTGTACTCTCAATGTATTACATAAAAACAAGTTTTAATGCTTTCGAATTTTTTCCCTTGAATGGTGGATTACGTACTAATCGTAAACTGAAAATTACTGTTCGATCGAGTGTAAAATTGGAATTTTTACTCCTCAGTCCCAATCCTTGTCTTCATTCACATACACACATTGATTTAGATTGTCTCTCTGCCTTCTTTCTGTCCTCTCTCCTATCCTCCTCGTCCCCGTCCCAACTTTTCTTGGGTACGTTTATAGGCGTTAGTTATAGGGATAAGATGTGAGCAAGACAGAGCAGAAGGGCTGGGGCTGGTACTTCTAATATTATACAGTATATACACATAGTTTCTTTCGAGTCAGGAATCACATTCTCCGCTCGGGTCTTATCACTGCAGCAGGAGTGAATAGTGCGAGTTTTTGGAAGAACAAGGCTTCAAGTAAAATACTCAAGAGATCATAGAACACAAAAGAAAGTTTCCTTTCAAGTTACTTCGCTCTTGACAAGATAAGTAAAAGTTTCTAAGCTCTCTTATTATGTCTACTCTTTAGAGCTCATATTATTATTACACACTTATGTATCTACTTAGAGGCAGCCACGTAACCGGGTGGGCATATGCATGTATGTAGGTAGAGTACCTACATATACTTCTTGACAGACACGCATAGTAGTTACTTACAGTGAGTTCCCTTCCTTCTCTATCTCGATATTTCCCCCCTTCCTTTTTGCACTATAATTTGCCTCTCTATAAGAGCTCTGCTAAAACTTAACAGCTCAGCCACACGAGATTCCCCATCCGCACCAGAAGCACCAGAAGCAGCAGCAGCGGTGGCTGAAGCGGATTTCAAAAAGCAGATCCACTCTGTCGGACGGAGTAAAGTGAGTGAAGACAGAGCGGCATGTATTAGTAGTAGTAGCGGCTGCTCTCTGATTCTGATATGGCAGGCCTCTCTTCTCAGTCTTCTCTCATATCATACTTTTGCTTGCTTCAACATTTTTTCCACCGAGATATGCTCTTTTTTTTCTTCTAAGTTGACTCAAATCTTTTTCATTTAATTTTATTACATCTGAGTAAAATCTTCATTCTTCAATGCCACTCTGACTCTCTCGTCCTGTTCCTTTTCCTCCAATTTCATCTTTCCTTTTTCTTTTTTTTTTTCCTTCTTTCCTCCCGTCGTCCTCTCATCCCCGGACCCGAACCCGGACCCGGTCCCGGTCCCGGACGAGCATTATAATATCAATTCATATAGCCAGTATATGTAGTTAAAAGAGCTACTTGAGCCTGGCCGCGGCCGTCGGACTCGGACTCCGTTACCGTTACGGTAACGGTTTCGGACCTCTCTCATTTATATTCCGGATATATCCTCTATCTTGAGACTCCAGGTCAGTTCCATTCCGGAGCCGGAGCCGGAGCTTCACTGATCACTCTCAGGAAAAACTATAATAGTTCCGTGGACACATGTTTTGAATTATGTATTTTCCATCTGTATTTATAAGAAACCATAAGCTTCCTCCTTTCATTTACTTTTGTGCTCCAATACCAATCCCAATCCCCGATTCCGATACATTCCCTCTGACTCTGAACCGAAAAGATAAATTGCGTACGTTTACCGTTCACATCATCATGTGGAGGTTTCCATTTCAGTTCAGTCAGAGTCGCTCGGTGGGCTGTATAATAAACGGACTCCATCCCCGGACAGCTTCTCCCCTGTCATCTCCATAAAAGTGCCCAAAGTGATGAGTGAGTTGGTGTTGGAGTTTGAAAAGCCTACATTCTTATATAGTGTGTGTAGTATATCTTGTAATCTAGAGATATTCCCGTTGACAGCTTAAGCAAAGGAAAATAATTGCATATACACATATACAAATGTATTATCATAAATCTGGGCAGAGTTTTGAATTCACACGAATCTCTCCATTACATAGGCTTTATCACAACACCATCAATTAGTCACAATCACAATTTACTCGAGCTATAATTTGCATTGATAGGACATTTTAGTACCTACACGGGTGCTCGGGTATCAATTCGAGATCAGAAGGAATGCTGAGATTCTGAGATTCCTCAGACCACGTCTTAAAAATGTATATAAATTCAAGATTTTGGATATTTGCTTTAAAATAATTCAATTTTAGAATTTTAATTATTCAAAATATCTTTTACTTACTTAATCATAGTTAGATTTACCTAAAGTCTTGCACATATATCTGCAATGATACAACCTGGACGTTCCCGCTTATACATATGTATTTCCCAGGGTCGGACGAAGGAATTGCTTTTAGGCAGGAATTTGTGTCCACACAAAAACCACCATTTTTATTTTATTGATGGTTTTCTTTGGTAAAGCAAAATTTTGTATTTACATGTTTTTAGAAAAGTGCAAAATGTTCTTTTTAATTGATTCAGAAAAGTGCAAAATGTTCTATTTAAGAGTTTTGAGAAAAGTGGAAAATGTTTTATTCCCATGTTTTTGAAATTTACAAAAAAAAATTATTTTCATGTTTTTGAAATGTACAAAAAAAATTTATTTCCATGTTTTTGAAAAGCCAAAATATTCTTTTTACATATTTTTGAAAATTGCAAAATTTTCCATTTACATGTTTTTTTGAAAATTCAAGCAGCGGGGGCTGCCTAAACTGGCCGCATTATCCAGCCCTGGTATTTCCATTGAAGATTTCCCTTAAATTCACATTTCACTATTTCTGCATCTTTTGACACATTCCGCATCCAAACATGTGTAAATTATTGTTAAGCATAGTTTGGAATTTCGGGAGCATTAGCGCCGACAAATTTTATTGCCATTGCCTGTCGTCGTACATAGAAAATATACACACAGTCCCGTATATATACCTACTATATAGGTCTAGTACCTTTATAAAAAAAACTATACGTTTGTACGAATTTATTTTTCTATCCACGAGTTTTTGTTTCCGTTCTCTTCTTTCATGCTTCTTTTCTTCATGAATGTGGGCTTCCATCCCTCAGTGTCAGTACATGTATCTCTCGACTTCTTGTGTGTGTCCCAAGAAGTTTTTGTTGAGTTGAGTTGAGTCTTGGCTGCCTGTCGGCGGATTACCTACCACTACTCACGAACAACTATACGATACGACTACGCACTACCCAAACTACAAGACCAACTACGACGACGAACTGCTCCATTCCAACTATAATCGTCAGTGGAATTAGTCCACGTTGGTTTCGCTCAATGGACTGAGTCTCGTTAAAAGCTTTATCTTTCATCTCAGTCCACGTTAATATAAAACCGCTTCCTCATTTCATTTTAATTCACAAACATTTTCTCCGTAGCTATTTGCATAATAAAAAAAATGATTATTGTTATTATTGTTGCTCCACTATTAGCATACCAGCGTCCCGACAAAAATCCTACTAAACCAAAACCAACAGTCGGGAAAACAAACACAAAAACAAGTGAGTCGATCAGTGTGATTACAATGGTTAATTTTACACCTCTCTCTCTCTCTCTATTTCCCTAACGTAATGTCCGTATTTAATACGACGAGCTATGTACATAATATACAATAATGAATAACTCCACGTAACGCCACTCTCTCACGTCCACCGTCCAAATCCAAAGGAGCATTACGTTTTATGATTTCCTGTGTAAGTATAAATAAGCTTCTAAACTTGAAAAATAGCTAAGAGAAAATCAACTCCAGTCCCAGTCCCAGTCCCACTAACTGTTGCCCACTTTACATTTATATGAATAGTACATAGTTCCATTAGTAGTAGGGCGGGAGATATAATTAAAAAGTGTAAATATATACGGGAAGATTCCTTGGCTGTTGACATGCAGCCATAAGAGAGTGTGTATCCAATTTTTCGGATTGACAAAAACAAACTTTCTAAATTGAAATTTTTGATGTGGTGTGTGTCTAGTAGGTTTATTTTGAATATATACAGCTGTATAAAAATAATGCTGCTAAAAGACTGAAAAAAAAAGAAAAAAAAACTTTGGATAAAATGGAAATGTTTCGAGACAGAATTGAAGCATACTCAAAGAGAGAAGGGGTGGGGGAGAAACAAGTATACAGATATATCACATATGGTTGGATGTAGGTATATATGGTGACGTTTTCGACTTCGGAACCAAGAGGCGGCAAAGACCCGATAAAATGTAAAAATCATTTACATTATTTTTAACTCGATCCTCTCTATCTCTCTTTATAATGTACTAGAAGTAAGGCCCACCTGCCTACGGCAGGTCCCCCCGAGGGACGGGGGCAGAACACAAAAACAATTGAGGCGCATGTAAAAAATTCTCGTTTTATTTACAATTCAGGTAGTCGTCAGCATGAGAAACATGAGAATTACAGAGACAGTAATATGACACAAATTCGCAGATAGATGTTGCACGGCATTAAGGGATTACAAAAATGCGGGGTGGCGATTGTCGTGCATGAGGACGGACGAGGAACACAGTCACAGAGATACATCGAGACAGAAACATGACACGGTTGAAGTTAGATGCTGTATAGCGCGAAAAACGGAGTAGAAAAACGGGCGGTTATCCTCCTTTCTGTGGGACTTGGGCCTTCGGGGAGGATGCGACGACATTGGTCCCGGAGGCCTTTACAGGCCGAGGCTTGGCGGGCCTTTTTTTGAACACTGGAGGTTCCACAGCCGGGGGTGCAGAGTCAGAAGATAGTGGCTGGGAAGCGCTGGCTAATGTCGCCTTGCGGGGCCTCTTGACGGGCTTTCGGGACGATGGGACAGGGACTGCTGGCGGGGATAATGGGGGCTGAGACAAACGCTCCTGGGCTTCCGCTGCTGCGCATAGTTCTTCGTCCATCTCGACCGCCATCCCATCCATTAGTTCAGCCTCTTTCTCGGCAGTAGGGAACTCGGATGGGGATAGAGGAGCACGACGTGCTGCTTCTGCAGGCCGTAGCCGCTGTGCGTCTTGGGGCGGCGGGATTCGGTCGTTGGCAGGGCGTGATGGGCAGCAGCGGGGCAAGGAAGACGAAGCCGAAGTGTGGCAAGTTCGAAGGACGGGGGAGGCCTCTATGTATCGCTTTTCCCCAGCCAGCAGCTCCAGTTCTTTCTGCAGCGCCTAGACTTTGGCCTCGTGGTACCGCTGGGTCGCCAGCAACCGGTTTCCTTCGCGGTCCACCCGCTCTAGTTCGGCCTTCTTATGAGATGCGTCCATCTTAAAGGAAAACAAAGTGTGGTTAAGGGGTGTATGATGGTGGCATCTGGTAAGTAGTAACTTTGGGGCACTTACAGTAGCAAGACGGAAGCAACAAAACGCCAGGTGAGTGTTGGGCATGAAGAAAATCGGCGGGCCGGAGGGTACGTGAGCTGCAAAGAAAATGAGAATTAGGACGACACGGATGGGCGCCCGTGCACATCCGTGGCGGAGACAGGACAGAGAAGGGGTGGTGAAGAAGACAGCGGGTTGTGTGGTAGAGTGTAAAGGAAACGTGAAACAGTGAAAGGGGTGGTAGGAGGACAGCAAAAGTAACCAGGGTCAGAATGGCGGAAGTTTGGCTACCGGCGCCGGAAAATGGTAGAATACGTTATTGAGGAAAAACGAAAGAAGCTCACGAAACTGCCCCGCCAACCCTCCATAGCGCATTTATACTGCCTTCTCCTGATCACGCCCCCAGCAGTGAAACCCGCAGTTTTCAAGACAAAATCACCAACCAAGCCTCGGCCACACCCCAAGGGCTCCAGGCCTTGGCCGCTACGACCTCTTCGAAAACCCACCGCCAAAAAAAGGGGTAATCTCTTGGCTGCCGCGTACCTGCACCACATGCCAGAACTTCGCCACCACACCTTTTGTACTCCCTTATTAATTGTGCCGCGCAACTTCTTACTTTAAATTTGTGTGCCATATTGCTATTTCTGTGTATCTAATGTTTCTCATGCGGACTGCCTAAACTTCTTTTGTCGCCACCCATGGCGTAACCCTGCCGTAGGCAGGTAGCTACAATCATGAACTCGGCGTCAAGCATTATCGTTTAAGTTGTGGCCGTAAAGCAGTTGCGATAAGGCAGAAGCTCACCATGCAGGTGCAGCTAGACAATAATTGGACGCCAAATGCCTCACAGCTGTTACAATAAAGCTCAGTCCTTAAGCAATTGACACCTTATGGGGTAGTTGCCGCCGAGCAGTTGCATACCTCCAGAAAGTTGTTTCGTGGGCGTGGAAACATAACTATTCCCAGATGAAAGCTGCATGTTGACAAATTCGGCTTTGCTGATTAGCTCAAGCCACTGTCACCATGCAATTGAAGTCAGACATTAGCGATCAGGAAGTTGCAGTGATGCAGTTCCCGCCAGGCAGCAGTGTAGTATGCAGCTGGGAACTACCGGTCTGGTAATTCTATAGATTATTATTCTTATGTGTGTTGCTTTGTTTGATTCTGCTTGTATTGATACCTTAAGGTGCTGTATTTCTTATAACATGGTACTCCAAGGTATCAAGAGAGGCATAATGAACCAAATTCCGACCTTCCAGACCCGTGTAATAATAAAGGCCCGTTTACTTAATGTAATTTTTAAAATAAATATTTTTTTTAAATTTATTTCCTTAAGTAAGATTAATTTTAAAAAATAATAATTATTTTTTAAAATTAATAGAACTGCTTATTTAAATCTGACCCGTACTAAACTCAAAATTAAGTTTTATATTGTATCTAGGACGTACTTATTCAACGAAAAAATGACAGTTATTTACAGTAATATTAAAAAAGAAAATGCAAACAACCTTTGCGGTTGCAATGGCCATGGCCGGTGTATAAATCCGTGTACAATTGCAGACCCCTGTACGTTTCACATTTTGACCTCGCAGACCCGTGTACTATTACAAACCCGTGCACTATTACAAGCCTGTGTACTGTTACTAGCCCGTATACTATTACAAGCCCGTGGTCTAATATAGGAAATATGGGACGTCGGTATCTCGTGCGTTTAGCTGTTCAATAATTTTATGGCCGAGATTATCCTTTTTGTCGTATGTTTTTTGCGTTTTTTTCTCGTGTTTAACATCTTACTTCCTCTCAAATCTGTCATGCACGTCGTACATTATCGTGTGAGGTATCAAAATTTGCGCAATTGTTTTCTCTTTCTTCGGGAGCATGATTTTTATCTGCTTTTAGATAACATGGCTCTGGTTTTGCCCCCGCCGCTCCCCCTTCTTTTTTCACGATTTACCTCTCACGCACTTTGCGCTGCAATGCTTTCGGGCTGCATTTATTTTATTTTCTAACCTTATATGAACTCCCTGGTTGGTTCTCCGTCTTTTGCTACCTTTCCTTTTTTCGTGCATTAAGCCGTTCAAAAGGAGTAGCGGGAGAGGCGACCCCCTGTTTTTCCTTGTTTTTCAATTTTGCGTTTTGGGGATCTCCGTTTTTTGGGCTTCGCATCTATATATCTCAAAATATAAGCATTTTTCCGTACTCCTCTCGTTGTTCTGCGTCTAATGGTACCACTCGCGTCTTTTTACGGTTCGTGGTTTGGAAGCTATGTCCATTTGATTTCCAAATCAGGTTGATTATGTTATAGATATGTATATCCTCTACTGGGATTCATATTGTGGAATTCCCATGAAGTTTCCCTCCACTCCCATTCCCATTTCCATGTCCCCGCGTCTCTCTCTCTCTCCTTCACTTTGCCCTTTTCGGATTTCGGAGTCGTCCTCTATTACGTATGCGAATAGATATTTTAAGTGGATTCTAAAAACTTGACTCTTTGGATCGTTCCTCAAGTCCCTGTCATGGAATGTCAGTTAACAAGTTTCTCTGTGCAGTCTGCTACCCTACATGGGGAGGTGGTGGTGGTGGTGGTGTTGGTGGTGGTGGTGGAGTGTGGAGGAAATCTGAAATCCAAATCCTGAACCTCTCACCACAAAAATATAATATTTATGAATTCCACATTGTCATCAGACATTATTGCTCCCGTCAATGCTCCTATCACATCAGCCCATCCATCCATCCATCCGTCCTCTCAGCCACTTTTCCCACCAATCTCCTTCACAAAGAGTCAGACAGAGAGAAGAGTTGACTCGAGAGAAGAGTCACCAGTCAGCAGTGAGTTCTGTGTATAGTCAGCTCTCCTCCAGCAGACGGTATTTATTTACCAGTCTAATTTATATCAAGTCAAGTACACACGTACACGCCGTCCGCCGGGAGATCCATGTCCTCATGACCAGAGCCAGAGGATGGGAGGATATGTAATAAAAGATGAATATGGGAGTAATTAATGCAGGTATTAATGTCATGAGGTTAAGGGTTAGATGCAAATAAAGATATTACCTTTTATGTCATGGAAATGGATTCTAATTCATGTGCATAAGTTTACCTTCACAGAGAGACTCGGCTTCGAGTGTTGGCTTGGGGAATGGGGACTGAACTGAACTGAACTGATGATGCGATGGTTTGGTTTTGGTGTTCAAGATCTCTGCTCGTCCTGGTTTTAGTTTCCTCACCCAAAAACTTGCCACCACCACCATATTATTCCAAATTTCGAAGCGTTTGTTTTCCAGCATCTGTGTGGACGACGTCATGTCTGCATAAATGTAGAATTCTACTCTCATATGCCTTCCCGATGCCGATACCGACACCACTTTTGGACGTGGACTATAACATGCGGTGAAATTCCGGCTCAAATAATAACAAAATAATAACAGTATTAGACTTTTGATAATTTCATATATATACATATGGATCTATGTTTTAGGAGAGAGCGCGTTGGAATTGGAAATTCATGCGAGGAAGGAGTTGGAAGAGGATTCTCGGCTACGACGGAAAAGAGCCGCATTCTCCAAGTTTTACCTGAGAGTCTCTCAATTCTGAATATGATATTATCAAGTGGAGTGCTGGACGGAGTCTCGTCGGGGTTAGACGGTGAGTAGGAGAGCTCTGCATGGTTCTGATGAGTCTCCGATCGTGAGTTCATGTAAAGTGTTCCTGGAGAATAATAAATGCGTAAATAATGATGGAATTGGAACAAGTTGTTCAGGCTGCTCCGGCTCTGGCTCTGGCTCCGGCTCCGGCTCTCACTCAGGACTCGAGTTGGTGTGGAAACTTTGGGAAGGAGAGAGAGAGAAAGAGAGAGTATGTATATTATAAGGAGACATGAAAAAATCTCCTGGAGTTGAGAAGTAAAGTGCCAAAGCTAGAGGAGCTTTACATTTACAGTCTAATAGGGCAACGTAACACTGGAGTGGAGACCAACAACCATCTAGGCTCCATTTATTTCCTCTCTCTCTCTCTCTCCTCACTTATTCGTGGCTCTAGTTGAGAGTTCATGTTTGGATTTGGACTCGGACGTTACGATTAAAAGGTTACAGGGAAAGCGGCCCGTCTTTCGGACGGAACATAACGGATTTTAAAGCAACGAAAGGAATGAAGCATAAATCTTAATATCAGAATATCGCCTGTGAAGAACCAAAATGACCCACATCCATTTTCAGCTAAAAACAATATCAACTATCTACAAAAATATTCAAATGTCTTGAAAGCATTTAAATATAACATTTTACGCTTTTCAAACACATGGAATTAGAACATTTTGCACCTTTTCAAAAACATGGAATTAGAACCTTTTGCACCTTTTCAAAAACATGGAATTAGAACATTTTGCACCTTTTCAAAAACATGGAATTAGAACATTTTGCACCTTTTCAAAAACATGGAATTAGAACATTTTGCACCTTTTCAAAAACATTGAATTAGAACATTTTGCACCTTTTCAAAAACATTGAATTAGAACATTTTGGACCTTTTCAAAAACGTGGAATTAAAAAATTTTGCACCTTTACAAAAACATGGAATTAGAGCATTTTGTACCTTTTCAAACACATGGAATTAAAAAATTTTGCACCTTTACAAAAACATGGAATTAGAACATTTTGCACCTTTTCAAAATCATGGAATTAGAACATTTTGCACCTTTTGAAAAACATGGAATTAGAACATTTTGTATCTTTTCAAACACATGGAATTAGAAAATTTTGCACCTTTTCAAAAACATGGAATTAGAACATTTTGCACCTTTTCAAAAACGTGGAATTAAAAAATTTTGCACCTTTACAAAAACGTGGAATTAGAACATTTTGCACCTTTTCAAAAACATGGAATTAGAACATTTTGCACCTTTTCAAAAACATGGAATTAGAACATTTTGCACCTTTTCAAAAACATTGAATTAAAACATTTTGCATCTTTTCAAAAACATGGAATTAGAACATTTTGCACCTTTTCAAAAACATTGAATTAGAACATTTTGCACCTTTTCAAAAACATTGAATTAGAACATTTTGCACCTTTTCAAAATCATGGAATTAGAACATTTTGCACCTTTTCAAAAACATGGAATTAGAACATTTTGCACCTTTTCAAAAACATTGAATTAGAACATTTTGCATCTTTTCAAAAATATGGAATTAGAACATTTTGCACCTTTTCAAAAACATTGAATTAGAACATTTTGCACCTTTTCAAAAACATTGAATTAGAACATTTTGCACCTTTTCAAAAACATGGAATTAGAACATTTTACGCATGTTTTTCATTTTTATAACATAGCTCATTTTGATTCTAGCTTAAATTAGATATGGGTCATTTTGGTTCCACAAAGACAATATGATCTACTGTATACATAAAAAAAATAGTTTGAAAGTGTACAGACATTTAAGTATATTGGTATTATCATTGATTGTAATTTGACATTTAATCAGCATTTTAACTATGTAAAGAACCGAATCACTTCAGCTATAGGTATGCTTTGTAATTTAAAGTTAATAATTTTAAGTTTAATCTTAACGTTTTTATCATAATGTTTAATGCATGTGTCTTATATGTAGTTGATTATTGCCCTCGTGTCTATGCTGTTCAAAGCGAGAAGGATTTACAATGTATTTAAAACAAAATAAAACAATACTATTAAATCTTTTCTTGGCGGGAATAACAATGAAAGTGAGGATGTTCTACTTCAGCTAATACATTATCTATGTTAGAAAGAAATACTTCTGAAATGAAACTCTTGTCAAGGCCGGATAATGCGGCCAGCGCAGACAGCCCCCGCTGCTTGAATTTTGAAAAAACATGTAAATAGAATATTTTGGAGTTTTCAAAAATATGTAAATAGAACATTTTGGGTTTTCAAAGACAAGCAAATAAAATATTTTGTACATTTCAAAATCATTTTCCAATTTTCTCAAAACATGTAAATAGAACATTTTGCACTTTTCTGAACCAAGTAAATAGAACATTTTGCACTTTTCAAAAACATGTAAATCCAACATTTTGCTTTACCAAAGAAAACCATCAATAAAATCAAGATGGTGGTTTTTGTATGGAAAACAATTGCTCCCTAAAAGCAATTGCTTCTTCCGGCCCTGACCTTGTAAAGTTATTTCCTGGTACCTGGCTATTATTTCGCATGAAAACATAAAAATGGTCAAATCGAACATCGGACAAGGCGATTCAAATTTTATTATTATATAGATATAGAGAAACATACAGAATTAACATTGGGCCCAACTGGAAGTTGAGATCCATGGCCATGGCATGAACCATGAAATATAAAAGTCCAACTTTTACTATTTTTGACGTCTATACTGTGGACTGGACTGGAGAGCAGAGAGTTTTCCTCACCGTGTCTTACATAATGGGAAAATGGAGTGAGGGCCATGCGGGAAGGTAACCATGGAGTATGGAGCATGGAACATGATACTTGCACACAAAAGTCATACTTTTATTCCACTTTCATAAGCTCCGGTAACCTGACAAGAGACTGAGCCAAAGTTCCAGAACCGCACGAAGACTAAAACACACATCAACATCACATTACAGAGCCACAATCCCATGGTTCCACTTATTTAGCCCAACTCACTATATAGTGTACCTACACTATACGGGAAGGAGAGTAAAAGTGAAACCACTCAAAATACGAAAAGAAACTAAAGCAGAAGAATTTACCTCCAAATTGTGTAATTGTTTGTGATTCTATATTTAAGTTTGAGGTGTGTAGTGTGTATATAGTTCTACCTTAAACACGGATCATTCTCGAGGACTCGAGAGCGAGTGAGAGAACCCTACTTAGTTAGTGAGCTGTACACTCCACACACACGAGCTACATATACGGAGAAATATAAGACTACCCACATCATCATATTATATAGGACGAGAACGAGAGTGTGCCTTGAGTCCCTATCGGGAGAGCCACACGATCCTTCTTCTTCGTCTTCTTTCCCTGTTTACTGTTTCTTCCTATATACCCTATATATCCTTCTCCGTACTACACGACCACAACCACACACACACACACACAGTCCACCAGAGAAACACAACATGGACAGATAGATGTATTTCTATTTATTCTGTGTGTGAGCATGGAATGGATTCTTATCGCATCCATAAAATGACTTGTTCTTATTATGACCGTTCTCTGACTCTCTAACTGTGACTTTTATGGATTGTGGGCTGCTCAACTTGCTCTCGCTTTTTCCTCTCTACCTCCATATGTATGTACCTGCCTAGCCTAATATCCCTGTCTACCTACTGTCTATGTATGCAAATGAAAATGTAAAAGTTCTATTTCTATTATGAGTTCCTTGTTTTTGTTTCGTTCTGGTTCTGGAGCAAAAGGTTTGGATTTGGAGTGTGTGTCCTCCCATTACACGTAGTACTATGTAGGAGCAGAGCGAGAGAGACTCCTTCTCACACGGACAGAGATGGAATGGTCCGTCGGAGGTTTAGGGATCTGAGAGATGGTCAAAAAGAAAAAGTTTCAAGTTGCTCTCTTAGTTCTTAGCTCTTGGACGATCCGCTCCTGCTGCCCCCTTCCTCAAAACAGTTGGACCAACCAGTCAAGTTGTCATGACTACCACACTGAGCCAGAGAGTGGGCATAGCGCATACATACATACTCGAGTATGTAAGTAGGTCTGTCTATGCAATCTTTATGTGAGGCTCGAGTGTCACGAAATGAGCTTTCACTTATACACAAGAAGGTCTCCCTGTCTGCCTGTCTGTGGTTGGAATTGGAATTGGAGACTGGTACTGGAAATGTTATATGTACTAAAAGGGCACACTGCCTCCTATAGTAATAAGTTCGGGTACGGACCTACCTACCTCCCTACCTACCTCCCTACCTACATACCCACCTCCCTACCAAACAAACTACAACAAACTACAACCACCAACACACTTGAGCTCCCTACAGGGCTATGGAGGAAGGAAAGGAAAGGTTGTTTAAGTGAGAAGTGAATGGGTCTATCCATCCATCCATCCCTACCACCTACCTACCTATCCGTCTGCCAGTCTCAGTCTCAGTCCCAGTCCCAGTCCCAGTCCCAGTCAGTCCTCACATAGGCAACAAAGGGAACTAACTGCACGGAACATATTGGGAAGTGAGTTTTAAGTCCCGTAGTGTCTCTGGATTCTGGATGGCAAAGTATGGGCAAAGTGAGGTTTACATGTTGGTTGAGCATTGGGCATTAGCATGATAGGGTAGCGGAGAGTGAATGGTGGAACGTGGTGGAAAAGCTCCGCTCTCTCACACACACACACTTTGCGAGTAAGTCAGTGTGGAGTGTGGAGTGTGGAGGATGGGATGGTAGTTGTACTTGTAGTAGTGGGATCCGTATATTCCTTTGGCCTTTATTCTATAGTTGGGTAGGAATTTTTAGGTGTATGTAGAACGGAGGAGACTCACTGCCGTCGCCGTCGCCGTGCCGTGGAGTACACATGCTTTGGATTATGCTAGGCCGGAGTCGGAGCCGGTGCCGGCAACCGCACCGTAGACCGTCGAGTGAGGAACGATGAGGAGTTTTGCCTTTGGTAGTTGTTGAGTCGGAGAGACTTGGACTGGGAAAAAGACGAGGAAGAGACTCCACTCCAGCAGAGTCAGAGGCAACATAACACAGGAGAGGGAAAGGAGAGCAGAGAGAGAGAGACGACGGAGGCAGAGTGGAACTTGGACGTTTTTGTGTACATACGGACAACATTTCAAATCTGGCCCTTCAGTCGTGTGTCAACAACGAGCGAGGGCGAAGCTACAAGTAAAAAACTCTGTGGAACATACAAACCGTGCGCTTTGACGACGCATACTTTTCCTCAATCTCAATCTCAACTCCTTCAGCCACTTCACACACACAAAACTCTTCACATCTTCTTCTCATTCTTAACTGAACAATCTTACTCACTGGGTCCTCTTCCTCAGCTCCTCATCTTACTCAATCTTACCTTCCTAGTCTCCCATCTCCATCCCCATCCCAACCAACAACATTTACATCTCCTCCACTCACTATCCTGCATCCGAGTTGGAAGGGACGAGCCGACAGACCCAAGTAAAAGACACAAGAAGAACACAAGACGAAGAAGAAGAAGAAGACGAGGAAAAAAATATCCAAGCAAACCACACACATTCTCACACATTTACATCCTCCAGACAGTTCGCCAGCCACACATGTAATTAATACACAATAGTGGAAGAGTCTCAAAGTCTCAGTCAGTACTGTCACAATCCTCGCATCGCATCCATCTCATCCTCTTCACTCATTTATCATGAAAACATTAGGAGTCCTATTCCTGGCCATTAAAATCATTTAGCAAGTGTAGCTAAATTGGCAGATAATCTACTCCTCTCCGTAATATCCATGACTACATCAATAAACACTGAACTCAGAGTATCCTCAAATATTCCTCCGAGTTCCAAGAGAAAACTGCACTTGACAGTTCTGCTACTGATTTGATAAGGAAGAAATACTCTTACACAAATATAGTTGAAACAAATAAAGGCTCAGGACGACGGCCAAAATCAAGTTACTCAAGTTCCAAAGTTGACAATGTAAAGGGACTCGTGATAAACTAGACGTGGACTGTACTATTATTATCACTAAAATTAACCATCTCCTCCTCATCTCTATCTGTCCTTCCCCACGCGCCACTTTTGTGAAATCCAACGTACGTACGTAGTGTGGTGATTCGTGGTGGTGGTAGTAGTGGTGGTGGTGGTGAGTATTATCGCAGCCTCCTTGAGCCTTGAACCTTGTCACATGAAATGTGGAGGGAGTCAAGGGAAAATATAGGGAGTCTTAACATTATTCAAATTGGTATAGTCTCGTCACTCTCACATAGAGGAGAGAGTCCGTGTCATAAATAATAAATCCATGTACACTTTTTCCCGCGCGCACACCGTCAACCGTCCCATCAAAAACGGTTTCTTCCGTTAATCCGCTCTCTTGTCGAGGGAACCGTTTCACCCTCTCGATTCTCATTTTCACATGTTCTACGCTGTGAATGTGGTGTAATGGACTCATTTTTTTCAGATTTTGTCAAAATTTAATCAAAGCAGACAAATTTAGTGCCATCAAATTGAGGCTTGTCTCAACTCGAAAGAAGATGAGAACATAGTGACAAGAGTGTGTATAAAAAAAAATAGAAATAAAAGAGTCCGTCGTCCGTTGAGTGTCATTCGCATCTCGAGATCTGGATTCTGGATGAGTGTCGACTTTTTCTATGAAATGGACAAGTGACTCGTTGCATATCTGTAGTGCTGGATGGAAAGAGTATAATATGATCCATGACATTGAGCATTGTACTACTACTAGTGACTGATGGCTGCTGGTGGTTGACACGTCCACCGTCCGTCCATCGTAGTAGTTGTGAGAGACCCAGACCCAGACACATGACTCTGAGCCCTGTGTATAATGTGACTGGACATTTGGATTCGATAGGAATGAATGAGAGTTCCCGTTTTGTGCCCAGTTGTTGGATTGACTCCTGGTAGTAGACACAAGAAGAAGACGAAGGCGAAGGCGAAGGGTGAGCCTCTCGGCCCCTTGGACAGAGTCGACATTGACTCTCATCATACAAAATATAAATCTCCGGGACTGAAGGGCAACTGTATCTGGTCAAGACAATGTTAATACTAACTGAGGTGACTGAGAGACGACTGCATCAGTTGGTCACGTCGATATTAATTTTAGCAATTCTAGGATTAGGTTATAGACTCGTGATTTTAGAAAGTCAAGTCAATGAAATTCGTGCGGAGTTATCATCATCATCATCATCACCATCTCCTTCAGCCGTCCCATCATCCCTCGCCTCCTCCAGCGTTCGAGAGAGGCGGGATGTGAGTGGTGGGAGCGAGTGTTCTTGTCCCATGGGTAAGTTGCTTCAAACTTGAAATCTGTCTTTCAATCAAACATAATGAGGAAATTACCAATTTAACACAACTCTTTCACCAGAATCACTATTGATTTTTCCCTCTCACCCTGCATTTATTTTATTTACACTCATCCAGCCGACGACGACTTTTCCGTCGTCTCCCGTCTCACTCCTCACTACTCACTACTACTACAGTACTACACTCATCTCCTGTAGTAGTCTCAAATCTCTACTACATACACGCAATTACTAAACTGTAAACTCTCCAGCTCGTCACGAGTCTGTCTGTCTCTCTCTCTCTCCGTGTATCTGTTGTCCCTGTCCTGTGTCGTCTAGCAATTCTAGCGTCTTTCATGATGACACCACATTCGCACCCAAGTTAAACTCTCTTATTGAAAAAGCTGACTGCGACTGCATATGAGACTGGCTCCTTGTAAGTGACTGCACAAATACGCTGTCACCATAGATATATATAAAGTCATCCAGACAGACACTTGACATGTCCTCAGCCTCCTCTTCTTCCGCTCATTTAAACTCCGTTTAGCGGCTTCCATGCACCCTCCTCCACTCATCTTCATCAACGATTATGGAGCAATATATTAATTTATATTGCACATGGACACATTCCACCCGTTCCCGTTCCCCTCATCACATCACCAACATCCCAAAAGCCAAAAGCACAGCCCTTCCATTTCATCCTCATCATCACCATGATTATATTCTAACTTCTACTACAAGTTCTTTCAGGGCTAGCCAGTTCATCTACATTTTTTTAAATACACATTCCCATTTTCCCACCCTTCAGCTTTTAATTTCTTACATTACATAGTCTTCCTCACTTTTTCACAAACTCAGCAGCAGGGCCGGATAATGCGGCCAGCACAGGTATTTAAAAAAAATGTAAATGAAACATTTTGCATTTTTCAAAAATATTGTAAAAAGAATATTTTGACTTTTCAAAAAACATGCAAACCAAACATTTTTGTACATTTCAAAAATATGGAAATAAAACATTTTCCACTTTTCTCAAAACATGTAAATAGAACATTGAGCACTTTTCTGAGTCAAGTAAAAAGAATATTTTGCACTTTTCTAAAACATGTAAATACAACATTTTGCTTTACCAAAGAAAACCGTCAATAAAATCAAAATAGTGATTTTTCTATGGAAACAAATTCCTGCCTAAAACCAATCCCTTCGTCCGGCCCTGCTCAGCAGTCAGAGTCTGCAGCATTTTGATTGAGCAACAATCCACCACCTGGAGAAACAAAAAAAAACTTATACACAAGAATGAATAAGAACAGGAGAGGAAAATACGAAGAAAAAACATTTTTGTATTTTAATCTGGGCTCTTCTCTGCCTCCTCAACCTGCCAATGTCTATAACTACTGTATATCTTCGATTCCCTTGTTAATTCCCAACCCGCAGGCTTGAGCATCATCTGTAATTATCCCCACACACAGAAATTAATTAATTTTTAATTTGCATATTTACCTTGGGTGAGTTTCTCTCTCCTATATGTCTATGCCTATGCCTATGCCTATGCAGCATTAAAGGCAGAGGAGTCTCAAGTCAGGAATTCAAATGGAATTGGAGTTGCAAAGCTCTGCTAGCGCAGCTGGTTGTTAAAGTGCGGGTCCGTAGAGCAATAGCAAAATAGTAGTATTTACACAACCATGTAAAATATTAATATTGTTTAATGCCCACATCTCTAATCACAGCATTCGTTGAAATTATGAGAATGAAAAGGTGATGCTCTGCCTCTTCTTCTTCTTGACTATATTATCCTTGTTTTGTAGAGTCCACGCGTATAATTTCCCTTTCAATTCTCTCTAACTGCCTCCCTCCTTCCTCAGTCTAAAATCCGTATTATTCCGTATAGGTATTCTTCTATCAGTCAGCTCAGTGTTCTGGTTCTGGTTCTGTGTGAGACAGTAGACAGTCAGGAGCAGTTTAATCCCGAGAAGCATTGTAATTGTAAAATAGAGGACGTACCTCGTCGTAGGTAACTCGTGCGAGAGAGAGAGTATCATTTTCAACTTGAAGCCAATGGATCTGCTTCCACGAGTCTTTACAATAGAAAAACATTGTTGATGGATTTATGCTACGTGAGGGAATTCCGGGGACGCGGAGCTCAAATTACAACAAGTATGGCAAGTCATAGAAATCCGTGAAAACGGTGGCAATATGACAATTAATTTTGTGCGTGGAAAATTGAAATGGAATGTTATGCACTATTACGACTCTGGTCTGGTGCTATGGTACTTACCTCTCTGAATCTCTGAAGCTGTATAACACAAGAGGCTAAGAACATAAGCTCCCATCCTAGCAGGGCCGGACGAAGGAATTGCTTTTAGGCAGCAATTTGTTTCCATATACAAAAACCACCATTTTGATCGGATTTTATTGATAGTTTTCTTTGGTAAAGCAAAATGTTGTATTTACATGTTTTAGAAAAGTGCAAAATGTTCTTTTTACTTGATTCAGAAAAGTGCTCAATGTTCTATTTACATGTTTTGAGAAAAGTGGAAAATGTTTTATTTCCATGTTTTTGAAATGTGCAAAAAACTTTTATTTGCATGTTTTTGAAAAGTCTCAATATTATTTTTACATATTTTTGAAAAGTGCAAAATGTTCCATTTACACGTTTTTTGAAAATTCAAGCAGCGGGGGCTGCCTATGTGCTGGCCGCTTCATCCGGCCCTGCATCCCAGTCCCAGTCACAGTCACAGTATATCCCACAGATAAATCTCAACAACTCCAACTCTCTCAAGACATAATATTATAAGCAAAACTTGTATAATGAAAAGCTGAAGGGTAGGAAATGACATGGTAATTATCATAATCCCCAGCACCTACCTACTTCTCTCGAAAACCTTCCAATTTTTGATTTCTTCATTAAAAACTTATTTGAGAATTTAGAGACAGAGACATATGAAAAATTGAGTGGGTAGGTAGGTAGGTTCTCTCTCTTTTTCTCTCTCTCAACAAGAAGTAGAAATGCACAAAAACAAAATCAACTTTGTATTCGTCTCTGACACTACACTACAACATACTAATTGTTTTTCTCAAAATTTGATCAGGACGCATAATAATCAAGTAATAAAATATGATTGTTTCTCTCTCTCTCTCTCTCTCTCTCTCGCTCCCTTCATTACACGTATTTTATAGTCGTTTGGCTCTTGAAAGAATTTATGAACTAGAAGTCAACTTGAATCACCGGTTTCCACCTTTTTTAACGCTAACTAAATTTGTTGCTGTCAAAGAAAACCAATAATTTGCTAAGTATCACATAGGGACGGAGTAGTAGTATATGTTCTGATTTATTGTAATATTATCCTTTAATTACATGTATATCCTATACTATCTCCTATCTCCATCTCCTTCTTTCATCTGCTGTTCTTCTTTCTACTATATAGATGAGGATGGAAATCACAACTTTTATGATTCCATTCGATTGTCATTGCTACATTTTTTCTATTGTAACTACTGCATTTTTGAGAGGGTCGCGATAAGATAAGGCAGAGGACCAGGACCAGAGGAGATACATACCATTGATACGGAGAGAATGTAGTACATACCTTAGGTATCTCCTTTGTTGTAGTTGGACGTTGCTACGACGTACGACGTTGTGAGTTGTAGGAAGCTACTAACCTTCACCGAAGCCGGAGCCGGAGACGGACGACGAGAGTCTCCTCTGATAAAGTCTTAAGTTTCAACAACAAGTGACAACAAGATTGGCTCATCCAAATTAATTAAATAGATTTTTCATTCATTACACAATAATCCAATCGCACTTTGGGCTCTTATCCAAAAAGGATCGAGAATTGAGATGGAGAGAGTCGAATGGTGGAAATGGAAAGGGGACTAATTTCTGAGTGCTTCCCTGCTCCACGATATAGCCTCAGAAATGGTTTTTATTTCGTGTATGTATTTGTATTTGAGATGAAGGAATTTAATTCATCCAAATCCAACTATCCAGAGATTCCAGATCCAGATCCAAAAGTACAACAGAAATAATTTTACAACATAACATAGAAATGGAGTGATGGAGTAAGAAGCTGAACATGGCAATAATTATTATTATGGAAGGGACTCTCGATCGGCTTCGGGTTTTTGGCTTTTTGGGAGGGAAGAAGTGAAAACGTAAGCTATACTCTGATATATTTTCTAATGGTATAGGTATAGGCATAGGCATAGGGGCAGTATAGTTCTCTCTGCTACAGTTATTTTTCCTTTCTGCTTTTAGTCTTGGAGATATTTGCGATCGCGATCCTCTTCCTGTCTGCTTCTCATCGAGTAAAATAAGTCGCGTCTACTACGGCTCCGAGAAAGACTCCCCTCTCTCTCAGTCAGTCCTATAAAATCAAACTTTTAGTGTTGTTTTACGCTCTGACGACCTTTCAACTCGCCTCACTAATGTATGAAACCCGAGCCTTGTTTGATGTTTGTCGTTTCCCTTTCTAATGGGTCATCCTCGAAGATAGGTGCAATAAGATTTCTCATTTTTCATACTTTGACTGTAGACTTGGGCTTGGGCTTTTGGCAGAGGGAGAAGAGCCTTTCCATTTTCCCACTCACTCGGCATTGGCATCGGCATCGGCGTGGGCTTCGGCACTCATCATATTCCATGAAAGTGTAAATAAATATAGGGATGAAGCGTCTTGTCCTCAGCATGGATATACATACATTACAGATTACAGTGCACAACTAACTTTTGGCATTTTCTTCGTCGTGTCTGACTGAGACTTTATAACTTTTGCCCGTCTTGTACTGTACGGCTATGGCTATGACAGTGTAGGAAGGTGAGCATAATAAATTTGACATGTTCTACATACTGACACGGACATGATTTTCCTATCTGCACTTAACTGTAGCCAAAGCCAACTGGTTTGTTTGTTTGTTTGTGCTCTGTTCGTCTGTTCGAGTTGGAGTCTGATTTGGAGTCTCTGAGGATGAGATGATGTTCGTCGACGAAGACGAAGGCGAAGGGCATAGCTCCTACTGATAATTTTATCACTTCTTTCCATTACGGACTGTCACCCCGTGTGGTCACATCTCCACTTCATTCTGAGAGGGATTTCGCAATAGGTTATAATATTGTGTGAGTGGCGTCGAGAGAAATTCATATTCATTGTTGTTTTTTTTTTTTGATATTTTATTTCTTTCAAGTATAGTAGTCTAGGAGAAAAATTCTTGTTAAGATCTCGAACAGCTATTACACACTCTTCGTGCATTTCCTCTTACTACAGCTGATAGGGAGGCACACGGAGCCAGACTCGTGTTTACTCCGTTATCATTGGGGATCTGGTGTTGGTGAGGTTAGGTTGCTGCTACTGCTATGCCTACGTGGAACACACCACATACACTCAAAGTACTTACGTGCTGGTACTGGTACTGGTAGACTGTGCATATATGTCGAGTATGTAGATCGAGTTGACGGGGAGCATGTTGGTCTATTGGTCTTGGGATTTAAGGAATGACGCATATTAGAATTTTACAACTTGAGCTATAAGAGCCCGCACTTACAATTTACAATTATTACAACTCCCTATATACTCACTAGTCAGATGGTATGCACGGAGGGTATATAGGACCCTGGGTAATAGTGTGTGTGTGTGGGGAGGTAGGAGTCTCGCGGTATGGAAATAGGGATTTAGTGGGAGCGACGTATATAGTGTGTGGGATTGTGTGCGAGTGGAGGATTGAGGGAGGGAGAAATTCGATAAACACTTTAGGAGCATGGAAAGAATTCAAGTAACGACAAACGATGGTAAAATTATTCGGTGTTGGAACGATAAAATGTTTTGTGTAACACGCGAGTTGTAAATTGTGACAAGGTACATCCGCTTTTTCTTGTAAAAAGCCCATGAGAGATTCGCAACACTCGAAAAGTCAAACTTTTTAAGTTACATGTGCGGGAGCGGTAGCGGTGTTATATACAGGAGCCGTGGCCGTGGCCGTAGACAGAGAGAGAGAGAGTACATAAACTTCTACTTATGTGTTTCCTACGACGGGGGTTATTAGAGTCAAGAGAGAAACGTCTTCTACTTCTATGTACGCTACAACAACAAAGCTGTTCCTCCTTCAATGTTCTGTCGTTCTCGTTCTGTCCTCTTCCCTCCTGCACTCCGCGTGCATGTTGCCATAAAGTTAGCAAAGGATTATGTGAAAATATATATATAATATTAGTATATGCTCAAGAGTCTCGGTCTCGGAAAGATTTCCCTCCCGTCTTCAGTCCTCTCCGTCGTCTTCCCTCCCTGTCAGTTTGCATAGATTCTAAAACGTGTTGTTATTTGTAGTTGAGAGCATTAAATTGTTAAAATTAACTGGGTAGTTGTGGTTGTCAAAGGAGATGAGGGAGGGAGGGAGGGAGGGAGATGGGATGGGGAGAGAGAGACAGGGAGAGAGCGACAGGGAGGGACGAGTGGGGGGTGGGGTGGGGAGAAAAATGGGGAAAGCTGTTCACATTTACTGCCATGATTTTTTTGTTGAAAGAGGATTTGTGACATTTGCTCGAAATGTGAAATGTCTTCTTGCGGTGACTCTTACAATTTTTTTCTATCGATTTCTTATCCAGGAAAAAAGGAAAAGGGAAGGAAGAAACAGCTTTTAGCCTTTCGTTTAGCGATACGCGGTGTCGGTCGGAGATAGATAGATAGTTTGGTTCGTAGTTTCATCCGGAGTCGGAGTCGGAGTCGGCTCCGGATTCCCAATGCCCGTGTGTCGAGTTGTAATATACATAAATGGGAGAGCCTCACACACCGAGGACCGAGAGACGGGTGTGTGTGTGTGTGTGTGTGTGTGGTTGGGTCGTAGTCGTAAGTAGTAAGTAGCTTCTGTCTGAGCTCTGAGCTGTGTGACTGTCTTGAGGAGGACGGAGATAGGAGATGGAGAGGAAGGGAATTAAGGGGAAAAATAAGAAAAGAAGTAAGTAGACAGAAGAGAGGATGAGGAAGGAAGGAAGGAGGCTCGTGAGGACGAGGAAGTGGGGAGTGAGACAGACGTGGAAGTCGGGAAGACGGAGACGACGGAGAAGACGCCGAAGAAGAAGAAGAAGAAAAAAGGAAGGAAGGAAGGAAGAAGATATATATTTTTTGTAATTTCTCGTCACGTAGATGATGAGATGGGCAAAGAGCCAAAAATCTTTGCTCCCATGTAGAAGTGATTACTTGTTCACAGTGTGACAAATTGGTCAATCTATCCGGGTATTATGTCCTGTGTGTGTGTCTTTCCATAGCTCTCACTCTGGGATTTCTCTCTCTCTTTTTTCATGTGTTTTTGCCACCGTCAACGCCACCACCATCACCATCACCACCGCCACCACCACCACTACTTCTACTACTACCACTACAACAGGACCACCCGGTCCACCCGGTCCACCCGGTAAACGGGGGAGGAAAGGAAAACGAGGAGAAAATGGGGAAATTGGAAGTCCAGGACCCATTGGACCGCCTGGCAAGAATGGATTTCCTGTAAATACCATTTTAATGTTCCTCAATATGTCTTCATTTATCTACAATCCTTAGTGCGTTACTCCCTTCTTTATACTCTGTACTCCTTCTCCCATCACACTAGTCGTATTCTCATCTCTCGAGAAGATTCTTTACAACTTTTCCCGTCTTCCCCGCCGCATCTTCCCCATCTCCTCTACCCATACCCCCACCCATGTCATTCAAATGTATTCCGAGAGAAACCAACTTATCCTTCTCTCTCTCATCCCCATTTACCATTTACCATTCACCATTCCCCATTCAGCATTCAACATTGACCACAACTTTAACTTAAACTTCTCCTCCTTTTCATCCTCTTCTTCTTTTTTTTTTCTTCCAATTCCACTCGTTTTGATTTCTTTTAATTTTGCTTCATTTGTTTTCTTGTTCGTATCAAGGGCCCCATTGGACTTGACGGTCCAAAAGGAGAACCAGTAAGTTTTTTTTTCATTCCTTTTGTTCTCTCTGTTTTTTTTTCTTTCACTTTTTTATTTATTTGCTACGTTTTATTTGGTTTCATTCATTCATTCTTTTCTACCATCCGAATCCACACAAAAAAAGTTGCTCCGCTATGACTTCTGTACTCCCGGAATTACAGCATTATTGTCCTCTCCCCAAGATTTATTTACATTGTCATTTCAGTTTTTTTTTGGTCCTATATGTTGGTGGGACATATTGGAATTATGATTGATTGATGGGAAACTATCTGTATCCGTACTCCGTGACCGTGCCCGTGTCCGAATCCGAATCCGAATGGGCATCTCGGAATCGGTTTCCTATCTGTAGAGCTTCCATGATTGTGTGTGTAATTCGTCAATAAATTGTAGTAGGGAATTAAAGAATGTCAATGTCTTGACAAGAAGAAGAAATGATGTGTGTATGTATGTGTAGAAAATAACATGTATTTTTAACTTGTACCCTTTCTATATAGACTAACAATAAATAAGATGATAATAATGATGATGATGGGATGGTAATAAGATTGACTCTCATTTGGTCTGCTTGTGACTGTAGGGCGCACCTGGGGAGAGGGGACCGAAAGGTGAACCAGGAAGTCCGGGCTATAATATTACAACTGCTGCCAAAGTAAGTCTACTACACACTCCACATCTCACAATTCCAATTCCATCTCCCATTTCCACCTCATCCATCTAATTTTCCTTTCATATTGTCCAATTAAGATTAATGTATTTCTCATGGAAGGTGTTCCTATGGTATATCAGTGTGTATAGTGGGGTATGTACTCACCTGCTAAAGGAGGCGCGGATCCAGGGGGTGAGCAGAAGGGCAGTTGCCAATCCAAAATGAATTTTTGAATTAGGCGGGTATTTAAAACAAGATGGTAGAGTTAAATCCCCAGTGAAGAATCAAATTGATCCATATACATTTTTAGCTACAAAAAAATTTCACAGTCTTAAAACAGATTAAAAAATTGTTTTAAAAGCATGTAAATGGAATATTTAGCATTGTTCAAAAACGTGTCAAAGAAATATTTTACACTTTTCAAAAACATGTAAATAGAATATTTTGCAATTTTCAAAAACATGTAAATAGAATATTTTGCACTTTTCAAAAACAAGCAAATAGAATATTTTGCATGTATCAAACACATGTAAAAGAAACATTTTGCCCTTTTCAAAAACAAGCAAATAGAATAGTTTCCACCTTTAAAAAACTCGCAATCAACATTTTCTTAACATTAAAACCCATCTCATCTCATGTAATTTTTGTTTGACGTATTTTAATTCTTGCTTTTTGAAATGGGCCATTTTGATCCTTCACTCCCCGTATATTATGTATTGCCCACTCCATAAAACATTTCTAGATCTGCCCCTGCTGTACTAAACTTACATTTCCAGCTCCAGCTCCGGCTCCAGCGCCACGTGTTTATATGTACATAGTGGACGGATTTACTACTTACTCATCATTATCACCCTCCTCAGCCACTTTCCCTTTACGGTGAAATGGCTTTTAAATCAGAATCATAGAGCCAGAGATTTATACCGAATTATGTTTTGAATTATAATCCTTTGAATTAGAAATTAGGAGGAAGAATATATAAATCAATAAATCATTTCCGTTCTCCCTGTATACGCTATATACACTATATACGCTATATTATGTTTCCTTCCCAAAGTCACGTCATGGGGAAGGCCCAGGGAGTGAGTGTGTGTGTGTAGTTAAAGTTGGTGGAGTAGGAGAAGAAGGAGCACAAGTCAAAGTTCCGCGTGGCGAGAACAAAGAAAACTTTTAGTTTGCCTTTCCACTTAAACTTACTTTCAACATCATAACAAGACCACTACACACTACACAATGGGATCGAAGATGATTGATTTTGACCAGCACCATAGCAGCCTGTGCCTTATGCACTAATCAAAGTAGGTAATGCACAATGCGGCTCTTTCAGTCTCATAATCATAATGCACTACAGACATCCTTCTAATAAAACTCACTACTCCATTGATTGAGCTGAGCTGCTCAAATGAAGGTATCGGTATGTGCGTCGTCAGCTGAGCTCAATTTTACTTCTTGGGATCATTGGGATTGTTTGGAAAATGAAAATGAACCAGGCCATCATCATACATAATAATTCACAACACAAATCTCCCACCTACCTTATAACCTATACATATACGTTCTAATTCCGAGATCACAAATTCCAACTTTTGACATTCATTTGAATATTTTTGAGTGGAGAACTAGAGCAATATTTATTGCTTACTTAAATACGAAAGGAGCACACCACCACACCGTATTCATATCCATGATCAGGGCCGGATAATGCGACCAGCACAGGGAACCCAGGGAAGCACAGGGAATTTTCAAAAAACCTGTAAATGGAACATTTTGCAGCTTTTCAAAACTATGTAAAAAGAATATTTTGACTTTTCAAAAACATGCAAATAAAATTTTTTGGTAAATTTCAAAAACATGGAAATAAAACATTTTCCACTTTTCTTAAAACATGTAAATAGAAAATTTTGCAATTTTCTGAATCAAGTAAAAAGAAAATTTTGCACTTTTCTAAAAACATTTAAATCCAACATTTTGCTTGACCAAAGAAAACCATCAATAAAATCCGATCAAAATGGTGGTTTTTGTATGGAAACAAATTGCTGCCTAAAAGCACCTCCTTCGTCCGGCCCTGTCCATGATGTTGGTGTAGAATGTAGAAGTGGAAGGAGGCTTTTGGGATGGGATGGTAGTGATGATGAGTGCAGTATAGTGTGTTATTTATGTTTTCGAATTCTGCCTCTAGCACCCAACAACCGCTAGTAGAGAAATTCAGAATTCTTTACGCATACATCAGAAGTACAGTCTTTTTCTTATTAGAGAGTAGCCAGCCACATTCGCAATTCTCCGTCTACACAAACAACAACACACATATGGAAATGATGGGGAAATTCTGCTTCTACAACATTATATTCAGTCCATGTTGGATGGGTCAGAAATTCAGAAAGTAAAATCTCTCATGTAGCAGAACATAGCATAGCATATAGCGTGTATAATAGGAGAGTCAGAATGGAAAATGTCAATGAGAATGAAGACTAATTGAAGGAAGGTTCTTGGAAGGAATTAAACGATGTGCTACCAACCATTGAGCAGAACAGAACCGTTCCCAGTCCCAGTTCCAGTTCCAGTTCCTCCAGTCCTTTTGTGTAAAAGCCTCCTAATATATGTATAAGATTGGAGTGGGAATTATAGGAGGGAGCACAGACTGATATTCCCATCATGGTCCACATGCTTGATCTATGTAGACAATCTTAAGCATAGTCCGAAAATGTGGAATCACATTTCATTTTCATTGCTAATATCCCCTTCCTCCCTGCTTGTCTAAATAGGGCTCTCTCCCGCTCCCGCTCCCGCTCCCGCTACATGCCGAGTGTCGGGATGTCGGGAGAGGGAACCCGAGAAGAAGACGACGACGACGGAGAAGAAAAACCATGTTCTACGTGGTTATTATTATTAAGGTAGTAAATTACAGCAACTATGTGGACTCGCCGACAGCCTTCCCACCTGCTCCCAGTACAGTAGTAGTAGTCCGCCAGCCCTCTCTCTCTCTCTCTCTCTCTCTCTCTCCGTTTGCCATTTGAAAACTATAACGACAGATAAAGTTAATTAAAATTCCCTGCCATGTGTAATACATCGTGTTATTTTTAATTAGCGAAAATGGATGGAAACCATTTCCTTGAGCAGACACTAAGTGAGGAGGGAGGGAGGCCGGGAGGGAGGGAGGGAGGCCGGGGCTCTCTCTCACTTTCTGCCTCCGTACTAATGAAAGGGAAGGAGCGGGAGCGGGAGGGAATTCGGGGAAGGGAGGGAACATGAAAGGAGCACAAATTATGATTGTTTAAGCTGGAAAAATCTTGTGTCAATATTTACTCTTGAGTTACTTACTTGAGTTCGCAGTAGAGGAGATCGACTCTCGGCTAATACAGACGAGGCAGTGTATGAAATATCTCAACTCCGAAAGCTTGTACACATTATTATTAACTTTTCTTTTCCAAGTCGGATTTCCCATACCATTCCACGATTCCCTCATCGTCATAATATCGTAGTAGGCTCTCAACTCCCACCACCGTGCACTTTACGAGACGGACGTAAATGGAAGTTTAAACTTAGTGTCGAGTTGCGGAGTCGTGTCAGATGAAGGATATGATTTTTAAAATAAGTTGGGTAGGTAGTAAAACTAATAAGAACCAGTTCAGGGCGAATCAAATACAGATAAATGTTCCTCCCTTCAAGCTTCAATTCCAAAATATTGGTTCCTTTGCGCTACATGTAGGTAGGTACCAACACATAAGGAACATAAGGAGAGCATCTGTTTGTATTTATATAGCAAAGCTATGTGAACACTGACGACTAGGTGCAATTCCCTACATTTTCGCCCAACACTTTCTATCCTTATCGTCGCGAGGCCTTTCATATAAATTACAAGATTTGCGTCTTTCCTATCTCATCTCGTCAGTCAGTCAGTCAGTCCATCGTCGACCGTCCAATAACCTCCACCATGTATGTCTCGCCTTGACTCAGTATGGACGCTCCATATGTCTATAGGGGGAAAGAGGTTGAGGTAATACACAGAATCGAGACCGGCACCGGCACCGGCACCGGCCCCGGCCCCGGCCCCGGCACCGGCGAGGAAAGAAAGCAGAGACACACTATATCCCCTTTATCTTGAGCCTCAGTGGAAGAGTCGGAGTCGAGTGAGTCTTTTCACAGCGCATTGCCCATCTTAGTCTGCATCAAGGATAATTAACCAGCCGAATAATTCTTTTGAAGGCAGATTATTTCCCTCCGCAGGTCAAGGGTTAATTTCAGTGTATATATCCTCCATAAGAGTCTCTCCTCGACAACGACAACCTATCCGCTCCGCTCCCCAATGTTTTATTCACACACAAGTTTGAGAGATGCTCATTCTGTACGAAAGCAAAAGCATAAGCAAAGTTGGCGGAGCTGTGTAGGTAGGTAGGGACAGGGAGTAGGTAGGTGCCTACTTATGTAAATTTTGTGAACTTCTTACAAAGTCAAAATCGGGTTGAATGGAATGTATGTAGGTAGGTAGTTTATAGAGGAGCAACATTTTTACCCCTCCGCTCCTCTCAGTTTCCATGAAGTTGAGCCTTGGCGTTTTTTGAGTCTGCACTGTGTCGACTTGATGATAAATATTGGACGAGATGAAACTTTTCTGTTTGAGCCTTTCACAGAGGGGATTCATGTGAAAAATCAGAGTTTCTATAATGTGGAGCCTCATAGGGAATTTGGAGTGTGGAGGAGGACGAGGACGGGAGGAATGGGAGAGAAATAAGGGAAAAGAAGAGCAAGTTAAAATCAAATCAGAAAATCAAAAAAGTCTGGAGCGTGTACTTATGACGATAATATGTTGTGCTCTTCTTGACGTCAAGCATCTTTTCATCTTTTCACGGCTAGATAGAGACTTTAGAGGGAGTAGGGAGCAGAGCGGGAGATGAATGACTTGGCTGGAGCTATGGTTCTGGTTCTGGTCCTGGAGTCGGAGTCTCGCTCGAGACTTTGAGACTTTCGGTAAAGGGAATGAAAGATGTGGAAATAAATTATGCACATGATGACATTGGAGGAGTAGGTGGGAGGTAGATGATGGGATGATGATGATGGTGACGGGTTTTGTAATCTTTACTGTGTGTGTGTGTGTGTGAGCTTCACACAAGTCTGGTCTGGTCTCTGGCCTCACTACGTATATTGAGTCAGTTAGGAGTCTCTGTGTATGAGAGCGTGTCTGAAATTTGAGTGATGTTTCTCATTTATTAATGAGCAGTTAAATATCATCATAAAACTGAGGGTGGTAGTGACGGCTGGAGAATTTATTATTTTTTATCTCCATCTCCACTGTCTAATTTCATTCCCATTCACATACGTTTCCAAGAAGGAGCCCAGCTCCTCGTCAGCATCATCGTCGTCAGAGTCAGAGTGAACACAAGAGCGAGCATTGATGGACAGGAACGGGCTTCCATTTCATTGACAGTCTCAGTAACACTTTTCAATTGGCCTCATGACATGATGATATGAACTCACACAACTATGTAATGTAAACTACTACACATAAATCCCACAGACAGTGACTGCTCTCCCCATGCAAAGTTCCATTTAAAAAAACTGTACGCAGCAGAGCAGAAGCAGACAGAGGACACAACACAATTTTTATGATTCATAGTATCAATTTTTATATATTTTCCTATTATTCACTCCACCAACTTCCAACCTCCTCAGTCCCATTAATCTTGGCTGCTTAATTTTTATTTTATGTCCTCCATCTTGAATTACTCAGGACGATTACCAAATTGATTCGAGTGCATAATTATCTACTGTATATTATTAAGTCCGTCTGTATTTAAGTATTAGTCGTAAATACTAACTAGTAATACGTTAAGGATGATTCTGCTGAGACTCTCCAAAACACCCAGGAGTCAAAGATGGAACTTCGTCATCGTCGTCGTCGACATCCCAGAAACCAGTAGCAGGGCCGGACGAAGGAATTTCTTTTAGACAGAAATTTTTTTCCATACAAAAACCACCATTTTGATCGGATTTTATTGATGGTTTTCTTTGGTAAAGCAAAATGTTGTATTTACAAGCTTTTGAAAAGTGAAAAATGTTCTTTTTACTTGATTCAGAAAAGTGCTCAATGTTCTATTTACATGTTTTGAGAAAAGTGGAAAATGTTTTATTTCCATGTCTTTGAAATGTACAAAAAAAATTTATTTTGCATGTTTTAGAAAAGTCTCAATATTTGTATTTACATATTTTTGAAAACTGCAAAAGGTTCTATTTACATGTTTTGAGAAAATTCAAGCAGCGGGGGCTGCCTGCGCTGGCCGCATTATCCGTCCCTGTCTAGTAGTAGTCTAAAGCTTAGTCCATTATTAATGATGACTGATTGTAATTATTGTGATATATGACTATGATCTTAATTTTTCCATGTACCTACTTTACACAATCCAAAGTTTGGTGTGAAGAGATCCGTGACATCTGTGTCAGGTGGAACGATCGGTTACGCTGAAATCATTGCAATTAAGGTTAATCATGTCAAATGTACCTTATCAATGTTTCTAAATGCACACTTTTTTTTCAATTTTTTGAATTATTTTGCCCGCCACTTTACCTTTATACTTTACTTTTACTATAATATGTGTAACTTTTTTTTCATAGAACGTCCTTAATTACCATAATTATTATGATAGTCTTGAGCTCTATGGGTTATTGTGCGTTTATTCTCATTTTTATTATGACACGGTATGGTTTTCAATTTTCAATGGGTTTTTTTTGTTTCAACTTTCAACTCCTGTTCCTGGGTATTGCGTACTCATCTCTACGTGTGCCCTGTTGTTGTTGTTGTTGTTGTGCTACTGTTTAACAACTTTAGTGCATTTACTAATCTGGTGGATAATAAGTCACCTAAATTCATAATTATTATAGAAAATACATTGCAAGCTACTGTGCTGCTATGTTCCTCAGTTTGGCTGGTTTTTTCGTGAAATTATTTATTAAAATATTTACTTGTTAAGTTATGTGTAAACTATCTCATTCTACTAAAGGGGCTATTATATTTTTTTTAGCTTCAGAGAACTGGCAATTAGTACGTGATTAACATTCATCACACAATCTGTATACTTACCAACTAACATAATAATGAAACCACTAATTTTTTTTCATGGGCTAATTTACTCTCGTTAGCATTATCATTTTGGAATCTTTGTCAGCACATGGCTCGGCATAGGGTGTCGTCTCTGTGATAGAACTACAAAATTAATGTGTATTCTAATATTTACAATTTATTTATTCCATTAACCAAACTACCTACCTACCTTACTAATTGACTCACATGGGGTACCGGGAACGTGTTATATTTCTCATTGAATTTTCTGTTTTACTATGTTTTTGTTTTCTTCATTCTTTTATTTGTCGTAGGAATTGAGAGCCCAGGGTTTTAACGTAGATCAACAAGTGATCACTCTCAGAGTAATTTTTTATTTTCTTTCATATTTTTTTAAATATTTTATTTGCTTATTTATTTATTAAATTTTCTTGCTTACTTATGCTTCTCGTGGCAATCTCCCTTTTGGTCCGCATTCCAAAAAACACTCTCTCGCCTGCTTTAATGTCTGGATTCTGGATATTGATGGCTTGAACTATTAGCTACTAAAACTATACTCATTGATAGACAGTCTGAAATGCCGCTCAGATTTTATGCTTCAATTGCCTTTTGTCGGTGACTGTAAATTGTAAATGAGCTTTGGAGTCTTAGCGCATCGGCATCGGCATCCCGAGACCGAGACTGGGACTCTACTATATAGCACTTGAGAAGAATTATAAATTCATGCATGTCCCTTTTTATTGAGTAAGTCTTGAGTTTGGATTTGAAATGTTCTATCTCTTGGTCAAGGATTTGTGTGTGTGTGTGGAAAAATGTGACGACGGTCCTTATGGAATGTCCTCCAGCACGAAGCATTGTTATGGAGTACTTTCCATAATGTAGTAGACTCTCTGAATGGTCTGACCATGTATGTAGGTACCTAGTTATGTGTGTATAGTAGATTGGACGCTGGTGAGTTTCTTGACGAACATGGTCCCATCGTTGTCTTAAGTGGTCAATTATGAGCGATAGAGTTGAAACATGGAATTGTCGTTATCACCCCTTCAACGTGCCCAGTGATGGAGGGACCCGCCCACTGAACAGTTACCAATAATTATTTTCCATGAGAGTCCATCCACGAGAGAGAGAGCATGTACTTAGAATGCCAGGGCGAGAGTAACATGAAAAGTTGTGAGCTGTTCATAAAATGTATAAAAACTTTTGAAAAAGAAACGATCAGCAGAAAGAGAGACTTGTTATTCTCTCTCCTTAGTCTTTGTCATGACCATTATGTAGTATGTACACTCGGTCATTTTGTTTAGAACAGAAATACGCGTGTGAGGACTGTAACCTGTAATTTCTGGTAAAAAGTTGTAATTTGCTACTTTACTTTATGGCTTTGCTGAATTTGCATTTGGGCCGGGAGGCCTACTAACAACAGACAACGATATTGAATTTCAAGAATAATTTACACACACAAAAAAAATAAGATTTTGGTTTTTTGTTTATGAGGGGAGACAATGGGAAATAGGCTGAACTCTGCTCCTATGCTATATGACTGAACTATGACTATAGTTTGGTTTTGGTGTGGCTATGTAGCTATGAGCATATTTGAGATTTTCAAGAATAAAAATAAGTTTGATTTACTCTCACGCCTATATTTTAAATAACAATAACAATATATGTAGTCACATTAAATGTAAATTGCACTCACTATAATTCATGGAAAGAATGAAAAGTCCTTTCTGGCTCTGACTCGGGCCTTTTATCTGTTTGTAGATTTTATGAAGTTGACTCGTTGTCGTTTTCTCACACTATTACTACTACCTACTATCAGTACATAGTTATAGTTATAGGAGATGCCCTACAACTCTATAAGGCATCCCCATGTTAAAAACATTCTAATTTCACCAAAGCAACGTTTACGACATGTCAAGGAAATAGTCTCTCTCTCTCTCCTCATGGATGATTTTTTTTTCTAGTCATTTCAAAATGAAACTTAGTATTTTCCAAGAAATAAATCACTTTGGATTTTGAGCATGAAATTATACGGGACATGCTTAGCACGCGGGTGTGATTTACAATGTGCGTAATCGTAGCTGGGGTGCTAAGAATTCTATTGCTATAAGGGCTATTTTTTGTATTCATAAATTTTTGCTGCGTTTCTAGACTTAATATGCGGATTTGATGCCAGTGGCTTGTGCTTTATGATTCAGCACCCTTTTTACATCTCTCTACAAGTTTTATTTTTTGTAGGTATATATAAGTGACGCTTGGACTATATAGCTTGCTTGATTTTTTTATGTTAACATCTGCTGTGCTTTTTACACACACGTGCTTATGAAATATATTATAATGCTTTAGTAAGATGTTTAATTATTATTAATAAAGGTGTTTCACAGTATGAGAGTCAAAATAATGACGTGCTTAAATTATACAGGGTGAACCTGGAGAGCCTGGACCGAGTGGTCCTCGGGGCCCTCCTGGACAAACCGGTCTGCCAGGTATGAACGGACGAATCGGTCCGGCAGGTGAAAAGGGCGACAGAGGTGAAAAAGGTGAACGAGGAGACACTGGAATTTTGGGACCTCCTGGTCCAAAAGGAGAACCAGGACCGAAGGTTAGTAGTATTATTTTGTAAAGGTTACACACAAAAAAAAGGAATACTAACAATTCTTTAGAGGGATGCGATGGCGAAGGTGGAAAGTTAATTATTCCTGTTTTTTTTAATCGAGTCTAACATGCAAACTCTTTTTATTTCTTTTGCGTCTTGAAAATAAAGAGATGCTTTATTAATACAGAATTTGCATGATTGACCTAATTTAAAAAATGCTTTACAATTCACTGTCAATCCTATGCCATCACATCAACGGCCAAGTACATTTAATGTAGAGAAAATTCGAAAAGATTTATTGGTAACTGTAAGGGTGACCGAGGGGTTAAAGGTGATCGGGGGCTTACAACGACGCTTGATGGGAAAGGTCTACCTACTGGGATTATTGAAGGGCCTCCTGGACCACCAGGACCCTCAGGTTTTTAACCATTATTTCGTTTTATTTTTTTTTTATTCTTTTCTCTGCTTGCCTCTCACACAAGTTGTAACGATGCCATTTTAATTTTACTCTTGTTTACCAAATACACTACCAACAAATAAATTTAAAAAAAAATCTTTCCCTGGTGTGTGTCCAAACATAAAACACTTCGTCCCAAGATCATCAAGATACGAACGACTTTGAATTTGACGACCTTTCTAACCCCTTAATGCATGACACCTTTAAATTTTGACTTGGTTTTCGTTTATTTTTACGATTGTTTTCTATTTTTTTTTGTCGTTACGACTGAACGTAACCACTTATGTATGTTCTGTTTGATGGGACTTTTTAACGTCTTTGAAGAAAGTCAAGCGTTTCATGATCTGTAAAATATGTATGAAATGGCAATGAATCAACTCTATTTTAAATAATGTTCTCTTCTTCCTTTGCGCACTTTTTTTGTAGCATCATTTTTTGGTATCTTTTTTTATTTTTATATACTAACACAGTTTATTATAGGACCAGCAGGGCCCAAGGGTGATAAAGGGGATCTGGGTCCTATCGGACCCATGGGAGAGAGTGGCCTACGGGGGAAAAGGGGGAAGCGGGTTAGGATTACGTTAATTTTTTTATCTTTCGTTTTTTTTTATTTAGTTTTGTGTCTTGTGGCTTTTGGTGCTTACTTCTCCAATTATTATTTGTTTAATTTTATGGTTTAACAAATGACTAATCTTTTAAAGCAGCATCTAACCTACCTACCTACCTATTCTTTTAACCTGAGGGTGTGGAAGTTACTCTGACTGAAAACAGACGAGATGATTTGGTCGGGAGTCCATGTTGAACTTTAATTTGATATATTCGATATTTGTATGAATTAAGGGGATATACTAACATTCATATTTAATCAGTACATCGAAACGGAGTCAATTTATTTTATTTTATTTTGTTTGTTACTTTAGCTATTGTTTGGATCTAATGGTTGACAAGTGAAAGGTTCAACGGTGGAAGCAACCGGGAAAATAAAGCAGAAAAAACTTTATGTATTTTCTCTTTTGCATTCTGTACTGTGCTTTCATTTGGAATAAGTCAAACCGTTTTTTCACTTAGCTTTTATTGACGTGGTTTGATTCTGAATTAATTTTTGAAAAAAGGGGAAAATATTTCACGGCTACGACCTCACTTCAAGTCTTGGATCCAAGCACTAGCATAAAGTGTTCATGCATTAACTGTGTGAGATGAGCAATTTTGATAATTCTTTTAAATCTCCATTGAAAAGGGTCGGAAAGGCTTGAATGGTGAAGCAGCGGACAAAGGACTTCCAGGACCTCCAGGAGAACTTGGCCCTGAAGGGCCTGCTGGCCCATTAGGACCATCCGGACCTAAAGGAGAACAAGGCCCGCGGGGCTTACCTGGAATCGGTGGAAAGGACGGACCCAGTGGACCACAAGGTCCACCGGGATCTCCTGGTAGCCTCGGACCTAAAGGAGAAAAAGGCGAATACGGAGATATTGGTCCTCCAGGATTAATGGGTCCTCCGGGACTCCCAGGACCTCCTGGCTATCCTGGTGGCAAAGGAGATAAGGGCGATCGTGGAGAAACGGTAAAAAATTATGATTTTCTCTAACACCTAGTTAGTTTGTGTGTGTGTGTGTAGTATATAGCTTTATCAATAATGTCCTGCCCCCTCCCCTTTACATGTTTGTAACACTCTGGAAAGATCTTTATAGATGGAACAAGAACTGGTTTTAAAATGTTTCAATCGATACATAATTTAAATCAAGTTTCTCTACAACAAAAACAAAAGTCGGCTCGACAATCTATTATTAACTCGTCACTTTTTTTTCTTCTTTCCACTTCTACTTACAGCAAAAGTACAAAAAATTAAGGAGGCGACAGCATCTGGCTTTACAAGGAGATGGGACATTCGACAATCTTGAAGGACTCGTTGGGCCTCCTGGACCTCCGGGTCCAATTGGACCCATCGGACTTCAAGGCCCTCCTGGAATCAAAGGCGAGAAAGGAACGGACGGAACCAAAGGCGAAGAGGTAAGAGAATTTTTCTTAAAGTAACTCTTTCTATTACTGTGTACACATGCAAAGTCGTTTTAAATATAGGAGTATCTGCATCATTATTCGCGTAACTTTTGTAATCATATTAACCTACCTATAGGCATATTACTTGCATGCAACGACAACGACGTGGGAAAACTTCATTGTAATCAATGCTAACGATAAGTTAGGTCAGAAACCTTCAAATTTCAAAATCTGGCATGTGGGCAATTTAATTCAGAGTTGAGTTGCAGTAGCAGTAGCTCCCTATATTAAAGCGCATGTAGTAAGTTCCAAATATATTTCGCGTTTATAAATATTATGCTGCAATAATTTTATCTCCTATGGTGCACTTTATTTTCACTGTGACAACAGAATTCGCTTGGACAATCTTCGTTAAAATGAACAGTTGTGTAGTACAGGGTGCAAGGTACATACCACGTTATTGGATGCCTTGGCATTTGAATTCTCTGTTACTCACATCATCAGTTGGCCGTCCCTTTCCTCCTGTGCATTTTTTGTCTCTATTGTTTTAAATCCAATTTTTAATTCAATTTCTTTGTACCCACCTATTCTATATAAATTGCCCAGCATTTCGTTTGCATACACATTGTGTAGACAATGTAATTAATTCGTGTGTTGAAACAATAAACAAGGCGTGAATAAGGTGGCAGCAAAAAATAATAAACCATCCACCTGCACGTGGGATGCTGCCATCTATCTTTTAGAGCTCCACTATTTTACATTACTTGAAGATATAATGGTCATTCTTACGTCTTAAGATTCAAGAATGTATAATCCTATAATCTTCTTTTGAAAATGAAGCTCAGGTATAGGCATTGAAAAATAGGTAGGATTCTCCATTTTTTCAGAGTCATGATGATTACCACTGATACGCTCAATTATACTCAACTTAAAAAATAAACGATGGCTCAAAATGTGAAATATTTTTTGTCGGATGTCGGATATATGAAGAATGTTTTTATCTCGATCATTTTTGCATGGAACTTTTCCCTACATTTTTGATCATTTCGTCGGATGATAGGGGAGAGGATACTATATATTTCCACGACGGCTGAGAGATCAAAGGCACCTGCCTACCTAAACAATTTCGAACGTATCAATGTACCCCTCACATTTGCATATCGTCCAGGCTGTTGCTGTTCCTGCTTTGCATCAGCAGACATCCGAAACATTGATATAATTTTAACTGCCACATGTTATGCATGATTCCAAAACTACTGCCATGCAAATGTTTATAGTGAAATAAGGAAAAAAATCATGAATATAGTACAACTAGGTAGAGGTATACGTTGCTTTGCTTAGCTACCGTTGCACATGCAGCAAACTGTCTTAGAAAAATGTCAGATCTGAATAAAGATTATATACGAACAATTTATGTGACAAGACTTAAATTCGAATTCGAACTACCCATATGATATTGCATATAGTAAGGGATACAAAAAATATATTGCATTACTCAAGAGTTTAAGAGTTTTACGACTGCTCATAAAATAATAATTATGTCCACGAAGCACTGCACTGGAATTCTCTGCTCCGGAGACCTACTGAATTACATAAAATGTCATTAATATTTATGGAGTGTTTGCTAAAAAGAAAATACTTTGTGAGAAAAATTAAAATTCTTTTGAATGCAGGGAGAAAAAGGAGACCGCGGAGATCAAGGGCCCATGGGACTTCCTGTAAAATATAATTTGTTCTACTTTAAAATATATGTTACTCACCATAAAGTGCCATGTTTTTTTTCTTAATTAATAACATTCATCATATTTTATTAGGGACCAATGGGACTGCGTGGCGAGCAAGGTCGCTTGGGAGAACTCGGTTCAACGGTAAAATCCAGTCACACAAATCCTGATCGTTGTGACGGATACATTTTTTTCTCTCTATTTTGTCTGCATGGCTTTCCTGCCACCTACCATTAAGTAGATTACCGAAGCCGAAACGGTTCTAGGTTATGTATGTAATCTCTGAAATATTTTTTAGTGTCTTTAATGGCCGAATTTTTTTTATTCAGGGTCCTCCTGGCTTAGATGGAATGAAGGGAGCCCAAGGAGAACCGGGTAAAAAGGGCGAGAGGGGAGAGCCGGGACTTCCTGTAAGTTTATTAACCCTTTTCATGGCGCCAATTAGTTCAACTCTTGACATGCATATTTTGTTTAACTGCCTGCTTATACACTCATGAAAGTCGATTTTTTTAAAATGCTTGGGTGGTTTTTTGTGCTAAATTCTCATAATAATTTAACTACCACCCTCAGATTTAATAATCTAAACAATTATGCATTTAAAAAATATGTACATAACTAATGCTGGAATATTGTTTGCTTTTGCTTAAGGGAACGGATGGAATCCCTGGTGAAACGGTTCGGAATAAACGACTAACTAACTAACAAGCTTTATTTATTATTTATTATTTTATTTTTTTATTATTTTACTTATTTTATTAGGGTCCGAAGGGTGAGGTTGGTATGAAGGGGGAAATGGTAATTAATACATTAAAAAAATAGCTTCTTTATGAAATTAAAAAAATATACATTACATATAGATGTATGCATTTAAGATTTGAAGGTGTCCTTAAATTAGAAAAATTATTAGATAACAAAAAATTTAGAGCTTTAATTAGAAATGTAATGGAACAGTAAGAGACTGAACTGAGCGCATGGGTAATTGTTTAGGGTGCACCAGGAAAACGAGGGAGAAAAGGGGACACCGGGACAAAAGGTGACCAAGGAGTGCCAGGTCTAGACGCCCCGTGTCCAATTGGTCCAGATGGGCTACCTTTACCAGGGTGTGGTTGGAGGAAAAATGTACCCTTACCGTCCACGACAACGATTCCACCCCATACCGCTGTTAGCCACCATGATGACTATGACTACGAGAATACGTAAATACATGGCATTTTAGGTTCATATACTGCCGCTTAAAGTTTAAAATAATTGTTAATTAATATCATAAAAGCAAGACGCGAAACAAAAATTGTTTTTTGTAAATAATGTACTTAGCAATAAATCTACATAATATTTGTTCCTTTTTAAAAACTCCTCAGCATTCAATATTATTCTCATTTTCATTTCAATTCTCATCTCCATCCTCGATTATATTCACGAGAAAATTAGATGCATACATAAAGTTTAGACTGATTTTCACACTTGCCATAAACGCCCCTCTTTAAGTCTGTTTTTATATCCGTGTCGCTGCTAATGCTCCAGCTCCAGCCGTTTAAACTCTCTCAACTGGTTAAATTACTCAAGGTATACCAAGACATATCCACATACCACATCAACGAGGCAATTTCTAAATCCGAATTTTTTTAGTGATAAAAGCTAAAATGGGAACATTAAACAGGAATTTTTACATTAAACACTACATATATATTCATGAAGTCGCATACAAGGCTTGGCGTGACGTACCTAAGTATAGATAATACGCTTTAGATTTAGAGACACACAGCATATAAACATTTAGTTAAAAAAACGCTGGACAGCTTTGTGCAACTTTAAGACTCGATACTCGATTACGCAAAAAGAAAACACGTAAGGAAAAAAAAGGAATTCGAATAAAGTCTATTTTTAGCTCCCAGGAAGGTCGTAAGAAAAAGCGTAAAATTTCACCTAACAAACCGTTATACTGCTGTTTTGGAGTTACCTTTAAAAGATGTGTAGTAAGCAAATTACCTATTATAATTTAAACTTTAAAACTTACAAAGAACTAACTAGTAAGTTGCCAATACACATACGCACATGCTTTATCATTTGATGTAATTAGCACTAGTTACTAGTTAGCACATTGCGTAAGTCCCTGAGTAATAATACACACATGCAGGAAGAGAGCATAATTAAAACATCAGGGAAGACATCAAATAAAAATAAAAACTTATCTGGGTTGTAAATAGGCCTGCATACATTTCTATTTTGGGGAACGTATCTACATATCACCAGAAGGATAATTTCAATGAAATTCGTGAGTTCGTTCATCACGTCTATCAGTAACTAGTACAGAATACAGAAAATTCGAATCCCCATATTTTGATGCCAGCAGCATACTAATTTCTATGGTTTCAATGTGTGCAGCTGTGAGAGAAATGATGAATTCGCAAATTACCCAGTATTGCATCATCAAAATTGAGAAAACTACTTAATAAGGCTAGCTATATTTTCAAGTAATTTTAGAAAAAATTAGAAACCCGTGATTTTGTCAATTCCTCCGCCCGCTATTACCAAACTATGATCTCGTCTGCAGGAACAGGAACCAGGGCCGGATAATAAGGCCAGCAAAGGCAGCCTTCGCTGCCTGAATTTTCAAACAACATGTAAATGGAACATTTTGCACTTTTCAAAAAACATGTAAATAGAGCATTTTGCACTTTTCAAAAAACATGTAAATAGAACATTTTGACGGTTGAAAAACATACAAATAAAATTATTTGCACATTTCAAAAACATGAAAACAAAACATTTTCCACTTTATCCGAAACATGTAAATAGAACATTTTCACTTTTCAGAATCAATTAAATTGAGCATTTTAAACATTTCTAAAACATGTAAATACAACATTTTGCTTTACCAAAGAAAACCTTCAATAAAATGTGGTTTTTGTATGGAAACAAATTGCTGCCTAAAAGTAATTCCTTCGTCCGGCCCTGGCAGGAACAGAAGTTGTCAAACATCATTTATTAGGTATTTCTACGTATATTCTTGAACTGAAAGCTGACAACTGATCAAATTATTTTTTATCCCTTTTTAACATTTTTCGAGTTAGAAGTTAACGGTTAAAATCTTCGGTGACGGAGACGAGACGGACGACGAAACCGAAAATAAAACCTCCAAGGGGCGATACATCTATTACGTCTACAAAAAGGGGGGGGAGGGGGCTTAGATGCATGCTAATTAAATCTCACTTTAAAGCAGGGGGGAGGGGAGGTGTTTAAAAAAACTTACGTCTACACAATTTTTTTTCCTTTTTTATGCAATTTATTCAATCCAAAAATTTAATTTCGTCAAATTAGTAGAAAAACTGATATTATATAAAAAAATTTCCCTTAAATTGGGTACTTCTGCACACGTTTTTCCAAATTTTATTACATTTCCATTTATATCTTGGAAAAGTCTTGACAAGACCAATACTCTTGAAATCAAGACTAAGACCGATCATGAAATTGCAAGACTCTCGAACTCAATTTCTTTAACAGTCTTGAAATTTCAAGTTTTCAAATCGATACTTTTAGAAGTCGTAGGTACGCCTTGTAGTTTCAAGAGTCCTGAAATCAATTCTAGCAAAAAAATATTTTCCATACGTTTGAAAGCAAAAAATGTTAGTTTAAATTTACTTGAAATCGACTTTTGAAAATCTGAAAATTTCAAGACTCTCCAGCTTTTTAAAAGTATTGACAATTTAAGACTCTTGAAATCAAGACTTTCAAAAGATTTGAAAATTTACGAGTCTTGAAATTAAGACTAGAAAAAGTCTTCATAGAATCAAGACTCTTGACAACAACAAATTTGTCACAACCTTCATATTTAGTTTCAAGATGTCGAAATAATTCAATTTAAAACAGGTTTTGAAAATTCGAGACTTTATAAGATTCTTGAATGATCTTAAAAATTTTGGAAGTCTTGGTCTTGATTTTGCAAGATTTTCAGTAAATTTTTTAGTTTGAACCGATTATTTATTTTATAAATTAGTTTTATGGCGGTCGTGATTACGTATCATAAATGTATGTAAATACAAAATAATCGAATCCTTTTTTCAAAAACTTTGTGTAGACGTCTTGGGGGAGGGGGGTGTTTCAAAAATCTAACTAATGGTGATAAGGGGGGGAGGGGGTCCAAAAAATGGGATTTTTGTAGACGTAATAGATGTATGACCCCCAAATACGAATACGACACTGCCTACGATATGTCTTTCAAAAGTAAAAGTGTAATAAAATGTTCTTTGGTACTAAACTAACTAGTAAGTTGATTCAATCTTCCTCAAGGCACAATCCTAATGTTCAACTGCCCACTACTACTGAACAAGATATTAATGATACTACACAAGCCTTTATGGAAGCACGTTAAAACATTCTTTTGACGGCCAATTGTTGCAAACAAGTGTTGGAGAATTTGCGTTGAGAGTGCATCGTAGGATCAACAGAGGGAGCGAAACTTTTACTAAGGAAAATTCAAGAACAAGATAAAGAACAGTCTTTTTGATTTGAAGCAAATAATAATATTGAATTAATATAAGTTGAAGGAGAAGGAATTAAAATGATCGTGTGTGTGTGTTGTGTGCAATACGAAAGGATTTTCCATTTCCAAACCAGGATCTTTGATCAGCCAGCTACTTTTTCAGCCAGTTCGATTTGGAATTATTGTAATGTAATGTAATAACATGTCTCGCCTGACTCGATGACTTGACAAAGCCATAAAGTCAAAAGTCAAGAATACCAAAGAGACGAAGAAAAAAAAACGCTTAGTATAGTGAATAGTGTTTGTACTCATTGTTTTTGACTTGAAGTAAAAGCCTCATGAATTGCTTGCTTTTTTTAGCTCTCCTATATTCCCTATTGTATCCGACAGCATTGGCGATTATATGACATTTATATGCAGTTGAGTGTCCATGTCCATATAAAATCTAGATACACTATGTATCTCCTCAGCCACATAACCACAAGTGCACAATCTATATATATTTCAGTAAGGTGGATGTGGGCACTTGTAAACAAGATTCAGAAGAATAAGTAATTTGATTATATATATTAATATTACAATATAACCACAACCGACAACGACGACCACTGTTGTTGCTGTTCACAACACAGGGACTGAGGCTGCCATAATATATTAAGGACATGAGAATTGAGAGCGCACACAGACTTGGACAGTATTCAAATTTCCGTCAAGGTAGCCATCTCCAAATAAGGAAGCCCGCTCACCATTTACCTGTCAAAGTGCTCAAAAGGCTTGTAAATTATTCTTATGAAATTGAGCCTTTGACATAATTTTAAATAATTTTATTAATTAAACTCGATAATTTCACAATGAAATGCTTAGGGTGCGTGTGTAAAGGGCTCACATATGAGTTGGTCCCTCATAATCTGCTCTTGGTCACTGGTCTGGTCTGGTCTGGTCTGGTCTTGGTCTGACACTGTGTTAAATTGACTATAGAGAAAATCAGCCTGTATAATAGTGTTTATTCAAATCTATTTTATTATTCACATATTTGGCTTTAGTTTCGTCCATTATCTCATGTCCATTCCTTTCCCTTCTACTATAGTCATAGCCCAGTATTAGCCTTCCCAAAACTTTACATTGTGTATCAATACCCCTGCAACCACCGCACCGCACCGCAACCACTATACTTTGGTAATTAAAACCATTTGCTCATATAACTGTATAATAGCTATGTTTTTAATGGAATCACAAGTTATGATATTTACCTATGCAAATATTGACACACAAATTATTCACATTTAATTAATAATAGAGTTGAGAGTAGCGTTTTTTTTCCTTGTAGTTGTGAAGGTGTAGTCTCGTTACTCGTACTCTTGCACTGATTTAGATTTACATCGTACCTACCGTGTCCCTTTGTTTTCCAACTCACCTATATTATATCTCTCCACACACTCAATTATATTCCCCGTGTATGCATGTGTACATCTCATAAATCCTCCGCACTAGTCAGACTATGAATTTATGTAACAATGACTCGATTCAAGAACGAGATATAGAACTCACATATAAGAAATTATCTACAATTTTTTTTTCCTTCTAATTTTGACTCATATGCGTGGTATGAGATTATGAGAAGGTGCGGTGTGGTGTGGTAGTATTACGTGTTGGACGTGAACTGGAGTTGGAATTGGAGTTGGAGGCTGTAGTATATTCTCCTATATAAATTGTACACAATCTAATCATAGTATCCGCGTATATGATACTCACGAATCAAAAATTGTGGCTCAAGTTCGTTTAAACTCACAGAGTCTCATCATGTAGACAATTTAATGGGAAAGGAGCTTCTAATTATCCCATCACAAGTGCTTAAGACGATAAATTTTCACAAAAATGTACGTGAACTTCAGGAATCCTAAGTATAAGGAAAGAAGAAGAAGATGCTGGTAAATTATAATTTATATATAGAGAATTACAAAAGTTGTACAAAATGATCTAAGAATACAGTATATGAAAGCACCTGCATGTAGTGAGTACTGTATAATTATAAAACGTATGTTACAAAGTTACAAGTACTTGAAAAAAACTATAAGATCATGTACATATACTGAACGTACCTGTGTGGGTATGAGGTAATCATGAAGCATTTTCATTCACACTCCCCACTCTTGAGAGATCGTATCATCGTCCACACATTGCATTGCTTCTTGTGGAGAGAGGCCCATAGGTAATTCCACAATGAAAATGAACATTTCCTCCTACTTACGTGTACTCACTCACTCACTCCCAACCATAATATATAGCATCACTCACTAATCACGAGTAATAATATGACTGTCTCTCTCCCCATAGTATAGCCATAGCCACCATATCCCAGGAGAGAGAAGAATATGGCTCAAAAACATTAAATAATTAATGCAATCCTTCCTTTAGGTTACTTTAGGTACTTTGTGTAAGAGTCCACTCTCCACCTGTGTCGCTTATGGCCTCATAATAATTAGTCAAGAGTGCGTCATTATTTGATTGAATAATTATTATTGGAGGAGGGGGAGGGAGGGGGAGGAGGAGGAATTACAAATTACGATTACGAGTCATCTAATGTTTCCTCTCAGCTTCTTCTACATACTACTCAAATAGGTAGTCACTCTCATCATCATCATCATGGCTCGACTCTATTTTATTTCACTTTTCTTTACAATAATCATAAAATTATAATGAGTCCCTTATTACTATACGCTCTCTCGTCTTAAAATCTCAAGTCGTGATGCGATGACAATTTCAAATGTTTAACAATACTGTCCTCCTCATCTCATGGGTATGGGGGTATATCATCATATGGGAAGAAGGCAAGAACTGAAGAACAACAACCGCCAAACTGAAACTGACAGGATGCATTATCCTTTTGGACTCCTTTGAAATTGACACGCAATCATAGAAAAAGACACACAATCCCCTGGTTGTCTATGTGTTTGTGTGTGTGTAAATCCTTCATTCTCAGTTGTGAATGATAATTGATTTCTACGGAGATAATTGTTCCTCACATCTATTAGCATTATAATATATTTTACTTGCTTTTCCTTTGAGACCTGCAATTTAATTTTTTAAACTTATTATTATGAGCCCCCATCTAAACTACAAGTACAAGTACAACTACAAGTACAGTAGGAGGGAGACAGCATGGGGAAGTAGATATATATGCATACTATATAGTGTGTGTATTGTGAGAGTGAAGACAGTGAAGAGTGCAATTCAAGGAAAGGATGCCGGAATTTTGATTTTGATCATGAGATGTGTGAGCATCACGAAAAAACCTTGTTCAAACTTGAGACTGACGACTAGGAAATGCAAACGGAAAGGTAAATAAGCTTGAGTCTGATTGTTATATGTAGGGAGATGATGTTGATGTTCTTCTTCTTCTTGGTCTTGGTCTTCCCGATTGTTCTATTCACTTCTCTGTGTGCATTCCTCACATCTTTCATCTTCATCTTTCCAATTACTGACTGGTGAGGTTTTAAGGTTTTCAGCAGCATCTCACTCTCATCGTCAGCCTCATACAGCTACTACTACTACTCATATTATAGCCTCAACTCCAAGTCCAAGTCCAACCAACCATGCTCCACCATATAACCATATATCATCGACACTATATGCATATATCTGTACTACTACTACCAACTTACATATTCCTGCACGAGCAATGGGTTTTATTCGACTACTATTATAAAACAACACGACTCAAACGACTTTGATGTGTAATTTAATATTTAAATCTTTTGTGGGCGATGTACTCATCTTTTCGTCAGTGCAATTACAAGGCTTCTTGTTTTTCTCGGATTCCCTTTTATCATCATATCATTATTACATGAAGTTACTTGTCGTTTGAGGAACGAATCTCCGCGTCTCTACTGTGCTCCGTACATAGCTACAAAGACGGAACTGCTGGAAGCTTACCTTCGTATTACCTAAGTAAGCTCATTACTACTACAACAACTACTACTGCTACAATACTACGAAAATGCAAGTGTCAATCATATGCTCACTCCTATACTCCTATACTACCCACTATACCACAATACTATTACTACAGTATTCCTACTCCTACTACCACAAGGTTGCCATCCCCATTAATTCCGTACATTTCTATTCATTTACTACTTGGTTTTTTTGCAAATACAAGATTTATCCTTAAAATACATGATGAGGATGAGGAAGATAATGATAATGATGATGACACCGTCTTTTGAATTGAAGCATTTCTTGGGGGGAAAATTGCCTCTTCTACAATACGAATACGAGGAACAGTCCTTGACTAATCAATACTCAATAAAAAATAATTTATGCGAGTATAATTATACATATTAAGCATTATGAAGCTCAGGCTTTACGGATATTTTTACTTTCAACCTTAACTTTGAGGGAAGCCTGAGGATATTATGAATAGGTATAGATATAGGCGTATAGGGAGGAGGAAGATCGCTACTTTTGGAATTTGCATACAACAACAAAAATATTGGTTGTATTTGCAAATTCCAATCGCCGCAGAGTTCATCCAGGGTCAAGATTCATAATAGTAGTGTACTTATGCATAAAACTGGTACTGGCTACGATACGATGGTAGACTGGCACTGGCACCGGCACTGGCTTTATTAAATGTGGGTAGGGAAGGAACTACATATAGCATAGCCCGACCGAAACGCTCCCAGCTCATCTCGTATATTTGAATTTGTAGTCGCGTCGAGAAATGAGACTAGTGTGTATTTTACTTTACGGTTTCGCCCTTACGTGTAGTTCCATCACATCACATCACACTATACTACACTACAGTACTGTCTGTCTGTCTGCCTGTCTGATAGTAGCAGTGATAAGATGTCCATGTCACAGTCCCAGTCCCAGTCTCATCGTCGTCAGTCAAATTCAAATTCTCGACTCGAGTTTTGAGTCTTGACATGAAAGAGCTGGGCGACGTGGCCGAGTAGTCAGCAGTAAAAATCCTCTCTCAAACTCCAAACTCTCAACTCTCAATAAGTCTCCTCGTCACCATCATTACAAGCTATACATATGCATAAAGATATTTTAAATACAATAAAAAAAATCTTGCTCATTGTTTTGAATCTCAAAAGTCTGAAGGTCCAATAACACCTGCTGTCTTATCTCGCCTTCCACAATTATACTCGAGTCCTGGTCCTGGTCGTAGTCGTAGTCGAATTCGTAGCCGTACCGTAGTTCGTAGTAGTGTTATATTATTTGTGTAGCTCTGTTCAGATTGTGACATCACCGTAAGAAATACTAGAAGGAAATACAGCACACATAGGAGGAGGAGAGGCAAACTAAAAAAAAGTTATTATTCAACCTGATTGAATACATAAATAAAAACTTTACTCACAAACTCACACCGTCCCGTCATTCATGAGGCTATATAATATGCATGCATTTAAGGGGAGGCGTGGAGCGTAAGTACCTTCATATTATGTACACGTTTAAATATGGAGGGATTTAAAAAACTAGTAAAGCACTTGTTATAGATGTACGGCAGAAAGATGACTCGATGCTTGATTGAATGGAAACGACCAAGACGAAAATGACGAAGACGACGACGATGAGGATTATCCATACAGAGATTGAAACAAAAAACTGTATAGGCATATATATCTGTGTAGTGGTCTCCGTGGGATGACTTCTGAGGGCTTAAGCGTCCCAGCAGTGTGACTTGTTATCAACAATTTAAATATGATCTTGGAAATCTAAATGATGTGTACATAGGGAATGCCACAAAGATGCGTAGGATGAACGAACGTAGGAATGTTAGCGTTATGACTCTACTACTCATATATTAGATTCGTCCTTTTGGTTTGGTACAAGGTGCGTACATAGGGCAGACTCGATGCACTCTTCTTTGGTTTTGCTTGGACTTGGGACAGGTACACTGCTTGAGTCAAATTACATATTGTGCTCTCAGATGTGATGTGATGTTGCTGTTGTGATGCTATGAGGCTGACTTGGAGACGATATTACGGAGAGAAGGATGAGAATTATTACGCCTGCAGCCCTCCTTTTTTACCACCCAAGGTAAGACCACTATCAGTAGTCTCGCAGCGTACACACATCTACACTACTTATAACATCCCAGAATGTTATGCTCTCCTCTTATGCAGTCCATTCCGACGAGACATATGGACGGACGTGGGAAGCTTCTCGGCATTAAAGGAGCGCAAATGGCGATGGAATGGAGTCTCCACACAAATCAAATTTACATTTACCTCATCCACATCCACACATTACAAAAACATGAACATGAGGGAATTCAAGCAAAAATATATAATAAATGAATCTGAATTTAAAGGGAAAAAGATAGACAAGAATATTGCTGTTTCGTAATTACATATTCCCGTAGCCCAGAGCAGTTCTACAGACTACAGACTACAGACCTCCTGAATAAAATATTTGAGAAAAATCCGTTTTTGCGCATCCTGTACAACACGTCAAGTAAAAGAACTGTTTTTAATTCTATTCTCCTCTCCTCTATATCTATTTTTATTCTTACTTAGCAAAAACTTTGAGCAATTTTCTCTAAATATTTGATAGCAACAAGAAGAAAAAAAGGAAAAAAAGAAGAAGAAGAATGGCAGTAAATGCGTGATTTTTTATAATACAAATTATTCGAATTGGAATTGGCCCGAAAAGGGTGGGTACCTTTATAGTCTTTACTATAGCGGAAAGTATCGAGTCCCACCTGTCCGCTTGTGCTGTGTGACAAATTCCCATTGGAATCATTGAAACTATCAAAACACTCTCCTATTTGATGCAAGTTCAACATGTAAATTTTAAAATGAAGCATTAAGAGCTATAAGATCTTGAGGATGGAATCACCTCAAAGATGTGACTGCTCATCTCTCTCTGCAGTCCATGCAGAACGGGAGTGAGGGATGCTACATTAAAAACCTCAAAGCCTCCATGCAATGCCATACCATAGCATGCCATACCATAGCATGGCTTGTTGTTTAGTTCAGTTTCAATGAATTTGATTGTTGCCAGGAATCCCCTCCTCTCTGCCAGAGCCAGAGCCAGAGTACTGTATTACAGGCATAGACCTGAGATCGTGGACGAGCCAAGGAGTAGTATAAGACGTGAAAAGACAAGGTAAAATAGCTCTAGGACTGTCAATATATATGCTGAGTAGCCGAGCATCATTGCAGTATGACCATCCATGTAAGGATTTATACAACGAAATCCCAAAAGTATGTAAAGACAAGGGAAGGGAAGGGACTACGTGAAGAGACGCAAGGTCAACGTAACAGCTCAACTGAGTGCCTCCCATAAACCAAAATACAGAACGGATCTGAGGTAAGCAGTCTGTCCTCCGTATGTACGTCCTGCTATATGCCTATAGTGGGGAACATTTCTTGGGATTTTATAGATGTCTTTTTGATATACCTCCGCTCTTACGTCTTACATATTCCACTCTGCTCTCCGTCTCCGTTCAATTGACTATGCACATAACTTCTCAACTTCTTCTTCTTACGCTCTTACCCTCTGTGGCTAGTCTAGCTGTTCTTCACTACCTGTTGTCTACTACTCTGTCTTTTTCCCTTCCCTTATTTTGCCTTGTAGAATTTTTACCTATACACACTCTGTACTATCATGTGGAGGAGAGAGACTCGACTCTTCTGAGACCATTGGTTCAGATCTCCTCTTTTTGAATTGTATATACTACACGATACTCTCCGTGGCCATCGTCACCCTCGGCTTTGACTAAGGTTTCCATAGGACTATTACCACCTGAAGAAGAAGTGTTTTCCGTCGTCCGAGCCTCCGTCAGACCAAGAGAGTCAAGAATAAGTGAAAGGGAAAAACATTTTATCATTCTGGCTTAAGGAGTATTTATCCACCTACCTTTCTGTCTGTGTACAGCCCGTACACATTGGATTTTATGCATGCAAAGATTTTTGCACACACAGTGCCAAGTTAGTCGTTCCCAGGTATCATCACCATCATGGCACCTGCCATATTATTTTCTTCTCTTTTGGTGAGTATTTTTTGAATTTTATTTCCCTTTTTTACTATTTTTCTATTCTAGGAGATTAACTTGCCAATTTACAGATTTACAATACGTCGCGACGTCCATTTGGAAAAATTTGTGTCGAGGAAAATCCTCGAATTAAAATCTCTTCAATCACACATTTTTTGATCAATTTGTTTGTTGTATTATTTAATTTAAGTAATCGTTTCCATGTTCAAAAATCTACGTGATATAAGTTCATATGGGAGGTAAGAGTAATTGTTTCGTCGGTTCGGTGTTGTCGTTGTGCTGCATCTCTCCCCGAATCCGAATTCGAATTTGTGATCTGTGTCTCTTCATCTCTATATGGAATGAGTGTGTGTGCTTTTGTGAGGATAGTGATATAATTAACTGTAATTTTTGGGTATATCATCCACATCATGTTCTCTTGTTTTTATTTTTCTGTGCACCTCTTCAAAAGATCCTGATCGTGACGTCACAAGGAATTATTGGAGAAGAGAATAATACCCGAGTCAGCACTAGTAGCAATGTAATCAATTTAACAAGTACCGAGAGTCCCGCAAATAATAATATTGAAATTGACTGCGCCTCGACTGAGATTAAAGTGCGTATCAAATCTCCACACCCGGATTTCAATGGCATGATCTATCCCCAGGTTCCAACCATTCTTTTTTTATTAATAATTTTTATCATAAATACATACTAAAAAAATGTAAATGCATTTTGGTTTTGTTTAGATTCTGTATAGTAATCTTTGTTTGTTTTGACGTCGTCGTCGTCGTCGTCGTCAGACACTTTTTATCAGAGAGGCAATCTTAAAAATACATAAATATATATAGTAAATTATTCAGGAGTTGAAATCAAATTATTACAAAGTCAAAGTCTATGTGGAAAATCTTCATCATGATTGATGATGATGATGGCACTGAGGATTTGAATATAAAAATGTGTGAGGTTTTTTTGCAAAAGACTTTTGGAGTAAAATAAGGTAATACTACTACGACTACAGCTCTATGAGAGTTGATGTTGATGTGCTCATGGTGTGAGTAATTAAAGTGGAAAGATAAAGATGATGATAATCTTTTGGCAGTAATAAAGTGTAATAAAAAGAGAGCGCATAATAATTAGATAAAAAGTGTTGCTACGACGGAGTAAAAATCTAAAAGAAGCTACATATTATACAGAATTACACACACCAAAATAAAAAATTATAATATGTGAGAGCCTTATACACAAGAAGAGGAACAACACCACCAGAAAGAAAATGGGGATGAAATAAGTGTTTTTTATTTCTTCCCATAGGGATTGAGTAAGAACAGCAGTTGTCTGGCGGAGTACTATAACTCAAATTCTGACTGGATAGAGTACAAGCTCCCACTCAGATCATGTAATACCATGAAATTGAATGAAGGAAGTAATGAAGAATTTTATAATACTATCGTTCTGGAACCACATCCTAAACTCGTTACTGGACAAGGTCAAGGCTTCCATATCAGATGTAAATACAAGCATAACATCAACGTTCAAATGTCCATTTTTAAAAATGGTGAAGAGCTCAAAGCTGAGCATGTCAAAATTGGAGATCCTTTGCAATTAAATATCTCATTTGAGCACCCAACAAAGTAAGTATCCAAACACACTACCTATATAAATTACCTAAATTATTTTTTCTTTCTTTTTTTGAGAATAATGTGCTAAATTTTTATTACTACGTAATATCACCATCTAAATAAACCAGTACGAGACTTATATAACTAACTGTACAAAAATGGTTCAGCGTCCCTACAACATCATCGCATCATACAAAATACAAAGGAAAGTGTTAACTCAAATCTGTTTAGCAAAAATTTTTGTAACTTGTACACAACTGATATAACAAACGCTCGAACGTTTTAGATGCACTCCATAACCTTTGCCATGTATGGGATTTGAGGTCTATTCTCTTTCTGTATAAGTATATATAGGGAGCAGCTTAAACATTATAGGAATACATAATACACAGGCTATATGTATATGACTCTGTCGTAGTTCAATGTTACAATTTTTTTTTAACTCTCTCGACACTCTACATTGATTTTAATTAGTGCGCTACGGCTACGGCTACGGCTACGGCTCAGTCCGTCCTGCCTTACTATCTAATTATAATATTTACCTACACCATACCATAGAGATTCGCATAATTACATACATACTAATAGGAGTATGAGTATGAGTGAACGGTAGAAGCTAATAATATTTCCTCTACCAGAACCAGGACTGTGTTTTCAAACTTTAAGAATTTCTCCTTAAAATCACCACATTATCTTCAATGACTCGAAAACATTTAATTTCGTTTTCGTCGTCCCGTACACTACAACATAGATAAGTAGAAAATTGCATATTTGTGTGCAAAGTGAGTTAAATTAAATGACTATCTGTATGATGGTGACGAGCGTCATTTGGACTATAGCACTATAATATAGAGAGGGCAACAAAAAAAATATACGAGGTGAATCTTTATGTGGAATAGTAATTGAGAGAGAGATGACGTCACCATAAGTTTAAGTCTCATTAAAATATTTTTCGCATAACAATATATTTTCAAGGAAATTAGAAAACCAAAAGTCATTCATCATTGGACAGGTTTAAAATCAATACGTATATAGGTAGGTAGGGATAGTTATAAGTTATCTTTATACGCCTAACAACGCCCCAAGGTGATTTCAGTTGTTTGCAATTTAAAAATAAAAAACACACACACGATATAATAATAAGAAGTTAATAAATACTTGATAATTCATTTCATATCGAGAATTAATCGTTGAGAGACCTTAATGACGTGTGATTCTTTAGAACTATGCACTGTATTGTGTTGTGTGCTCCTTCTGTTTTCCGTTTCGTTTGTGCTATAATGATATTATAAGGAGCCAACAAATAATATATAATGGACATTTAAAAAAGGAATTACGAAAGTGATAAGTATACAGAGAGAGAGATGAAGGTAGGGATTTCAATTGTCATTCAGTGGAGATAGGGGGCAGGTGGATGTGTGTTAACAATGTAGCAGGTGCTAGATTAATCTCTGTGTCTACTCCTTTTAAATCAACGTTTCTGACTGACTGAGGTGAGGTTATGGCGGTGTATCTTTGAAGAGTAAGAAAATGAAATCTCTCGCGAAAAATCTCATGGAATCAGTACAGGAGCAATAGAGTCTCACTCTGAACGGTCTCTTACTACACACACGATAAATACAGAGAGAGAGACAAACATTATTCTGAACGGTGTGTGTGGAACAGTCAGAACGAATCGATTATGGTTCGGAAAAGTCTAAAAAAAAACCACAACGAGCCAAAGGGATTTACCGTATTTTTCGTAAAGACCATTATGCAAAATAGAATGATCTTTAGAGGAATATATAGCTGTAGTTAACCTAGGTTGACTGTACACTTAGGAGAGTGGACATGGCGTGGGCTCCTCTTTTCTGGTTCTGGTTGCAGATTAAGATTTCTCAGCAACCCAACGGCATTTTCTCTCACCCACGCTGTCCAAGAATGACTATAGGAAATTATATTAAGAAAAAAAATTCGCACACACACACAGGGTCATTCATCAAATTCGGCACACCTATGTCCAAGTCTCCTATAACATATTTACATTATATATTTATTTTTTTTCCTTTCTCAATTCCTCTTATATCAGTTATACGTTTACATTCCCATTTTACCATTTTACTCTACTACATCATGTTCCGCCTGGAACTCTGTGCTGTGCAAAGAGGCTAGGCAATGGTTATATGAGAGTTAGATAAATAATAATTATATTACCGAGATGCCCATTATTGTTTTTGCAAAATTTACTTTTCAAAAGTGCAGAAAAGCAGTATACATAAAATGTAACACGTGTAGGACAAAGCTCACTACACTACTAGTCAGGTCAGAGTCAGACACAGAAATAATACATTACTTTTAGGTTGTAATAATTTTTTTAAATGCTGCGCTTTGACTCATATATAGCATTCACTTTTGTGTAGTAGTTTTGTCGCGTTAACCTCAATAGTAAAATTGTTCACAGTATTTTGAAATGGGCAAATAAAATATTGTATAACCTAAAAATATATTACAGCTTTTGCTGCAGACAGGAGCTCTACTATTTACATTGTACAATATGTCGTTACTTAGCTCTCTCAGCTTTCAGCAGTTTTGAGTTACGCGAAAGTGTCATATGTTATGTTTTCCTTTTGCATTTGCAAAATACGGTTTGGATTTCACATCTCTCCATCCATACCATAATAATAATTATGCAAGAAGGGGAAGGAAACAGTTGGGCTCTACACTTATATTATTTCCGCTCTCCGTAAAAAGTAAAATATCTTGACCAAAATAGAAACTATGTGTATGGAAAAAAAGATGCTGATGGGAGACAAGGAAGGTTTTTAAATAAATGTGGAAAAACACTCGAATGGCTCTGATAAGTTTCAACCGTATAATTAAAGTTGTTGAGTTTCTTGTAGTAGCAGAGCACATTACATTCTCGGAGGACCTTATGGGCAATGGCAATAACATATGAGAGAGCTAACAAGGCAAATATTTATGTGTTATTTTTATTTATGGGAGTCACAAGTCATATGGTCCACATAAAAGATGAAAAATCGAATTGTATACACATGCTTCCAGGTTTAACATGTAATTTTCATTGGAATGAGTTCAGTCGTCGTCAGACCAGCTAAGCTAAAAGCGTCGTCGTGCTTGTGTGGAGGAGGCATAAATATATAGGAAAACTTGTGAGTTGAGGCAAAGCAAAGGCAACACAAAAAAAATAAATTAAAAGAAGAAAAAAAAAACTCAAAACTATAAATAAGCAACATAATAAATAGCCCAAGGAAATGATCATTAGATAAACCATCGCAAAAAAGTTGCAAAAATAACAAGAATCATTTTGTGTAGGTAAGTCTGCAATGTAAACATATGTTGAACATGTAAAGTAAATATTTGTAAATGGATTTTTGTCGCAGTAAGTTATCATCATGAGTCTTATGAAGCGGAGTTCAGTTCATCTCTGACCCTTCTCCTACATTATATGTAGTATGTGTATAGCAACAAAGCAAATATATAAAACTTGATCCTCGTCTCAGTCTCTCTGCATAATATTCAATGCAATGCAATGAGCTTGGAGAATACTTGAGATAGGGATGTAAAATGGGTCCCGTTTCCCTCAGCAATTACTGCGACTTTTACATATAATTACTCTTGACGAAAAATGAGCCATATGTAAATGCATGAGTGATATCGAGAAAGTAGTAAAGTAGGTTATTGCCATCAATTATCTATGCAGTGTAGACACGCATAATGAGCTCCCTAAAATCAATAGATGATTCAATAAAAAAGCGCTAATTAATTATAAATTAATAACTTGCATTCATATGACAATTCCAGATTACCATTCATTGTGACTAACTGTAAAGTCCGAGATGGATTAGGATGGACAGAGGAGACACTCGTGAATGGGGACGGTTGTCCCGTCAACACAGAAATCATGGGCTCCTTTGTGTATGACAAAACTGGGAATTCCGCCAGTGTGGAGTTTTTGGCTCATAAATTCCCGTACTCTCCAAGTGTTTACTACACATGCAGCGTCCGAGTCTGTAAACACTGTCATCCTCCAATTTGTAATGGAAAACTAAATTTGAGGAAAAGGAGAGACGCAATCATTGATGATGGGGATCAACCAGCCACTATTGAAGTACGAGAAGTAGTTTTTGAATATTTTAATTGAAGAAAATAAAATTAAAATTAAATGTTATATATAGTAATAAAATTGAAAAAAATATAAATGTTCTGTAATTTCTAGGTCTATAATGGTTTGTGGGTGAATGAAGCAGCAGAGAATGAGGCAGAAGCGGAAGCTGCTGACATTCTCAAGCAAAAAGAAGAAAATGGCGAAGTTCTATGTTTCAATCAACGAGACTTTGCACTAGCAATTGCATTCTCGGGTCTCTTCCTCATGATTGCCGTCATTATTCTCATCTTTGTCTTATGTCTCCGAAGACGAAATTCCGTGAAGAATTCCTCCGAGTCCAACTCCTCCATTTACTCCGGTGGCTACACCAACACAGCCTACTCACACTCCTCATAATAATCAACCCAACAACAACCATTTCTCTCACACATCGTCACCACCCCCCGTCTTTCGTCTTTCTACTAAAAAACTGTTAACACTACTACAAGTATTAATTTTTACTCGTTGACTCAGGCTATATACCGTAAGTGACTCAAACGTCCAAAAGTGCTTTTTACAAAACCAATCTACCAATCAAAAATCATCCACTAATAACTAAGTACAATATGCCAATATTTTTTTCCTTTATAAATATACATAAAATGAAGGTGCACTAGAAGAATTTAATGACTCATTATACGGAAGGTGAACACTTTATATATGTGCGCACAAGTAGCAAAAAAAGAAAGTGAAACACTATATGTATATAGGTAGGTACTTATATACTTGTTTGGAAATTTTGAATTTCGTAAATTTTTGTTTGTCAGGCTGGGAAATTTGTATTATTTTGTCACTTGAATTTATTAGACGCTCTAATAATATTTTTATATTTTTTTGGGTCATTTTCCAAAAATGTCAAATTCAAGAGCGTATATATAGTTGGCTAAACTACGTTAGCAGTTGAGTGAAGCGCTTCTTTTCATTTTAAAAACAGTCGTAGAAAAAAGTAACTTAAAGTGCCGAACTTTTTTGTTGATAAAAATCGCGGGAATCAACAGCTTAAAACATCGGGTCAAAACCTTCCACGATTCTGTATGTAAATCTTGATTGTCAAAATAATGACTCCAATAATCCCAATCAGTGAGGTACCTATTTCATTTGAATTACAGGTTATCCACAATTAATGGCAAGAAGAGCAACAATATATACATCCTTGCAGGACATTTTAATCAAAATATCAGCTACAAAAAACTTTCTCATTTGTTAACTGTTTTAATTTACCTCCACAAATTGATGCTAGAGAATCACGGTAGAAGGGTACGACAAAGTCATCACTACAGTCAGCATCATCACTAACTCTGATTTATCACAAGAACAAGAACAACAACAAAAATAACTCATCTATAAATTGAATTCACCAATTACACAAAATAATGTACACAGCAGAAATTGAATCATAAATAATTTTTGTTACTTACTGACACGGAGCAATAAAATTTATGAAGCTGACGGCAAGACCACATGAAAGTTTATCAGTGAAGCTCATGGCGCCGTAAACGAATGCTCCGCTCTCAACGTTGGATCCAATCAAATCAGCAGTAATTGACAAGGATGTGACAAGCATGGCTGAGCCACCACCACCTCAAAAAAAAATGTCCATAATTCCTAATTAATTATTACATATATATATACTCACTCGGCAGTGCTCAAGAAAATAAAATATCATTAAATACTATATTTAACTGTGTGTGTGGCAAATTGGAAGTATCACTATACACATTATAGAGGCGACTACAAAGACGTACAAGAATGGAGTGAGCCTGGTTTTTTTCGCAATGCTTTACAAGTAACGTTATTTAAAAATACAAACTAGAAAATGCAAAGCTCTATAAGATTTTTTTTGTGCTTGTAATACATGACTTTCTTCTTCGCTTACTCAGAAGCGTTTACTTTCAGCCTTTTGACTAACACAGACCCTAGCTGCAAAAATAATACACACAAAAAAAAACGAATAATAATAATACCTAGAACAAAATATTAATACACACACATACTGTGCACACAAGAGTTTTTTTTAACTCAATTACCAAATCTATCGAAGCCATAATTTAACAAAATATTATAAGTAAGTCTCTCATAGGATATAATTTAGTGGCTTATCATACAACGCCAATTTTTTTTTAAACTTGTTTTTTTTTGCATTAGTTTATAACTTGTAAAAAGATAAAACGCTTCCCATTTACAATGTTACAATAACTCAAAGACCCTATTATATGCCAGAAATTAAAGTCATATTAATTTGTTTGCGCGTTTTGAAAAAAAAATCTAGTATGATATGAACTAGTAGTAGAAAAAATATAGACTAGAAGCCTAATATGAAATGAATTCAGTCCCTGCTTAAGCAATATTTGTTATGTACTAATTAATATTGTTATAATCTTTAATGTTATATTTAACTCGATTATATTTGTTAACCAAATAGCTATTAGTTTTAATAAATCATAGGTTTGTAAGTTGTATAGATTAAGTTGGACTAAGGATGTGTCAGCGTTTTAATGCTCGAAAGGTTTCTACATATATGTAACGAATATATATATAGAGTTTTAATACGAGAATGTGCTAGTACTATGTGCGCTATGTGGTGTAGCCTTCGTGAGTATGTACATATACCCCATTTGACATACAGGCGGAGGCTAAAACGACATTTTACTATATGAGAAGTATTTTTAATCAAAAGTTTGTACAAGAATGATCGATGATTATTTTGGAAATTAATTTAATCAAGTTATTCATTGTTGAATGAATTAGAATAATTAATTAGAATAGGGTTATGAGTTGAAATATTATGTCTGTGGTGAGTACTATAATTAAATGAGTAATTGTCTAAGCTTTGTTAATAAAAGGAAAACTAAATTGATATAAATGATTTATCAATAATTTAAAAGGATTCTTTCTTTAAATACAAAAATTGTCTTACCGAGTAAAGCAGCGACGCCGTAGATCCCATATGTCTTCATAAATGGATCCGAATCCCAGTCCATACATTCGATCATCAAGGATCCAATAATACAAAGAATAGCTCCAAATATAAAACTTAGCTGACGTCCCACATATTTATTCATTTGTTTCAAAAAGCAGGTCAGGATGAGTCCCACAATGTACATTGTGAGTGGGATAGTAGCTAACGATGTCACTGATAATTTCAGGGATTTTTGGAGGTACAAAGGAACATAGACTTGAGTCACGTTGACTGACAAACGAGTCGCCATGTAAATTAAGCCAACCTAAGCGAACCAACACAGAATAATAGAGGCAAAATCATGTACAGGATCTAGCCCCAAAATTCTAATAAAAGTTAGAATTCAAACAACAATTTTATGAAAACTTACAACGTAGAACTGAAACATTTTGAACCAGTCCATGGCCTCCATTTTATCTCGTCCTAAACTCAACCATGTTGTACTCAAGGGATTGGTGGGTCGGAGTGTTTGAACACTTTGATTTATAACTTGTAAACTATGCTGTAAATGTGCAAGAACTGAGTTGGAGGAATTTGGATGATTGTTCGACGCAATTGATTCATAATGTCTTCCTGATTCCAGGTGAAACGAAATGTCTGGCTCTGGCCCAGGATGACCCGCAACTGCCGCCGCGTTATTCCTATGAAGTAAAGCTTGCCTAGCTTCCTCACTATATTTTCCAAAGGTTGACCTCCTTCGCCTGTAATTAAAAGCCGTGTTCATTGTTTTCGTGGAGCAGTGTAGGGAGTCACAAATGGACTGTCTTCGGGTGTCCATTGATGGCAAGGAATTCAAAAAGGCTACTGATCGTTTCACCGTCGTATCAGCTTGCTCGGAGACTGCGTAGTGAAAAACTACACTGGCCACTATTCCGATGACCAAAGCAATTAGAGCTATTTCCTGGATTAATGAGTTCATAATAAAACATTTGACCGGAGAAATACCTAAAAGTCTTTGATTAATTGATTATTATAGTGAATCTTATATAGATGTATGACATACCGTGAATTTGTAAGAGTCCGCAGGTGTCAAAGTATCATTGAGTCCTAAGATTGTGTATGCCAGAAGAAAAACAGTAATATTCGATCCGACAGTGAAAGCATATCTGAGGGAATCATTGAAAAAATCAAATTTTCATCAAACATTTGCACAATAAATCCGAAAAAAAACTTAAGTGGGGAGAGTTGTTAGTTTTGTCAGTTATAGACACTTACCGAATTGCAATAATTTCTGTTCTGACAAGTTCATCGGGACTCATTTTGGGGATCAGTGCCAAATGAGAGATTTGGGTGGCAGCCCAACCGATTTGAGTGAGACTTACAAACGGTGCATAGTAAACCATTTTGGCAAAGTCATCCGCGTTCCCACATCCCAAACACTCAAGGAATACAAATGGAAAACTTATCACCACTAAGACTATTCCTACAAAAGTGAAATGAGGATTTAAACGGCAAGAAGATTTATGCTTTAATGCAAAACTAATCCTAAGTACTATTTAGCGTTAGTACTGATTGATAGCATTGACAATTATACGGATTACGTGAATTACCAACTAAATGCCATGATTTACATCTTCCGTAATTTCTGCATAAAAACACACTCTCCTTAGCTTCAATTCCGAACAATGGAGTCGCAATTGCATCTGCTGCCTATTAAAATCAAATACATACTTTAAATAAATATCGCAAATAATTAAGTAGGTAAAGTTAAACCTTCAGAAGTCCCACACGGATCACGTGATATAGTTTTGATTATATTTTAAAAATGAGTATCAATTTCAATGGAAATTTTTTAGTCAAAACAGAATGTTAAATTTATTTCTCTCAGAGACTTATACTGAAGCTTATCAAAGTATGCAAATCAAAATAAAGACATTAAATTTAAATGCTGTTTACGTACTTGACCCAGCAGCATGAGATAACCTGCGGACGCTGAAGATATTCTAGTCACATTTTGCAAATAGAGCAAAAGATAGCTAAACCACATACCACCAACAAGATCATTAAGGACATGACCGGAACCAATTGCAACTTTTTTGAGAAAATTTAATTGCAATAATGGTTTGAGTATGTCGTCATTACTTGGCGGTTCTATCCTGGGATTCCTCATTGGATGATGAGATCCGTAATTTTGGTAATGAGGATTATTGTGATGATGAATGTCACCGGACATGTCTCACACGACACCACTTTTCAGTCTTACTAGTTTGCCTAACAACACACAATTAAAATGATTGTTGTATAAGTACTTCAAGATTTACAGATAAGAAAGAAAAAAGAAGCAAATAATCATATGCCGTCCCTTTTTTTTAAACTAATGCACAAACTAATATTTTTATTTACCGGAATATACCCCAACGGGTAAGTCGAAGACCACGAGCAGCAGCCTTTTGCTGCTTTAATTCTGATTTGTATGTAAAGTGATGAGAGAGAGAGAGTGTGTGTGATGAAACTGACGACTGCCACTGATCCCCAAAGACTGTGTAAGGAAATCAAATATTTACTGTGTGCACCAGCTAGCTTCCTCTCAAGTTGTAATGTTGTCCATGAAGCTTCATATAAGATCATTTAAATGGAAGTATCCACTTACAGTTTTTATGAACAAGCTTTGGAATTTTGTGACTTATTGGTATGATAAAACAAGTAAGCATTTATTTATGGGTCAAAATGTTATCTTGGTTATAGTATATTATATCAATATTTTGCCACATGATAAGCCTATTTTTCTGTCTGCCTCATAACAAGTAAGCGGAATAAGGCTAAGTATGGAATTAAGTTTGAATTTCGTATTTATGAGAAGAGATAATTAATGCCAAGACAAGGCAGGGTCTATTACAGTTAGAAAAGTTACTATTTCACATATGTATCTATACATAATGAGCTCTTTCTGAATGACGTCTTATTATTGATATATTACTCTAGTAAATTAATATTATTATAGGTATGTCTATCATTCTCCAATTTTACTTCTTACTCGAAAACTTTAACTCTCCTTATTTCCATGTCCATGCTTATTACTCATCAATTCAGAGGTGAGGTAACAAACAAGTAGTAGTAAGTAAATAAGCCAACAAATGGACACTAACTAGAACTATCTAGACTGGAGCATCCTGAACTAGAATGTTCAATATATGATATACACCATCTATATTTAAAAGCTCAATAAACAGCTTAAAAGGAAGAAGATTATTTTTGAAAACAATTTAAAGCCCAATTTATGGCATGAAAATTGGACGTGCATATATGCAGGAACTGACTAGTGAGGAACTTCAAACCTAATTTTGGACAGACCTTGAATGTTGAATGGACTTTCCATCGGGGCTCTATAATAAATGAAGTGAGTCTATTATAGATAATACACTTAACTTCGTTTTGGACGTCCATGTAATTATATTTATTCCTGATGGATGATACGTACTTTCCTCGCGGGTAATGGCTCCAAGTTCCAATAATAATTCAATCATTTTAAAATCAAATTTAAATTAACCTCTTTGCCATTATTGTTTCCACATAAAACTGACTTCACTTCCTGCTCTACAGGGCCGTATAATGCGGCGAGCGCAGGCAGCCCCCGCTGCTTGAGTTTTCAAAAAACATGTAAATGGAACGTTTTGCAGTTTTCATAAATACTTAAAAAATAATATTTCGACTTTTCAAAAACATGCCAAATAAAAGTTTTTGTACATTTCAAAAACATGTAAATAAAACATTTAACATTTTTCTCAAAGCATGTAAATGGAACATTTTGCAGTTTTTCAAAATATGTAGGTAAATTCATTTTTTTGCACATTTCAAAAACATGCAAATAAAATATTTAGCAGGTTTCTCAAAACATGTAAATAGAACATTTTGCACTTTTCTGAATCAAGTAAATACAAAATTTTGCTTTACCAAAGAAACCATCAATAAAATCAAAATGGTGGGTTTTGTATGGAAACAAATTGCTGCCTAAACGCAATTCCTTCCTCCGGCCCTGCTGCTCTAGTTTTAATACAAGAAAATTTATAAAACAGTGGAGCGTAAACGAGAGACGAGAGTTGGATTACTCATCCGTAATTTATTGATGGCAGACAATGCTAATGCGTGAAATGGGTCAACGCTTCAACTTCAACTAAAAAGTGCAGAATATTTAATTTAAATTATGTGCTGGTCATTCATTGAAACCAATGACTTTCGCCCATGAGTCTCCCCGCCTTTTTTAAGCTCAAGCCGCAAGCGTGTTATTTTTTATTAAGTCTGAAAATTGTCAATCAATTGCTTATTACTTCTGGACGATATCATCATGGCTTAGCCCGAAGCACTTACGTATGGTTCTATTTTTTCGAATATTACATATCAAATATTATTTTAAATTGTTCAATATTGTAATTCTTTCCAGTTATATAATTAATAATACACATCGTGGATGCATTTTGCACATCCTATTAGCCTATATTTGCAGTTGCTGTGACGCAACTTTAAGTCGAAACAATATAATTTGTGTGTATTAATTTGCAGCAGCTTGTGCACTCTGAGTATTTCCGGACATGTCCCGGAAAACAACGCCAGCAAGGTGATCGATAATTTTCTTTTGTAATTTCATTTTCCACACAAGAAATCCGACACCAACCGCAAGAGTGAGCAGGACGAGGGTCGTGACTACGGTGCTTACCGTTCCCCATGATGAACTCGGCCCTGATACAAACACCACAAACCAATAGTTGTCACTATCATCATGATAAATTATCTAAATAAATCAAAACCTATATTATATTCTTCTTCAAATTGTGTACTACTAAATACCATACCATGGACATATACGCGTATAGTTTTCTCAACGCGCCCGGCAACATTTCCTGCTAGACAGACGTAGTCCCCTTGAATATCATGGGATACACGTTTAAAAGTTATGTGAGATGAACCATTTTCCCGTCTTACAGCAGCGTTCGTGTCGTTCAAAACAACCTGCAAAATTTCACATGAATTTCAAAATGTGCATTAAGATGGGCAATAATATACAAATTACAATTAAGTATATTTTAGTGACAGTGTAATACCAGGCGGCAGGCTATAGAAAAATTGGTTTCCCTTGTGTATTTTAACACGTCGGTATTTTCTTACCCGGTTATGTTTCTTCCATCGAATAAATGGAGTTGGCTTCCCGGTGTCAGAAATACAAAATATAGAGCGATTTGTTTGATTAAGCGACCAGTGAATTTCCTCCAGTACTGGTCCAACAAGGGTTGGAGGTTTAGACTCTATCATAAGTATTAAGTATGCTATCAAACTCAAGTATAAATTGTAATTTGCAATCCTCCGAAACGACACTGTATGTTTACATTGTGCCGTTGTGGTTGAAATATTTGTATGCTTCAGGAGCTATACATAAATTCATGGAAAGCATCACAAAATCGGTATTAAAATTAACTTACGATATATTTTAAGCTCGTAAGTTTTATTGACCCACTTAGTTGTGTTCCACACTGGAGCATAGCAAACAACAGAGTCCATCTCCACATCGGCTATCAACTTTATTGTGTGCATCATTTCAGAGCGACGGTAGCGTCCTTGATATGCGGTATAAGACTCTGTTACGATACGAATGATAAATTAATGGTGACAGCATCAGCATCTCGTTTTGAGCAGCACATTGACAGCTCCGACACAAATTTAATAATGGGCCATAAATTCCTTTATTATGAAGGGATTTGTTAAAAAATCGATTCCTATATAGTAATCCCATATACTTCGAGACAGTTTCCTAGTGTATGAGCTTATTACGAGCTAATGTACTACCTAAGTAGCTCCTCCACACTGACAGCTTTGAAACAAGCAAAAAGGGAAACAAAGATGTGAGTATATAACGTCAACGTCAGCTGGCAGATCATTTGTTTCGAATTGGGGAAGTGATAGGCGGTAGACCCATAATTTCCCTAGTCTCTTATGCATTGCATTGCCCTGTGTAATCTCGCAAAAAATAACTTGAAAATTGAAAATAATAAATCAATAATTATTACCGTTGAGAAATTGGACTGTTTGATTCCGCCATTTTAAAGCCCATTGAATTCCTTCAGCAAAGTAGTAGTAGGATGTATCACAAGAAATTAAAATAGATTGATTAGAATAGACTTTCCCACTAGGTTGACGGAAATGAGATACAACTTCAATCAACTTCGTCTCATCAGCATCGGCCCAGCTAAAATCTTTTTTGGTTAAAAGAGAACTCGTTAAAAATAATAGTGGTTGGAAATTTGGGGAAAATGCCCTTGTGCACAAGAAAATAGCTTAGCACTTACAGACTGGGTTAGTCTCATTTTTATTGTCACTGTTGGCGAATCCAGAAAAGAAATGGCGAACAATATCAATGCCGTCTCCTTTACATCTAAATACTCCTGAATCTCTGTAGTAAACTTTGTCGGTTGTGCAGCTAGTATTTCGAAATTTTACCCCATTGTTTCCTCCCTGAAAAATATTATTACTGCATTATTAAAAATTATCGAGTCATAGAAGTCTTACGTCCTATTTACTAGAAACTACAGTAAATATTTCAGTAAAGTAGCAATTGAATATTGTAATACAAAACTATCATGGTGCGTTGTTAAATTTAACCAGGGCCGGATAATGTGACCAGCACAGGCAGCCCCCGCTGCCTGAATTTTCAAAAAACTTCTAAATGAAAAATTTATATCACTTTTCAAAAATATGTAAATAGAACATTTTGAGTTTTCAAAATCATACAAATAAATTTGTTTGCACATTTCAAAAACATAGAAATAAAACATTAAACACTTATCTCAAAACATGTAGATAGAACGTTGAGCACTTTTCGGAATCAAGTAAAAAGAACATTTTAAACTTTTCTAATACATGTAAATACAACATTTTGCTTTACCAAAGAAAACCATCAATAAAATCAAAATGGTGGTTTTTGTATGGAAACAAATTGCTGCCTAAAACCAATTCCTTCGTCCGTCCCTGATTTTAGCATTCAATTATGTCGCTGGATATAATCACGTACTACGTAGTTTAGGACAATCTACCTGGAGCACGGCGAACTCCTTCAATTTGCAGCTGATTGCATCCTCACAGTAAACATTGCGCATATTCGGTGGCTTGGCACTTGTGGAACAGCATTTAATCTGTCGAGTTGCGGGATCGTAATTGAAAGTCGCATTTCCTTGAATTATATTATTTATTCGATTCTTCGTCTCTATACCTGGAAATGTTTGTTTTAAAAAAACGTTTAATTTCATAATCTTTGGAGCTAATTTACTATATTGAAGGGTATTAATTGCCCAGCTGGTTGTTGGTTTATTACATTTATGAATTAATTAATTTATAATTATTACATCATTAAATTCATATAGGACACAAAAGTTTACCTGGTAAAACTGTCATAAGAACAAAATCTTCATCATCATCCCCTCCCTGAATTCCACATTTGTAGCTTCCGTATGGAGAGTCGTACTGCTCCAAATTGAGTGTAAAACCAATTTGAGGGTCAAATGATATGTATGGACTTGGAGGCTCCGCAACGTAAGCACCACTCGTTTGCTTGTACAATACAACTTCGGGGTCTGGTGACGCGATGACACAAGGAAGAACAACTGTTTTATTGTCATACGATTTAATCGTCAAAGTTTTCCCAGCATTCACTAAATATGGCGGAGAGTTCCCTATGTGAAATGGAACGATGGTTAAAAAAGCAGTCACTATCTGTTGTTTTATACGGGCATAATAATAATTCCATTATCACATTATTATCATGTCTCTATTTTTTATTACCTAGCCAGTACACAAAAATATTGTTTTGACTCCTCTCAGATGATGTGCTTTGGCAACTATAGGCTCCAGTCATTCGATTGGTGTCCGAGTACATTTCTAGAATGGCAGAGAACTTGAACGTTTTAGGACTAAAAATACTGTCTGCCTCCCGGTAAGTTTTGACGCGGATGTTGTACATTTCCATTTGCTAAAGAATGCGAATATTGGACACGTTTTATTTGAATCAAATTTGAAGATGGCAAGTCTAATTAGCTAATAATTAGTATTGACGTACCTACCTCATAATGACTGAATACCCATTGGACAGGGTAGGACGCATTGCAAACGATGGATACAGCATAAATATGCTGGGACACTGTGTACACCGTCTCCTTCTCCTGCTCCTTTATCGATAGGGCATCCGAGGTCAAATTGTCAAATTCCCAGTCTTGACTGTCCGCTGTCATCCACTTCAAAATACTCACTTTCGGATATTCTTGAGCCGCAGAACTTGTCCCTGAGCACCAACCAAGTAGGAAGAAGAATGTAATTACTAACAGTTTATGTGATCCAGCATGGACGTTATTTAAAAACATTGTATCATTTGCAACAAAATTCGAAATTAACTCTAAATTGTAAAATTAAGTGTATTGAATTAAATAATATATGAAGGTTTCCAAAAATATTTTGAACGCGGTTAGAAGCACACAACTCATATGTTCACCGATTAGATAGTTACTGGTTCCTAGCTGCCCATTAACGCTCAAGTTTTTCGTGAGAATGCCTACTGCTCCTAAATAATAGTTCAATACACTATGCTATAAATGAAATTCAGTAGGTCACTCTGACTTTGAATAGAGCGGAATTAAAACGGCAGTTGTTATCCAAACACCTCAAGACCCACATATAGGTATGCATTTCTGGATTTTCATTATTTTCAGTTATATGTTTGATTTTGCAAAAAAAAAAGAAAAAAGAAATTATACAAGCTCCTCTTATTGGTGTATTGTGTGTGATGTAGAGAAATTCAACAACGTGCCTACTACCTATCATTTAGTGTTTCTGAGTTTGGGGATTGGGAATAACAAGAACCACTCCATCTCATTAAAATTGACTAGAATCATTTTAAAATTTCTATAGTGTGGACTCTGTGGATATGTGTATTTGGCATTGTCATAGCTTTGTCTAACGAAGAGTGAACATGTCCGTCCTATTATTCCGCTATGTACATAATGGCCATGAGTGTGTATTGTGTCAGTTTAGTTGGACACAGAGTAGTTGCTTGTGTTGTCACTATTTTAACTCATTGCACACTTTCAAACATTTTTTAAACTTTTTTTATCTTCGTCAAGTTTATATGTACATTGTTGATAGTGGAGAAGGCAGAGAACGGCAATTGAGTTTTAAGAGGAATTTAAATTTCCGAAAATAAGACCGACGACCGGATGCTAGGACAATACAGACTATACGTTTGCGTGACTCTATTCTCTATTATATAGTTGGACTGTGGTTGTGTGTGTGTGTGTTCTATTTCAGGATTCGAAAGGAAATCCACTTAAACTATTTGAACATCATTTTTCATACCTTTAATATTCCTCTATACTATTTTTGTGCAATACATCGTGATCAAGCAGAACTTTCTGAATAGTTGCAAACTTTGTGAGCATATTACAAGATTTATACCATGAGGACATCACTTTGATTCTTTGATGTTAAATCGTTGTTATTCGAAATATATATGCAACAGTCAATTTTGAGGAATATATATTTTCAGCGTGTCTGTTTTCAATCCAGTTAATAAATTTTTGTAGATATGAGTTATCAAAAATAATATACTCAACCAACTAGACCTGAATTAAATTACCTACTTTAATCTAAGAACAGGGCCGGACGAAGGAATTGCTTTTAGGCTGCAATTTGTTTCCATACAAAAACTACCATTTTGATTTTATTGATGGTTCTCTTTGGCAAAGCAGAATGTTGTATTTGCATGTTTTAGAAAAGTTCAAAATGTTCTTTTTACTTGATTCAGAAAAGTGCTCAATGTTCTATTTACATTGTTTTGAGAAAAGTGGAAAATTTTTATTTCCGTGTTTTTGAAATGTAAAAAACTTTTTATTTTGCATTTTTTTGAAAAGTCAAAATATTATTTTTGCATATTTTTGAAAATTAGTTCTAGTTACATGTTTTTTGAAAATTAAAGCAGCGGGGGCTGCCTCGCCGGCCGCATTATCCGGCCCTGTCTAAGAAGCGCCAACTACTTATGCAAATTAGGTATTCCATGTTTGTACATAATGAAGCCTGCATGTGTGGTAGTCAATAAATACTTGTGCTCATATGGTCCTTGTTCACGGTTTCACACTTTCATATTCATAATTATTGAAAAAAACAATGCCCACAGTTGACAGTAGTGGCATACAGTGTAGCACACAAGCCCAAGTTCCATAAAAAGTAGAACACCACAGCACAGTTGGTATCACACACTCACACACAAAAGTACGACAAACTATACCTGAGGGAAATTAAAAATTGCCGCTTGTTTTTTCTACTCCGTTAGCATTAATTATATTATTACATATATGTGAGCTTTATTATCTTTAGTAGTAGAGTGTACGATACGGACAATTTAGACAAAAAAAGATGTGAGCCCAATTGCAACGTCATTGTAATAATATCAACCGTCATTGTTATTTATATACTCAAGTTATAATCACGTCTCAAAGAGGAGATGATGATCCATCAGCAGTAGCATAGCTTTATCCACATTTATTAGGTGGTACTTTAATCTGTAATATACCCGTTGTTCTCACTAACCGAGACTGAGTGAGTTGAGTACCCAGAGTACCACTATAAATTCTTACCGTGTTGAATTTTAAAAACTCTGTTGGCTGTATGGGAAAATTTCTGTAAAATGTTTTCATGCTGAAATAAAATTCTCTTTAAAATATCGACAGTGCAACTTTGTCAAACTATGCAAAATACAATGAGAAACTACGTACTCTTATATTGTATATTGTAGCTCTCGGTAGAGTCTGATAATTATAGCATGAAAAAAGTGCTTTTTCCGATTCATGTCCAAGTCGATTTTCTCTCTCATCCGGAATAAACAAATATAATTATACATGTTTCTTTCTTTGTGAGTTGCATGATAGTGCTCAAATGGTCTATTCTGGACAGGTAAAAAGTGGTCTGGAAGTCGGACTTTTAACCGGCTCGATCATGGGAAAAATGTTTTGTCTATCTTTAAGATGGGCGTAGTAGGAAAATTTTTTATTTTGAGGTAATTAGTTTAATTTCTAACCGTATTCATTATTCGTCAAAAAGCTCAAATAATTCCATTATTAAATTTTCTTTCAGAGTTGGACTGGTTCGAAATTGTCTGGTCTGATCTGGCCGGACTAGACCAGATCGTTTCGATCACTGCTGCCTAAATGCGTCTCTACTGTTACCCACTACTGTACACCAGGGCCGGATAATGCGGCCAGCGCAGGCAGCGCCCGCTGCTTGAATTTTCAAAAAACATGTAAATGGAACATTTTGCAGTTTTCAAAAATATGTAAAAAGAATATTTTGACTTTTCAAAAATATGCAAAAATAAATAATTTTGTACATTTCAATAACATGGAAATAAAACATTTTTAACTTTTCTCAAAACATGTAAATAGAACATTTTGTACTTTTATGAATCAAGTAAAAAGAACATTTTAAGCTTTTCTAAAAAATGTAAATACAACATTTTGCTTTACCAAAGAAAACCATTAATAAAATCAAAACAGTGGTTTTTGTATGAAAACAAGTTGCTGCCTAAAAGCAATTCCTTCGTCCGCCCCTGCTGTACACTGGATGAGCCGAATCCAAAATCCATATTGTACTTGTGACATTGTAAGGAAGGATATCGAGTTCTCGTGAGTCTGCAAAGAAGATAATCCAATCCGTGCATGGACATGGCCATGACTCAAACCCATTATAGGTAATTCGGAGTTCTACTAAAGGCGTAGGAGTTAATAAAACTTTTCAATGCCGGAGCATTAGACAGACGTACGCTCACTACTTAAAGAACTCGCAACGTATATTATTGGTATACTATATATATATTATATAATTTATATATAGAGAGTGTGCGAATAGCCTCATAAAAAAAATTGAATCTAGTGTACATACTTACAGTCTGGTCTCAATACTCAGAGAAAATCTGTAGTTTTGGAAGCGAGTATTGAATGATATGAAGTGAGGGGAAACTGGCGAAACAGAAATAGTATAAGATAAATCAAATCAAGTATGATTCGTATTGGATTACGTGTGAATTTTCAGTAATGACTTTATATACGCACCGTGTGAGAATATAATATACTGTGAGACTCTGCGGATGTGATTGTTTTGAGACAGATGTCTTTGAGCCGGAAGACATTAACCTAATACAAAACTCATTTTTCCAGATTAATATCTACCTACATTAAAAGGGTCCATGTACTGATAAGTCTTCCTTTCTTTCGATTACTTACACATCGCATTTTTTTATTTTTATGCGAGGTTTATTATTAAGTGTGGTGACGTGCTGAGTCTGCGGGTGCAGTAGACAGTACAAGTCCTTCTTTTATTGCCTCTCTATAAATGCTATAAATGTGTAGCTTTTGTCTGTCGATATGAAACTTAACAGTCTATCTATCTGCACAAACACTTTAGACTCTTTTAAGCACAGACATCCAGCGACTTTAAATAGATAACAAAACTTGAGTTGTATAAACGAAACAAAAGGACTTAAATCTATAACTTAGGACTCCAACAACAATACGTCTTATCAGTAGTTTTCCTGTTCAACTGTAAAATGCGGATATACTGATATACCAACTACGACAATAGTCTACACTCCATTTGTAAATAGTGTCAGTAATCTTTAAATCTAAAATAATAACAGCAGTTTGTTACGAGTAATTTGAACTTAATCCTTGAACTAGTGGGTTGCCACGTTGTTTGTTTGTTTTTTATTTTTTTATTTTTACCTTGGACTAATTTTTCGAAAATGTGGTTAGTTTGGTTGGGAGCGTAAAAATTGACCAAATAGCAAAGAATTCAAAAATTTACAATTAATTATAGCAAAAGAACCATTAGCGATAAGCCAAAGTAGTGTATTACATATTTTTTATTCATTTAGGATTTTTAATTGTATATTTTTAAAATATGTCTGCACGTCATGTCTGTCAACTCAGGTATTAATTTCCGTCAAATAAATATGTATGTCTTACGATAGTAAATAACGCACAAAAAGAAAATGGATTAAGGCTAAAAACGTAGATTTCATTAGTCGGCTTTTCAAACTTTTAGACAGCTCATTATGCCGCGGATTTCTTCTCTCACATAATTATTCCTATTTCCGCGAAAGAAACACTGTACAAGTAAAGTGGAACAGGAACAGTTTATTGTTTAAAAAAATTGCTTTCCATGGAGCGAGGAGCGGATACGAGAAAACGGAAGGCTGTACATGTATATGATGATATCTATGTAAAGTGGAAGCTTTCAGAATTCCCTTTGGTTTGACTTAAGTCACTTAATTTTATGTGAGATATGAATCTTGACATTTTTCAAATTATATCTTTTTATTATTATAAATATACTATTTAAGTTTTAAATATAGACACTAATAGCAAATTCGCATCAAATACATTATAACACTATATTTTGTATAAACTTTTTCCATATAGAAACTAACTGTCCACAAAAGGTCAATTCCACTATACGTTTTACAGGCAAAGGAAAGCGTGTGACGACATTTCTTGCCTTGCCAAAGTATGCACTACTATGCTTACATAATGCATATCGTCTGTGAAGAACCAAAATGACCCATTTCCATTATTAGCTAAAAATAAAATCCACTATCTACAAAAATATTGAAATATCACCATCTTGAAAGCTTTTAAATAGAACATTTTACACACCTTTCAAAAACATTTAAATGGAACATTTAACACTTTTCAAAAACAAGTAAATAAACAATATTGCACTGTTTAAAAAACAAGTAAATAAACAAGTAAATAAACAATATTTCACTGTTTAAAGAACAAGCAAATAGAACATTTTGGCCCTTCAAAAAACTCGTGATTTAACAGTTTACGCATCTTTCTCATTGAGTGATTTTATGACATATAACTCATTTGGATTCTTGCTTAAATTGGATATGGGTCATTTTGTTTCATCCCTGGCAATATAGATTTACTTAGTTACTCTAAAATTCGCAGAATCAATTAGTAGCTTATAAATATAGCATGATGAATTTGATATTTTATGGGCGGGAATAACAGGCAGTTAAAATGATGGGGATAAGTAATTTGACTACAGAGTATTTATTTTGAGTAACATGTAAGTCTGTAAGCATGAAATAATTTTTGTATACAGATTAAAGTAGTGGTTAATTATTGCCGACCAAGTGAGGTGTAGTACACACTCTACTATTAAACAACATAATCGACTGCATCTTTGAGCCTACTTTGTGATTATACACTGCCTCATCGTTCGGCTTCGGTTTCGGCTTCGGTTCTGTGTGAGTGATTAAGTTTGTATGTGTAATCTTTGTAGAGTTAAATTGAACGTGTAAAATTTATTATTATTATTTCACCACAAAAGCCACAAACTATACATAAACTGCATTTACTCAAAAAAGTAATTGACGTAGGAAAACAATTAGCAGAAAAATAGTTCCTCTTCACCATAACACCAACTACCATTAAAAATCTCAATTATTATTACCTTTCCGCGTGACAGCTCCTCTGAGCCTCCATCAACTTAAACTGTGTGTAGTTAAATTACCTATTCATAGTGTAATACCATTTAACACCAATATCAACACGAACAACCCTGCCCCTGTCAGGGCCGGACGAAGGAATTACTTCTAGGCAGCAGTTGGTTTCCGTGCAAAAACCACCATTTTGATTTTATTCATGGCTTTCTTTGGTAAAGCAAAATGTTGTATTTACATGTTTTAGAAAAGCGCAAAATGTTCTTTTTACTTGATTCAGAAAAGTGCTCAATGTTCTATTTACTATTTACATGTTTTGAGAAAAGTGGAAAATGCTTTATTTCCATGTTTTTTAAATGTACAACATAAATTTTATTTGTATGTTTTTGAAACGTCAAAATATTCTATTTACATATTTTTGAAAAATAAAAAATGTTCCATTTACATGTTTTGAGAAAATTCAGGCAGCGGGGGCTGTCTGCGCTCGCCGCATTATCCGGCCCTGGGCCATGTAATATTGTACATCCATTTATAATTATTTGTGAGAGATATTCTTAATTTTCTCCTTCCAAGAATGTCGCTCATGATATATACCGCCATTCAGTCAGAATTTGGAATTCAAAGTGTACACAAGTATAATTAATATGGGTAGGTACATTATCAGTATCAGTCAACTCCTAGATAAATACTATATATAGGTAATTGTTTGTAACTTAAACCACAACAACAAAAATAGACATCAATTAAGAATCCATTAAAGTATTTCAAAGAAAAAAAAAGAAGAAGTTGGTTCTTGATCTTGATAGTTAACTCATTTCGTCATACTCATCTACGCTTATTTTCTTCACTGTAAAATTCTAAGTCAAATCACTATATACTTTAATCTATAACCTTCCTCTCTGCCATCTGAAATGAGATGGCAAGTTAACTCAGGCTTAATTCTATGCAGTGGGTCTACAATATTAGAATTAGAATCATATATAAGAGAAAAGTCAATGGTACATCGGCATCGGCATCGGCATCGGCATCGGCATCGGGATCCACAAAACATGCTTGTCATCTTCCACAACAATTTCTCACTAACGACCATCATTATAAAATAAATAGGAGATGCGTAAAGGGGAAAGAGAGAGAGTTTTTAGTTTCGTTTTAGTTTTAGTTCTCTGTGCCTCTGTCATTATCCATTTTAAGAGCATCAGCACAGACAATGCACACATATATATAGACAGAGACAGAGAGAATGGAAATCGGCATCGGAAAAATCCTAGCTTATAGCTTGACCATAATGAATTGTATACATACTTTTCAACATTCAAGCAGATCCTAAAATAATATATTACAATTTATATTTAACTCTATGCACAAAAATAGCCATAATCCTCCCACATGACAATTTCCAATGGCCTATTCTGCACTCAACCGCATGTAAAAGTAAAGAAGAAAAAAAATAATACAAACCTATGCCTATTTGCAGTGCAGTGGATACATACGGAGTTAAAAATGGATATTTTATTTTCGTTCCTATATACCTATGCAGTATAGATATATCACTGCAGCAGAACAGGTGCTTTTGTACCTGTACCTCCATGTCTATTGTACGCAGTATATAGGAATTAAACTCTTTCACTTATTCAACCTCAACATACATTTCTCTATAAAAACGAGAGCCCTCTCCATTTGCCATTTGTTCTTCTTTCAATAGTTTCAATATTCATTTTGCCTCCTGCATTGTAACTAGAGCTTCGATTTAGAGTCTCAAATTAGAGAGAATTAAAAGAGAGAAAGATGAAAAGTTAGCATGCAGTGCATGTAGCACACGAAAACGAAAACCCATACTCACCTTTAAAAACGTCAGCGTACAGGGCCGGACGAAGGAATTGGTTTTAGGCAGCAATTTGTTTCCATACAAAAACCACCATTTTGATTTTATGGATGATTTTCTTTGGTAAAAAGCAAAACGTTGTATTTAAGTGTTTTAGAAAAGTGCAAAATGTTCGATTTACTTGATTCAGAAAAGTGCTCAATGTTCTATTTAGATGTTTTGAGAAAAGTGGAAAATGTTTTATTTCCATGTTTTTGAAATGTACAAAATATTTTATTTTGTATGTTTTTGAAAAGTCTCAATATTCTTTTTACATATTTTTGAAAAGTGCAAAATGTTCCATTTACATGTTTTTTGAAAATTCAGGCAGCGGGGGCTGCCTGCGCTGGCCGCATTATCCGGCCCTGTCAGCGTACCTGTAGGTAATTGCGTGTCTACTCCTTTACTACTGTGCTCATCTCCTGCATTCATTATTCCTCTCGTCTCCTTGTTACACACACAAACGAAAAAGAAGCAACTGGTTTCTATAGCATGACTGCTGCTGTATTTTGTCTCCTCTATTGAATCCTGCTCAACTCAAGTGTAGAAAACTTTTTGTTTCCAGCGATCAAAGCAAAAAGGATCTACTATAGTTACTAACTACAACTACCATCCACATTTTATGTGAACGGTGGTATCATAGCACCGCACCAGTACCACTAGTGCATAGACACGTAATAGATGTGTGTGGAGGATATAATTCCGCTTCAAGCTATATAGACATATTATTATTATTATGAATCTCCAATGCCAATGGTTTGATGTTGATGTTGAATGTTGATGGTTGATACTATGATTTTGTTGTATTAGAGCCCATCAAGTATCCAAAGTGTTTCTCTACATTATTTGCAGTTTGCACAGAGGAGCTCTTTGGATCCCATTGGGAAGACTCAAGAACTCAAGACAAGTTCATCCAGTTCTCAATTCTGATCCTGAGACAGCATGGAGGTGCACTAGTGTGTATATTAGTAGTGTGTGTCTATCAAGTATTAAGAATTAAGGTAACTTGCCCTGTCGTTTTTGTTACTGTATTATTATTTCCATTTGTTAGGATGACACAGGAGTGAAATCCTTCGTCTCAAGTCTCAAGAGGCAGTAGGCAGTTAGTTGGTCGGTTAAAAAATAATAAATGCCTTTTAAATAAAGTCTTTTAAATACTCGAGTTAGAGTGTGTATAGGTATTTTGTCAGGAATTGTATTTACATCCACAACAATAATAATATCAGTAATTGCTGAATAGAAGTCGAGCGTGTGATTGGCTCATGCTGATAATGTTGTAGTATATGAACCTTACCTACCATTGTGAGCCTATAGCTAGTACAGTGTAGATATACTGATAGTTTCTTCCCTTGGGATTCTTCTGTTTCTGTTGTTGGGGAGTGCACATTTACGTAAGTAAGTGCACATATTCTCGTAGTAGTATAGTGTACATGGACGGGTCTCAGCTGAGGACTTATAAGTTCATCTAGAATCTGCAAAAGAACGTGAACGTGAACGTTGGGATATTGGAAAGGTGAGTCTTACAAGAACGCCAAAAGTTTCACACGTATGCTCTGTGTGTGTAGTCCATGTTTTTTTTTCTCGACACTCGACTAATTGCATGAAGTTTTCTCTTGACTCTCCACGAAACGTGTACATAATATTAGAGGAGAGCGTCGGGTGATCATATCTTTACTGGGCTCGTAAGTGGGGTAACTTTATTATATGAATATTGTCTGAAATTTCTAATGTGTCAGTGTGTGAAGTTACGGTTGAGAAGCCCAATTTATTACTGCGTGGAGGAGAGCTCCTCTGCTTCTTCTTCGTCGTCTTCGTCGTCTTCGTCTCTGTCTCCTTCTCCTGTCTATTATTGAGATTGTGACAGATGATTGTCGTCCCCATCCGAGTCCTCCTCTAATATTTTGTCTCTTGCTCATCAGACTTTGAAAATCATTTCCTTCACGCTCTCAACCACAGCCTCACTTCAGTTCATTTGCATTTCTGAGATGCTTTGAGCACTATTTCTGGGAAGAAGGCATCTCGTCGCATTAGAGAGACAACGTCGATCAAATCAAGCCCAACATAGTCAGTGGGACACACGAGGCTTTGTTTTCTTTTACTCCAGTTTCCTCAGAATTTAAATACATAATAAAAATGAATCCCTGTTTTGGCTGCATCTCAATTAGAACCGGTGTGTTGGTAATTGGAATCATAGAAATCGTAAGTTATTTTAATTTGGAATACACTATTCTATTTTGCTTTTAGTACATTTTTTTAATGTCGATTTAGTACGATTTAGTAGTCAACAAAATTGTTAAGCAAATTTAAATTTATTCAAAAATCATTACACAGTTGAAGTTGGTTTTTTAGTGTTTTATTTCCAATCATGATTTATTTGATGCCCGTGTCTTTTGTGCATGATCAAGATTATCTATGGACTCTGCGTCCTTCTCTACGGATTCTCGTTGGCTGGAATAGTGTACGCTCACAGTAGGAATAGTACAGAAGTTGTGACAACACTCCAAAAAGTTCAAGAACAAGATGTAAATCCTATTTTACACACAGACAGTGAGTGAATCAAATACAGATTTTCCCTTCTTAATGACTGCGTTGTGCCCTGGTTGTTTTTTTAAACTTACTACAGTCCACAAAAAATTTTACATATCGTCAGTGAAGAACCAAAATTACCCATATCCATTTTTGGTTAAAAACAAAATCCACTATCTACAAAAATATTGAAATATTTTATGATCTTGAAAGCGTTTAAATAGAACATTTTGCAAGTTTCAAAAACATGTAAATAGAACATTTTGAAATTTTCAAAAACATGCAAATAAAACATTTTGTACTTTTCAAAACCATGCAAATAAAACATTTTGCACTTTTCAAAAAAATGCAAATAGAACATTTTACGCTTCTCAAATACTCTTAAATTAACATTTTACGCATCTTCATCATTTCGTTTTTTATGAGATATGGCTCATTTTGATTCTAGCTTAAATTGGATATGGGACATTTTGGTTCTTCACAGACGATATTCCATTTCCAATAATAATAATTAATTTTTTTTTAAATTTTTTTCTATGACAGTCAATGGAGTGTTTGTTATCCTATCCCTAATGACAATTTTAAGCTTGGTTCAGCTAGTTGCGGGAGCCGTTCTGGTCGTCGGAGTTAAAAAAGTAAAATTTACATTTTAGTATAATATTTTATTACATTCAATATAACCTTGTGGCTGGAAGTGGGAGTTCTGGCGACACATTACTAAATTGTGAAAAAAACTTATTTACAGTCATCCCAAATACTTTTGAAGACTTGGATGGGCGTGAAAGTATTAGTAATCATGTTGTCAGTGATTCTTCTCCTGGTCTCAATATGTAAGAACTATGGGGAAATTCGACCGTTTGCCCTTGATACTCTCACCTGTCTGATTAGCATTTACTTCCTAATTGTTGTGTATGCACTCACGGATGAACTCAAGAAAGGAGGAACAGGAGGATCTCTCCGTGTTCCACATGGAAGTATCAAATTTTAAAACATCATCCCTTCAAAAAAAAAACGTGTCTACTACAGTAGACGAAGAAAACATATTTTTTTGTACCCCGTCCGTGCCCCGTGTGATTTTATTATTAATTTGATCAATTTCAAGCTTTTGTTCCTATAATATGCTCAGTATTTCAGCTCTTTATTTCATTTTCCTCTTAAAATGAGCAGAATTTAATCTGTGTAGTCATATTCTGAGTTCTTATTACAATAATTGTAAGGATTTGAAGGGGCTTATGTCTTATGAAGGGGCTGCCTCGCGTCATAATATTATGCGTTATGCTGTGTCCATGTTCGGCAATGAATTGAGCTGTCAAGGAGATACTTACAGTGAGTTTCAGGATGGCTACAGCCACGACAAAACGTCGAGACCATATCGAGCTATTTTTGAAGAAACGGACAAAATATCGTCTGTGAAGAACCAAAATGACCCATATCCAATTTAAGCTAGAATCAAATCGAGCTATGTAATAAAAGAAAACGGGAAACATGAGTAAAACGTTAATTAAGCGTTTTTGAAAAGCTTAAAATGTTCTACTTACATGTTTTTGAAAAGTGTAAAATGTTCTACTTACATGTTTTTGAATCGTGTAAAATGTTCTACTTACATGTTTTTGAATCGTGTAAAATGTTCTATTTACATGCTTTTGAAAAGTGCAAAATATTATAGTTACATGTATTTGAAAAGTGTAAAATTTTCTATTTAAATGCTTTTAAGTGTTTCAATATTTTTGTAGATAGTGGATTTTGTTTTTAGCTACAAATGGATATATGGGTCATTTTGGTTCTTCGCTGACGATATCGTGCTATGCTATACAGTAGCGGCAACCGAAAGTGAGGTCTGGCAAGGATAAATTTTGCATGCAATTAAACGGCAGCTTTATCCTTGCCAGACCTCACTTTCGGTTGCCCTGCCAATACCTCCGCATTTTCCTGCCGTAGGCAGGGGACCTTACTTCTAGTATAAAAAATAAAACTGATAGCTTCGTTTTTTTAAAGACCTTCGTGTTCGTTATGGTCCTAGCTTATTACAGAGTCTATAGCCATCTTGACACAGGATAGATATTTTATTCCCCTAGAATGAAACAGACAGTTGAATATAGATTACTTTAAATTATCCTATATGTCGTTATATTACATTCAATTCAGTCCTTTTACATTGTCCACTTCTGTTTATGGTTGAATATAGTCATTCTCTATCTCTCTCCCTCTCACTAGCTTAAATATTTATAAGGAGGATAATTAAGAGAAACACAACAACACAACAATCCTGCACGTATTCCCAGAAGTCTAAAGCTTCTTTTTGTGTTATATCGTTTATTATGTCATGACCTATGTATCCTATTATCTCGTTAGTATTATAGAAATAATAGCTGATAATAAAATGTTCGAAATATTTTATGCGTTTAAATAGGCTTTGATACTGCTTTCGAAGTATTGATTTTTGAACTGTGACTAATATTATTATTATTGTGTAACTTGTTTTGATTTTAACAACATGGCAAGAAGCGCCCGTCTTCTAGAGATTATTTTGATTCTCATGCCACTCAGCAACTGAAACTATTGAATGCATCGGGAAATTCATTTTACAGCTTTTTTGGAATGAAATAAGAAGCCTAATTTGTAGAACTATAGAATCTCACTCAAAACGAGAGAATATGCCCGGCAAGTGTGGGTCTGTTAGAGGAAATGCTGGATTTATTTACGTTTCCACTTGGTGTGCTTACTGAATATGAATATGGTGCTGGATTAGACAGAATACCCATGCCATGCAAAGAGTTCAAATCAAAATCCAATGTAGGTACCTAGAACTTATTTACCGGGGCGTTTACTTACATCCGGTGGCTGCTGGTGGTGCTACTAATTCTCGGGAATTATGAGAATATTAAAACAAAATGTATGTGTAAAGAAAGATGAATTTTTATTCTGTAATTATTTATAATTTACGAAATAGTATTAATCAACAGCAAAGTAATTTAATCCGTTGGGATCAACTTTTTATGTAAATGTAGTAGCTAGGTACCCTGCATATACGTAACATGGGCGGAGTAATAAAGGCGTTTTTAACCACATAAAATACTAACCCATCTCTCTGTCTATTTGCAAAATCAATGAATTAGCTAGACTAGGTCTTGAGGGCACTATTATTGTTTGAATTTTGACTCAACAAATTTGAATTGAATTGTAAACAATAACAAAAATAAAACAGGGAAGTGTGATGCTTATAACACACGTTCGTTGTGTGTTCTCTTGACAGTTGGCTTACTCCATGTGAGGGTGTGATATATGTGGGTTTGCTCCAACTTTAGATATATAGGCACTTGTATACATAGAGTATAGCCACTGCTATCAGCATATACATAATAGCATAGGCAGGAGATGACGATGACGGCTAGTGCTAGAACACTACTGATTACCACTAGTATTTACTTACGAGTAACCGACGCCGCGTTACATTGTATTAAAATAGTGGTCTAATCCATGGTATCTGTGAGATAATGTAATAGTCATGTATGATCTAAACCCATCACCTGAGGTCTGAGTTTAAATTAAATAATTTCCTATTCCCGATCGTCAACCCAAACTACTCATATCAACTAGTGTTGCAATTCTAATATTTACAGGCATTAAATAAATATTTAATCTAATTAACAGAAAAAAAGGCTCGACCAGACCACCCTAATATGTAATATGTAATGACTGCATGTCACAAATGTAATGAGCTCTTGTACCGAGTATTTCATTAAAAACTAAACCGTTTCAAAAATGTCGGCTTGTAAAGGCAGAAATTAGCATTTGTTTTCAAGACAGTATTATAAAACTTCGGAGCATTCCTCAAATAATTTGTAATAATGTAATCCAACAACATCATAGGATGCTGAACAACAAAAACTATGAAATATTTACTTTAATGAAAAATTCGATTATGTAGCGGTGATCTATAAAACCCCAGCTCGAGGATGGATCATTACAACAGTACATTTGATCTGCTCGGACTGCATCAATTAAAATCAATCGCTGGAAACAAGTATAAATTATAAAAATAAAATCATCTTCTACATTTACTACATTATTACAATTTTGATTGTTTCATATTATTTCATACTTCAATTTAATTAAAGTTAATTAAGCTCCAACCATGCCTTACCTTACTGGGGCCTTGAGTAAAGTTTCTCTCTTGACCTGCGCTGTGGTTGAAGTGGTAAATTTTTAAATCCAATAGTAATTAATTTGAATACAATTTTTATACAGTTTAATACTAACTCGAAATATAGTAGGACCGATTATCGACTTGCTTTTTATTCTGCTCTATTTCAGGCCGTGGCCACATTGCAGTTTATTCTGCTGATGCTAAGATTGAGTCAAGGAGATGATAATTACACAAAAGGAGAAGTCTCATCATCAACGGTTACGGTATCCACCACCGAATCCGTTTCATTACTGAATGATTCCATGACGGAAGGAAGTACAGAAGGTTTTGAATATTTTCATACTATTTTAATAATTCCTTAGTTCATTTTCCTTACTAAAGCAATGCTATTTTATATTTTCAATTTTATGTGTTTTTTGTGTCATGAATAATTTTCAGATGATGAAGCTGAATGTCCAACACAAAATCTGGCTCGTGCCTACTACATAGTTATACCGACACTATTACTATTTTTCCTGTTACTCTCTTCCCTCGTTGCGGTTGGGATCAAAAAAGTAATTTATAGAATTGAAACATTAATCTAATTTTACTTTAACTACGGTGCTGGTGCCGGTGCTGGTAATTACATGCTGTGCGCAGTCAGAAATCTATTCACATGGGGATGCTAATGAAATTAATATTTAATTTGATAATAGAAATCAAGAGATTTGGTGAAATCCTACGTGGAAATAAATGTAACACTCAGTGTCCTCTGTTTAATTGTCTACGTACTGACGTTGGCTGAGGGGAATATTGAGAAGGAGTTTGCGGCTCTCATGGGATTTTTCTTGATTCTTCGCTTTGTTGGGATTTTGCTTGGGTTTTCCTACTACTTTGACCAATATGGATCTCCTAAGATCACTTTTCCCATTAAATTCCGAGCTTCGAGAGGGACTGCAGCAGCACAAGTCAATGTAACGAACCGTAACGGCATTATTTTGTCCACGTAGAACTTTAAGAACTTATTTTACATTTTATACCAATTTTGTAGACATTTCTTCATATGTATTTAATTTGTAAATTTTTTATTTTTTAAATATTTTTTACTAATGGTTACCAATGTATATATGCAGTTAATTAAGTACCTACCTTACCTAATGAACAAGATTTTGCTAGGAAATAATTTAATAAATGGAATATTAATCCATATGCTCAATTAATGATAAGAGAATAAATATATGAATTTTGAAACATGGTTTTATTCATTCATTCTGACATTCTGACCTCTCTCGGTTAAAAGGCATTTTTATACTGGGGGCGTATTTCTCCGGAGCCTCGCCATAACTTTAGTTTTTAGGTTAAACTTCCAGCCAATGAAAACCAAAGCTGCCAGTAAAATAGCGACTGTTATGAACACAGCTATGGTACTTGCCCAATGTGTTGGTTCTACAAAAGTACAAATAATATTGTGTAAAAATTTTTCAAAATGCCGGTAAATTATGTAGATAGGTAGTAAAAAAGCGAACACCCAGTTCCAGTACATATTTGAACAACAGGGAACAGGGCCGGATAATACGGCCAGCGCAGGCAGCCCCCGCTGCTTGAATGTTCAAAAACCTTGTAAATGGAACATTTCGCAGTTTTAAAAAATATGTAGAAAGAATATTTTGACTTTTCAAAAACATGCAAAATAAATGTTTTTGTACATTTTAAAAACATGGAAATAAAACATCCCAGTCGGCAATTTTTATTCGTAATGAATTCATAAAGGCTTCGGCGGCTCAGAAGCCTGGATTCATTATGAAGACGCGAATGAATCGAGAATTACTCATAATGCGTTCGCTGTAGGTAGGAAATGTCCGCTTTTTTGTGTCGGAAACTATTCATTAGGAATCGGAATTCCCTCAGTGCGACGAACAGATTACGAAGCAAATAAGAATAGTGCCGCCACCTCTCAATTCAATATGCATTATTACGGCTGCTGCACTTTTAGGCTCGAATGCTCAAATAATTTATGAAATTACATTCATCACTATATTCTAATTGCTCAACTTCATCCCAAAATAAGTTTATTGCTTTCAACACTTTAAATCATAATTAATAAGATGCAGTCAAAGGTCAAAGGTCAAAGTAAAAAGTTGACGTATTAAATAAACTGTTAGTGTTATTACGGCCTTGAACTGGATTAGCAAATTTCTTATGCAATCAAAATGCTGGCCAACTTCGGGTTCACCTTCAATTCTGCACAGATAAATAGAACCTTCAAATAATGTAAATTATACATTTAGGTGGAAATAAACCAATAATCAGTTAAAGTCAATTTGTAGAATCAAAATATTTATAATTAGAAAGCACTAAATGCTACTTAATGAGTAATTCCGTAATTAACAAAACAACACCTACCTTTGACCTTAAGCCTATCAACAAGTACCCATACCGATTCCTTTTGATGTAGATGTGGATGTAGTGGATTCATCCACGGTTAATGCAGTAGTCTGCATTTAAATCAGCTTCAGGATTCAGTTGTCAGAATTTGATTTCAACGGAAACAAGCGATTAAGTTTCATCTAAATTAATAATGTGAAAAACAATGTAGTAACATATCACACTATTGACGGCTCCATAACAGGACTATGTAAGTAATATGGTTTTGAAAAACTCAGAAGTACACTTGCACTATTTAGCTAATGGCTAACCACATACTGTAGTTAGTTGCGCCACGTATATTACTTTTATCTTTAGATCTACTAGGGTACTGGAAATTAACAATTATATAATTTTAAATTAAAATTTCTCACCTGTTTGAGGTCGACGAGTAGAAGTTAGAAGTCACAAAATAATGGAGCTTAGCTTGAGGGGATCTAGCTAAATTCTTCAGATGAACTGATGCTGATGGTGTGAAGTGTTGAATAAACAATGTTGTAAATTGTGTTTTAAATTCAATTTTAAACGCAACACCGATATTTATTCAACTAACAGTAATTATTATTCTTGATAACATTTAATACTGAAATAAAAAGCAATTAAATGATGTAGCTGAAATGAATGCCAAAGTTAATATAGTGGCCACTTAGGTACGTATAAATCAGAGAAGTAGAAAACCAAATGCAGTTGTGCAGAGCTCAAGTACAAGTGACGACGGTTGGAATTTTCTGAGTCCCGCTTAAGTGATCTGTGTTAGATATGCGCCGCGCATTCGCGATTATGAAGCCAAAATGAACTTATTACGAACATTATATTTGCATCTTCATAATGACTTCATTCTTAATGATGAAAAATGAAGCTTCAGCACACTGTTGTTATACCGAAGCAAGTGTGAAGAACCGCATAATGCACTCTCAAATACAGGCTCATAATGAAGCGCTAAAATGTTCAGTGAATGAACAAGAAGGCTTTGCGAACTCTCAGAAGAATTTACGAATTCATTATGAAGTTGTGTGCCGACTGGGATTGAGCACTTTTCTGAATCAAGTAAATCGAACGTTTTGCACTTTTCAAAAACTTGTAAATACAAAATTTTGATTTACCAAAAAAAAACCATCAATAAAATCAAAATGGTGGTTTTTGTATGGAAACTTTCTGCCTAAAAACAATTCATTCGTCCGGCCCTGACAGGGAAAGTTATATAGCTAGCTTAAAATTACTACTAACCTTCAACAATTACAGTTATCTTCTTTGTTGTCACCCCGGCAAGGTTGTAAGCAACGCAAGTGTAGTCTCCGTGGGATTCGTGTGACACAAGAGGTATTCTGGCTTCAATCGTGGAGTTTACACTTACAATCTGCATTGAGCTCCCATTAACTATTTCCTTTGTTTGTATTGTCAGCCGATACAAAAAATTGAACAATTTTAATTTTATTATTTTTGTTTAGTTTTGTATATGAAGTATGCATAATGCTGACACAAAATTAGTTAAATCATTATTTGAGCTACAAATCAGTTTTGGGACATTTCCGTACTTTATCATTTAGGAGCAGCATGACAGTTGGGGAGGGCTGCCCTTTCGCCTCACATGATATCACCCTCTCCGTTTCATTCAAAGTCCAATACTGAATTTCGTTATCTGTTCCAAACTGAAGACTCGGAAGAACAGGGCCTTGAAATTATTAACAAGTAATTATTATTTTAGCTACCAATGGAAATGAAAAGCATGTACAATTATTATGGAAAATACTATAGATAATTTTGCTTATTGTTAGCGAAAATTGATCAGACTTTGAACATTTAACGTAATTTCTTTCCGCGTCCATTTGGTTGAGTTGTAAACAGGAGCGTAGCAGCTTATACCGGCCATTTCGGTGCTTGTTTTGATGGTGACAGTAATTTGCTTTCCTCTGTTAGAAAGCGGACTCACTTTCATTATTTGGGACAAGACGTTGTTGGCTGAAAATGTGGAAATATTTCAAATTAATGCTTGATTATGAGCGTACTGCAGTAGTTTAATATAGTTACTAATTAAATTAAATAGTAATTCTAATAGGAGTTGCTTATTTTTATCAGTCAGTACGATTAGGCGGAATCATTTCCAACGTATGATTTTTCCATTCAACAATAAACTTGATTCCTCTTGCAAAATACATCCTGCTAGCTCGACATGTGAAATTAATAGATTCACCACCATAAATTGTCTCCGGAATTTTATTGAATTGACTAATCCTTATGGCATGTGAAAAGTCCCTACTATTTCTCGAATGAAATTGTGTTTCATAGTTAGGTTTTGACGGTCGCCCCCTGTAGCCGTAGCCCCTTCTCCTATGAGGGTATTGGAAGTAGTTTTGATTTTCATTGGCGGTTATTAAAATGAGATCAGCTGGATTTATATTATCCCACGCTGAATCTGGATTTTGTAAAAAGTCAGTGACGGTGAAATTGAAGATATTAGAATGTAAGTATACTACTATTGTACGTAATACTTTAGGGGGTTATTCATATCCATTTTTAGCTAAAAACAATATCAGCTATCTACAAAAATATTCAAATATGCCTTGAGAGCATTTAAATGGAACATTTTGCACTTTTCAAAAATGTGTAAATACAACAATTTGCACATTTTCAAAAACATGGAATCAGAAATTTTTGCACCTTTTCAAAAACATTGAAATAGAAATTTTTGCACCTTTTTAAAAGCATGGAATTAGAACATTTTACGCTTTTCAAAAACTCCAAATTAACAGTTTACGTATGTTTTTTATTTTGTTTTTATGAAATAGCTCATTTTGATTGTAGCTTTAATTGAATATGGGGCTACTAGATTGTTCAGTTTCCAACTCACAATAATTGTAAGATCCATTTATTGTTGGGTATGAGGTGTAAATGTTCCTAATCACATCGATCCCGTCACCAACACATTGAAAGTAGCCCATTAATCCTGGGAAAGTTTTCGAGTAGCTACAGCTACCCTCTTGCCAAGTATTGCCGAGTTGATGTCCGCCAGGCATTAGCTATGAGAAGCACAAGATAAAACAGGTCAATAAAACTATGTTAGTTTATTATAGTTCATAATATGTTCGTTTAAAATTGTGTACCGTATTTCCTGGGTCTGTATTTCGAAGGAGGGTTTCTTCAAAAAACTGACACACGATGGGATCTCTACATAACTGAATTCTCAAGGTTGGAGGAGTTCTACCGGAAGAACAGCACATAATTGATTGAGTTGCATTATCAAACGAAGCAAGAGCATGCGGCTGTAAAACATCTACGTGCTCCCCAAGAGTTTTACCAGGCTCCTCTGCGTTTGAAAAAACAGTTAAAAAGAATTAAGAATCTGCTCTGCGTAACTATTCAAATGTATATATACTTTAGCAAGTTGTAATAAGTCAGACAATTGAATCCAGGGCCGGACGAAGGAATTGGTTTTAGGCAGCAATTATTTGATTCCATACAAAAACCACCATTTTGATTTTATTGATGGTTTTCTTTGGTAAAGCAAAATGTTGTATTTACATATTTTAGAAAAGTTTAAAATGTTCTTTTTACTTGATTCATAAAAGTACAAAATGTTCTATTTACATGCTTTGAGAAAAGTGAAAAATGTTTTATTTCCATGTTTTTGAAATGTACAAAAAAAGTTAGTTTGCATATTTTTGAAAAGTCAAAATATTCTTTTTACATATTTTTGAAAACTGCAAAATGTTCCATTTACATGTTTTGAGAAAATTCAAGCAGCGGGGGTTGCCTGCGTTGGCCGCATTATCCGGCCCTGATTGAATCCAACGATCGTTATAAGTATTTAGTGAGATAAGTAAAATCCTTACTTTTTATGACTTGTATCACCACAAAGTCTGAAGTGTCATTCATAACACACTTGTATTTTCCGTATGGAAATGGGGAGTTTTTGTCTTTTGAGCTAATAATGAATCCAATTTTAGCATCATAGCGGATAGAGCTATTGAGCTCCAATTTTTCGAAGTGCTAACATAACCAATAAAAAAATTTAGAACAAAATCTGGGATATTACTGCTATACTACGTGTTATTTACGTTATTAAGCCTCCCCTTAAAGGGAATTTTTAATATTGTGGAGATAGGAGCGGCCATTTTTCAAGATGGCCGCTTAAAATTGTTAGCCACATATGGCCAAATCCTGGATCCGCCACTAACGATATTGATAGTATTCCGTCGGGCGACATACGTAGTTGGAAGTGAAATTACGGCCTTGGACGCTTAGTATACCTGTTCTGAAACCTGACTCAAGTCTACAGATACAGATTTTAAATTAAATTAATATTTTCTTGTGCCTACGTCGACATAGAACAAGTCCGGGGCTGACTTGAATAGAGATATTTCCGGGTCAGGTACTGATGTGTAGCACGGAATTTCAAGACTCTCCTCGTCCCCTTTTACCTCCAGCTTTATCGTTTTCCCCGACAGTATTAAGTAAGGAGGGGATGACCCTGCAAATGCCATACCAGGAAATAAACTAATAGAGATAGTAATTCAATTGCAATAATCTGATTTACTTTCTGCTCTTAATTCAATCCCAAATAAGTTGCCAAATTATAAGACTATGCCGACTGAAAGTAGAGTATTTCCTCCGATTGTAATTTACCTTCCCAAAACATGTAGATACTACTGCTTAGCTCTTCAGCTCCAACTTTTTCACAAGTATAATTTCCAGTAAATTCTGAGATTTCTCCTTGGAATTGAAGATCGGCAGTGAAAGTGAATGAAGACTGATCAAATATGTCGTCACTTGTCTCTCGCGAATACCTTCCTCTCATGGCGTACATTCCTCGTGGAGGAAAATGCTACGTAAACCAATTTAATGCTGTTAATTGATTTATAGTACAAGAACATAATTTTTCGTGTAATTAATACTCACAGATGTAACGGTTGACTTCCACTGAATTGGATAATTCGCCTCACAGGTCAGAATGAGACTCCCTACATATGGTGATATGACAAGTGTACTTCCGTTAATGACAGAGAACAAATCTGTACTTATTTCTTCGCCATCATCTAAAGTTCTCCAATTCATTTCACCCGCTTCAATCCATGAATTTATCCTTATGTGGGGAGTTAACTCTGGAGGCTTATATTTTAAACAGTGACTTGTAGTAGTCAAGATGACACAAATATATATATTTAGTATGCTTTTGATTGCCATATTGAAAGTTCAAATAAAAAGGAGAGACAGATAATAATCCGTGTTTCACTGATTCTAATAAGTACACTAAAAAAGTGACAGATTTATAACTCGAACCATATCGCAATATTCGCAATGAAGGAGATGATGAAAATAAATTCCAGGGACATTTCCAAGTTTCAAATACACAGTAGTATAGTAATGCTCCTGCTTTGATTTTCAGAACAATATATGCTTTAATGACTGCACACATGGTTTTTAAACAGTTCATATAAACGAATTACTGGCGATATTGAACCAAATCCAAATACCTACTTACGTATTAGTTTGTTCACCTTTTGTCGTTGTAATTTGAAAAAAAAACATGCAGGTGAAATTTCCCATGACATGACATGCTATATAAATTCTTTGTGATTGAGCATTAAGTTCCACTATAGCTTAAAGTTCCATCATAATTGACTAATTTATATAAATTGTGGCTAAAATATTTGTCACGCGAAGTCTCATTACAACAACAATACAGATAATTGCATGCCGCATATCGTCTATGAAGAACCAAAATGACCCATATCCATTTTTAGCTGAAAACAATATCCACTATCTACAAAAATATAGTAAAATATGTCTTGAAAGCATTTAAATGGAACATTTTCCACTTTAAAAAAGAAGCAAATAAAACATTTTGCACTTTTTAAAAGCATGCAAATAAAACATTTTGCACTTTTCAAAAACATGCAAATAAAACATTTTGCACTTTTAAAAAACTCTTAATTAACATTTTACACATGTTTCCCGTATTTTTTATATGACATATTATAGCTCATTTTGATTCTTCCTTAAATTGGATATAGGTCATTTTGGTTCTTCACAGACGGTATGTATTATGGGTGTGCATAGTAACTAAAATGGTGATGAGTCCTTCATCTACAAATTATTATGAATTATAAAACGCAACATTCGCGCAAATATATATTTTTAGTATTGTGATATCTACGATGTCATCAAAGTTAAAAGCAAGTTAAAGGCACCTCGAACGCAGAGAATGTATGGGAGTGAATTTTGCATATTATGAAAGTTTATTGAAGCTTAATAAAGTACATATATGAGTAAGAGTTTACTTTATTCTCAACATTTACAATTTTACACCACCAATAACACATCATGTGAGATTAAAATATTTCCACTATACATAATAGCCTCTCTATTAATTTTGGTTATAGTTTGTCTCCGATTGTGATTATATTCTATATTTCTAGACATTCATATATGATATCATTTTGTATTGCAATTGCAGGAGCTATAGGGGAAGGGAGTGTACATAAGTATATGTATAATTTAAATATAATATGGTACATTTGCTGTAATATATGCAAGTAACTTTAGTCAGTCAAATGCAGAAGGACTCCAACGACGTTTTCCAGAGGATGCCCCAAGTTGGCATAATTTGAAATGACACATATCTGAAATTAATTGACACGAGTTTAAGCTTACGATTAGAACATACAGATATAGTAAATGTTTATTTACAATTGGCGTCATTATGACGCTTCTTATAGTATATTGGTGCTTACATCCATTTCGTTTCTGCTGCTTGAATTGTAGATTCTGACGATAGACATCAGTCTCCGTGAAATCATTCTTACGATTGACACTATTTTGTTTGAAATGATTGTTTAGCCAGCGCTTGACATTTTCAGGGGATTCCTGCCATGGGATATTTTCCGGGAGCATCTGGAGTTTTGACTGAAAACATAAGTCAATTATAAACAAGTTCAGTTAAACTTCCTGTCAATCTTTCATTCGTCCGTAGTTTATTAATAATGCAAAGGAATTAATTGAAAATAATCTTTTTTAATGTTAGTGTCATCCCTATACCTAGTATACAACCCCCACCCCAACCCACCCCCGCTTTTGATAACTTTTTAGCATTGCGGTATATGCGAGATATTGAACCCCCAAAAATTGTTTAAGGTACTGTTGTGTGTCACTGTACAAAACAGATAAGGTGGAATTTGTACTTTTGGGAGCAAAGAATAATGAATGGTAAATCATGCTGATTTGAATAAAATATAAATTTCGGTTTATTTTTTACATTTCCTAATATTATGCTTTATTGTACTGGTGGGAATGTGAAAAATGTAGTTTAGAGACGGATCTGTCTTCTTCAGGGGCACCGTTATTTAAATTTTTTTGATAGACTATAACTATACTAGATACATATCAGATGAGACAACTCACCGTAGATAGAAGAGGGTATATATACTTGCCGCGATCCGAAGGTTCTATTGAGTTATGCCAAAACTCATCGTTAATTGAATTACGAAGAATTTGGCTTTGCTCGGCGGTCAGTTGTGGGTCATTCCAGCTCACTGCCCTTGCCATTGCTCCCAAAAAACTTCCACAAGCACACAACACCAAAACCAACAACCTGTGTTCTGAATGCGCAACCATCTTTTTCGTTTTTTTCTCGATAAAATAAAATTCAGAAAGAATTAAAAAAATATATGACTGTGCTTTACTTGAATTAACCCTTAAATGGTGTACTAGAATAGAAACCTTGTTAAATTGAATACAAACTTGAAAGTTTCAATATTTTAAAACAAAGTGGATGGCTTTTACGGAGATTCGTAGACAATACAGAGGTGCAGCAAAAAACTCTTAAATTGTATCTTTGAATGCTTCTAACCAAAACAAGGCTAATAGACACCACAAACCACGACTGAATGTTATGTAACCCCAGAAATTTTCCTTTTATATCTCCACAAAAGCAGCTGGTGATGGATATGTAAAGCACTGTGATTGTCAATAGATAAACGTGGGACAAACTGGTCGGAAGGAAGGATAAGTTAGAAAAATTAATTACTTAGATTCCGCGTACACAGGATGTGTGGGGGATGCTCCTGCTGTTTAAGTTTCAGACGCGCTGGATGAACCTAAGATTAAAACTGAAATTCTATTATTTCTTCGGCGTCATCCTCGGGCTTTACGTGTCTGCTTAATCAAGGAAATCCAACCTGGAATTTGATTGTCTTATAAATTCATATGTAGTATTTCATTACCTCCCCGTTTTACTTTTAATTAATTTCCTATTTTACTATTTCTTAATTTGCATCCTACGTGCTGATGACGAAGTCCGTGTCCCCCAAATCTTGTGTTCCAGTCCCAATCATAATAAAAATTTCCTAGTTTGTAGAATTTTCTGCTGCAGTGATTTGTTCCTTACGGAACATAAAAAAAATGGAATGGGCGTTTTCATTAGTTGTAGACAGAGTGCATACTTTCATGAAGATTAAAACCTACTAAACCAGCAGCTGTCAGAAACGTATTACAAATCATATGCAATTTTCCTTTTTAATTTGCGTAGGACCTGCTTATGGGATCAATATTTGGAGGGAAAGAAAGGATGCATATGTTTTCTTGGAACACTTTGACATAGAATCAGAAGACAGTAGGACTGTAGGATTATTTTATGTCTGCTGACGTTCGTCTCCATGCATGGTCAATTTGTCTATTACTTGTAACCTTTAACAAATGTTAAAGATACGATGAACATATTCGATTACGTTTAATCATTGTTTATTTGACGTGACTTTTCATCGTCAAAATTTATCCAAGCTGAAAAAAAAAGTTCTTAATCTCGCATTGCCTCTTATACAGTGTGTCGCAATGTTTAGAAAGGCGAGGTAGTCCAGAGGTCTAAGGGATGCCAGAGGTCTGATGATCTGCACTGATGGTCGTGGGTTCAATTCCCACTCGGGGTAGATTATCCTTAAACGCCCGCCTCTCCTCGTGTGTGGTGACTACGACCTTTAAAGCTTACTTGGCTCTGTGTCAGTACGGGGTAAGCTAGCCACACCATGTCTATTCCCGGAAATCAGTGTGATAACACGCTGTGCAAAAATGACATTAAAGCAATTACTTTACTTTACTTTACTTTGTCTCAAAATAATAATCGCACCAGGGTTTTGGTGGGTTTTCCCCCCTTAATGTTAGTGGGAATGCTGATAATTCTTTTTAGACATTTAATTACTTACTTACAATTAGTATACATTAACTTTGAGACCCTCAGGGGTCACGCGGTTCATATTTGATTAATTTAAAATTCAAATACGGGTAAATTCCAAATGCTAACCAACCGCATTTCCTAGAATTTCTCACTTCAAAGATGAATAGTTTGTGCCTTAATTAAACCAACGAAAAAATTCAAAATTTGGCACACACACAATCATATATCGTCGACGAAGAATCAAATATGATTATCTACATTTCAAGCTAGAGTCAATTATGATCATCTCCATTCTGGGCTAAAAGAAATTCTGATCATCTATCTTATTCAAGAAATACGGCTAATGTGATATGTTAATAACTCGTTAAAAAGAGTTTAATAATTCGAAACTGAGTACGTAATCATATTTTAAGCAAAACGCATGCAGTTTTCTGCGCGTAAACAAAGTTTTAAATCCCTCTGTATGATGTTGCATGCTTTTGGATTTCGATTTCACATTATTTTTTATTTTTCAAAGTGCTATTTGACGTGCAAAATTAATTCGTCAAAAAATCATATTTTGAGCTAAATGCATGCAATTTTCTTCGCACAATCAAAGTAATAATACTTTGTGTATGATGTAGCGTGCCATTGAATCTCGTTTTGATACTATTTCAAAATTGTAAAAATTTTAATTTTTTTAAGCGCGATTTGACGTGCAAATTCAATTCATCAAAAAATAAATACTAAGCAATACGCATGCGATTTTCTGCGCGGAATCAAAGTTGTAAGTCCATATGTATGATGTGGGATGTATTAAGATTTCGTTTTCACAATATTTTCGTTTTTTAAAAATTTTGATTTATTAAAGTGTGATTTGACGTGCAAATTCAATTTGTCGAAAAAATAAATTCTAAGCTACATATGAAACTATGAAATTTTCAGCGCGTAAGCAAAGCCCTTCTATATCTTGCTGCATGCATTAACATATCTTTTTTACAATTTCTAAGAAATTTTAAAATTTTAATTTTTTAATGTGCGAATTTAATTCTCCAAAAACAATTCTAAGCAATGCGCATGCCATTTTCTGCACGTAAACCAAGTTTTAGGTCCTAAAATGTTCTAATTTCAAGTTTTAAAAAAGTGCAAATTAAACTATTTACAATTTTTTTAATGTGCAAAATGTTCTAATTACAAGTTTTTAAAAAGTGCAAAATGTTTTATTTACAAGTTTAAAAAAAGTACAAAATGTTCTAATTACATGTTATTAAAAAGTGCAAAATGTTCTGTTAACTTGTTTTCGAAAAGTTCAAAATGTTCTATTTACTTATTTTCGAAAATGGCAAAATGTTCTATATACATGTTTTTAAAAAGTGCAAAATGTTCTATTTACGTGTTTTTTAAAAAGAGCAGAATGTTCTATTTACATGTTTTTTTAAAAGTGCTGAGAAATTTATGTCATTGGTCTACGCTAGTATAGCCGTGACATGTAATCTTCAACTTCAACTATCACTGGAAGGTAATTCCAAGGTAACACTATTGCTACCCGGATTTTTCCTACCCGGACTTTTCCTACCCAGACTTTTCCTACGCGGACTTTTCCTACCCAGACTTTTCCTACCCGGACTTTTCCTACCCGGACTTTTCCTACCCACGACCATGTAGAAACAAAAACAAGTATTATTATTTTTGAGTGCACCATAATAACACGGCAGTTTCAAACGAGTTTATTAAATTTTTACTAATTAAGTAGAATAAATACTCAATTGTGAATAAGTTTTTATAAATAATAGGGACTATTGTCTTTAATTAATTATGTTATTTCACGTAAACTATTCCTAACATGCTATTTTCTGCGCTTAATCAAAGTAATGAGTACCTTTGTATGTTGTGGCTTACTTAAGGATCTTTTTTCATTTTGTTTTTAATTTTTTCAAAACATGAATTTTTAAATGCTTTTTACATTTAAATTTTATTTGTCTAAAATTATATTTTAGGCAAAACGCATGCAAAATTTTGCTCAAAAACAAAGTACTGATTCGTTTTGTATGATGTGGTTCTCAAAAGGATCTCGTTTTCACTTTATTTTAGATTTTTTAAATTTTTGAATTTTTTAAGTGCGATTTGACGTGCAAATTTTGTTTATCAAAAAGAAATATTTTTAGGCAAACGCATGCTAGTTTTTGTGCGAAAACAAAGTAATGAGTTCTTTTGTATGTTGTGGCTTTTATAAGGATCTTATTTTTAATTTTCTTTAGATTTTTTAAAATTATACATTTTTTAAATGCGATTTGACGTGCAAATTTAATTTGCCAAAACATCATGTTTTAAGCTAATCGCATGTAGCATTTTGCGCAGAAACAAAGTAATGATTCGTTTTGTATGATCTGGTTCTCATTCGGATCTCATTTTTACATTATTTTAGATTTTTAAAAGTTTGATATTTGTAAGTGCAATTTGACGTGGAAATTGAATTCGCCAAAAAGTCATATTTTTATCTAAACGCATGTGATTTTGTCCGCGTAAACAAAATATTGATTCTTCTGTATGATGTAGCTTTCATTGAGATGTTGTTTCTACATTATTTCAGAATGTTTAAAAATTTGAGTTTTTCAAATGCGATTTGACGTGCAAATTTATATCGTCAAAATATCAAGTTTAGAGCTAGAGGGTTACAATTTTCTTCTTTTAATCAAAGTAATAAGACCTTTTGTATGATGTGTCCTGTGAACCAGTCTTAATTAAACAATATTTTAGAATATTTAAAATTTTGATTTTAAAAATTGCGGCAAACTGAACTCTTCGAAAAATCAAATTTTGACCATGACGCATACATTTTTCTAGGCGTAAACAAATTACTGATTCCTTTTGTATGATGTGGCTTTCATTAGGATCTTGTTTTTACATTATTTTAGATTTTTTAAATTTTTGATTTTTTAAGTGTGATCCGACGTTCAAATTTAACTCGTCAAAAAGACATTTTGACCTAAACGCATGCCATTCTTTGCGCGTAATCAAAGTATTGATTCCTTCTGTATTATGTGGCTTCAAGTAGGGTCTCGTTTTTATTTTTTTTATTTTTTTAAATTTTAAGTTTTTATACGGCGATTTGACGTGCAAATTTAATTCGTCAAAATATCAGATTTAAGCAAGAGATATACGATTTCCTGCGCATAATTAATGTATTAAGGCTTTCGGTATGATTTGGCGTGCCATTAAATCTCGTTTGAACATTATTTCAGAATTTTCAAAATTTTTATTTTTCGTGATTTTTTGGTTTGACGTGCAAATTCAATTTTTTCAAAAAATCAGATTCCTAACAAAACCCATGCGATTTTCTGCTCGTATACAAAGTAAAACGGCCTATTGTCTGACGTGGCATGTATTCAGATCTCGTTTTCACATTTTTTAAGAAATTTTAAAATTTTGATTATTTAAAGTGCTATTTGACGTGCTAATTTAACTCATCACAAATTTGGATTTTAAGCAAATTGCATGCTATTTGCTGCAAATAAACGAAATATAAAGAATTTCTGTATGATGTGGGGTGCCACTAAATCTTGTTTTCACACTATTTCAGAATTTTCAAAATTTTGATATTTTAAAGTGTGATTTGACGTGCAAATACTATTCGTCAAAAAATCATATTTTGAGCAAAAAACGCATGCGATTTACTTCGCGTAAACAAAGTTTTGAGTCCTTCTGTATGATGTGGCATGAATTAGGATCTCGTTTTCACAATATTTTTAATTTTTTAATTTTTTAAAGTGCGATTTGACGTGCAAATTTAATTCGTCCAAAAATCTGATTTTGAAGAAAAGTCAAGAGTTTTTCTCCGCATTAACACCGTATTGTATTAAGTCGTTCTGTATTATGTGGTATGCAATTAGATCGCATTTTCTCTCTTTGTTGGGTTTTTCAAAATTTCGATTTTATAAATATCTATTTGACGTGTAAATTTGTAAATTTAATTCGCTGATTTATGATGCTGATGTTGCTGCAACACGCTTTCTTGTTTCTATTGTGTGACAGGGTATGGGTTTCATGGATTTCTGTGTTTTTCTATCTATATATTGTCACTGTCCGAATGGTGTTTTGTACGCATAACTTATTTGAGACTTGATTTGGTAGGAATGTTGGATTTTTTAAATTCATGAGTCTCTCAAGTTCAAATAATAGTTATGGAATATTCTGAAAACATGTTCAAGTATGGCAAAGAAAAAATATTATAAGATGCCAACTTTTTTTTATCATTGCCTCAAATGGGAAAGGTTGTAACTTTTTCTCCTTTGTCCTCATATGTGCGTCCGCAAACGTTGACATATTGCAATAACTAAATGTGTGACATGACGTCCATTAAATTGTCTACAATACTGGGTAACACAGTAACACTCAACAGTCAGGTCACCCGCCTGTCTCAGTCCCGCGTAATCTTTAATGCAATGCAACAGCAGCAGCTGCAATGCAACAATTAGCGGGAGCGGCTGGGAGCCGGAGGAGGACAGGAAACATCGGTCCTCAATAATCCTAATTTAGGAAGGTTAAAATTGATTGTCATTCAGTAAACTAGGTACTACTAGGATAAGAAAATTTTGAGCTACAAAGTGGTGCCGTTGTCAATAAGGGCGAATAAGTTTTTAAATTGATGTAATCTAAATTAAAAATTTAGAAGTGAACTTCTAATAAGCTGATTGGAAAGTAAAGCGTGGATACGGTAGTATACAGGGTGAATAGAAGTTGGTAGTGCACGCTGTTTGGTAGAGTGAGTATAGCGGAACTTCACCGTATTAAACTGTTGAAGTGGAGCGGCGCTGCTGTATAGACTTAAAGCTGGTGATCGGGAGAACACAGAAACGGGGCAGGAGGTATACAGGGTGCCAGAAAATAAGCCTAATCGGAATTTGGACTCTCATTTGAAGTTAATTTTCCAAAATAATCTGCTTAATTAAGAAGTCAGGGGGGAATAATAGTACCCCCTGTGCGTGTAAGTATTAATCTAGGATCCAAAAATTTTATACTTATATAATAAATAGTATAATTGTCAAAATTAAGTCATATCAAAAACCAGCTAAATGAAGACACGACTTGTTTTCTTTGTAATATGACTCCCAATGGATGAAAATGAGATTGGAGAAAATGGAGAAATAATGTGATGTGTAAGAAATTAAATTAAATCAAAATCAAGACTACAAATTATGACCGAAAATTTCTCGTTATTCTGGAAATACTTGGGACTACTAAAAGCTAATAGAAATAAAAGAAAAGTCAGAGCAGGAACTCGGAAATATTGGCCACAACAAATCCAAAGACGAAGGCAAACACAAATTCTTCAGAATGAAGGAATTGCTAACTATAGAATAAGAAGTATTCCCTATGCATTACCAAAAATATTCTACCATAATGCAACCTCGTTATCTTTTGAAAAATTGGAATGGCTAGAAGTACTAAGTAAGAATTTGGATGTATTACAAATAACAGAAACATGGGGAAATACAAGTAAGAATTTACAGATTAATAATTTTACACAATATGAAACCAACCGGAAATATAAATTAGGAGGGGGAACGGCAATATTTGTACACAATAGCATACAGAGTATAAAATATAGTAATTTTGTATACCATAATTCTAATGATTTTGAAATTACATGTACAATTATCAGACCAAAGTACCTACCACGAAAAATATCAGTAATAGTGCTAGTTTGTGTATATTTACCTCCTAACTGTAAGAATGATGTGCAATATAAATTGTATGAAGCCTTATTAGACATTTATGAAAAAATGAAAACTAAGTATGTATCACCAGGGATATTAATTACTGGTGATTTCAATCATTGGAATTATAATAGCAATATAATAAGAACTACTGGTCTTAAGCAAATCATTAAATTTCAAACATATTATGCTACTAATAATAATAATAGGGACCCTGTGGACCTAATTTACACTAATATAGAGAAATTTTATAACAAACCAATAGAAACGCTACCACTTATTATACAACATTCTGGGCATATTGGTATTAAATTAATACCAAGAACTTTGTATCATGAGAATCAAAAGACCGTAAAAGAAATTTTGTCTAGACAATACACTAACGAAAATAAAGCAAAATTTGCTAAGTATCTAGATTTAGTCGACTGGACAGAGTTTTATAAGAGTAAGGATATTAACTTAATGCTAAAAATTCTTAATGAACATTTAAATCTAGCAGTTGAATATGCATTTCCAAAACAAACTGTAAAAGTTAAATATAACAATCCATCATGGATAACTACACAAGTGATATTGTTAGCTAAGAAAACACAGGATTGTAAAGATCAACAGGTATATGTTGAATTGAAAAGTAAGCTTGTTAAACTGATAAAAATAACAAAGAATAATTATAAATTAAAATTACAAGAAAAAATTAAGAATGGAAATTCTAAGGAATTTTATAGGATTATTTCTCAAATATGTGGGAAGAACGAGAAAAAATCTGTTATAGATCAAATTAAGCTAGAAACGAATAATAATGATACTATGGCCGTACTAAATGAAATTAACTATTATTTTTCGGAAATCAATCGATGTTATACTCCTGTGGAAAAATCAAACACTGTTAATAATATTGTAGTTGACCCAATTCTTAAACTAAACAACCTTACTGTACTTAAACAATTTGACAATTTGAATGTATGTAAATCCAATGCACCCAATGGATTATCGCCTAAATTAATTAAGGAATTTGGGTTTTTAATAGTTCCACAATTGACCTATATGTATAATTACTCATTTAAGAATAATATTATACCACAACAGTGGAAAATTGGCTATATAACCCCTATACCTAAAAGTATTGATAATATTACTATTTCTAATTTAAGACCTTTGTCTCAAACGGATATTTTTGCAAAAATACAAGAGGGTTTCATGTTTGAAAAATTATATTCACAAATTAGTTCCAAAATAAGTAGTAATCAATATGGCTCTCTGAAAGGAGCATCTACTACACACTACCTAGTCAATCTAATGGATTTTATTCACCGTGCATTAGAGTCCCCGAATACTTATGTAATACTAGTCCTATTAGATTTAACCAAAGCTTTTGATCTTGTTAATCATAACATCTTAATATCTGAACTCAAAAAATTAGATGTAAATACTTGCGATATATTATGGCTTGAAGAATTTTTGTTTACACGATCCCAATGTGTGAGGGAAGGGGAACAAGTCTCAGGGTTAACAAATATTTTTAATGGCACTCCCCAAGGAACCAAATAAGCGCCATTATTGTTTATTGTAGTGATCAATAGGATATTAAGCAATTTTAGAGAAAAATACCAAAATGATAAATGTAATGATAAGAATATACTTAATGGTTACGTAGATGATTTAACATTAGGAGAAAAAGTAGTAGGAAATTCTCAACCTCAAGTACAAAGCTACCTGACTGATATTAATAATTGGGTAAATGAAATGATGATGAAATTAAACCCTATGAAATGTTGTGTACTTGTCATTAGCAAGGCTAAGAAAATAGTAATTAATAAATTAGAATTAGTAATAAATGATTCCGTACTTCCAATAGTTAAGAATGCAAAATTATTAGGAGTACAAATTAATGATGAGGTCACATGGAAAGACCAAGTTAATTCAATGGTAATGAAAGCTTCAAAAAAAATATATGTATTGAGGAAAATGAAATATTGTGGTTTTAAACAGAGTCAGTTGTTGAATGCTTATAAAACGTATATCCGAAGCAACCTAGAGTATGCTTCGCAAGTAATGAGTCAAAGCTTACCAAAAACATTATTGGAAAAAATTAAATTAGTTGAAAGAAGATGTTTAGGGATAATTAGAAACAGCTATGTAAGTAAAAGGAAATATACAAAAGTAGCCTCTGAGTTAGGAATTGATACTATTGAAGAAAGGTACAAAAAATTGCTTATATCATTTGGAAAAAAACTCATGAAGTCACAGAGATTTTGTAACTGGTTAATTCCTTATCAACGATTGAACCAAAGATCAAACAGATTGAAAAAAAAATTTAATTTAGTCAGCACTAAAACAGAAAGATATAGAAACTCCACAATACCTGCTTTAATTAGAGCATTAAATAAATAACTTACCATGAATGTATGAGATAAGATTACAATTATTATTATAATTACTTTAACAAGCTAAGGAATTTGTATATTGGAATTGTATTCCAGAAATTAGTGTAATATAATTTTAAGATTAAATGAACATTACTACATGTATATTTGTAAAAGACTTTTATTCTCGGCGCTTGATATATGACGCGAGAGCTTCTTCATCTTTCTGTATCAAAATTAAAGTAATGTCTAGAAATAAGAATTATTATATAAGTCATGTCAAAATTAAAGATACGGACAAACTATTCACTAAATTTGAATATACTCTTTTCTGTAGAATTTAAACATTCTTATGTGATTCTACAGTGTATGTATATAATGAAATCAATGAGAAAGAAAGAATAAATCTTGAATAATAATAACATTGCAACAAAATATATTTCAAATTAATTGCATTCTGATTGGCTGACATCTTCGCATAGGTATATTCATAATAATCTTTCTTTGAATAATTAGATGCACAAATAATACGTCTGCGTTGAAGCGACTGTAATCAGTAAGTGTAAGCGTATGTTTTCAGTATGTAACAGTAACAGTATTCTACGCAATTTTATGCATTACGTCCATGCCATGATGTTCATATTTTCGTAATTAATAGCAAAAATAAAAATTCAGGATTAAAATTTCAAGTTTTTTCAAGTAAATTGATTTATTAAGGTTTTCATGTTAAACTATGTTGTCTGTAGCTCCATTATGAAATTTGCCGTCGCAAATTCTCATTAATACAATATTATTTTCTACTTCTAATTTTCTGTATTCTACTACTTCACAGCTGCTAACCTTCCTTTTAAAGATGACACGATGATTAAGTAAATATTCTAAACTTGGCTAAAAATATAAATATATGTACAGGAGACAGGAGATAATAATTATTGTTTGTATTTAAATTTTAAGTGCTCAAGTCTCTAAAATGAAGACACTGGACTGCTTTTTAAAATAAGGGCTAATAAAAATGTTTGCGGACTAACTCACTTAAATACTTGAATTCAACAATTTAGTAACGAAATTCTTATATATAAAGTCTTCAACTGAAAAATCCACCCAATTTTCAAAATATAAAGGCTTACAAATTCCAAGCCCATAAATGACTGCTAGGGTCATCTGCAGTAGTTACAGCAGCTGCAAACGTGGCATAATAATATATATATACATGATGGAGAACAGCTTTTACACATCGGATAGCCGATATAGCTAAACTAGAAAACTGTCAACTTTTAGAAACAAAACCTTATTTCTTAAATGTTAGTAGATTTTTAGGATTCGGAAGTGATGAAGCTTTACTTTTAAATTTAAAATCAAATAATTTGGTTCGCTATTATGTTACACTATAATATTAATTAAATATTGAATTCTCGCACCAGATACGACAAGATAATACAACAACACCACGCTCGACTCTCTGAACAATTTACAATTACAATATTCAATATTACAATACAATACTGCACGAGATTAGGTTCTATATAAGAACAATTAAATTTGTGCTCATACTGTGTGTAACACTATGAACTGTACAATTTTTAAATTAAAACAAACTGTGACCTATACATACAAAGGAATTATATTTTACCTTCGACTATAATAATTATAATTACATTATGAGCTAGAATCTTTAAATATAATTTATTATGCAACAACACATACATATTATGTATGTTGCAAACTTAAGTAATTAAAGCAGTAAACTAAATCGTAACATAGCTTAACGCAAGCTAAAATTAATGAATAACTATTAATAAGAAGAGTTCTATAACTTGTAACAACGCACGAACTAAAATTAACTAATTAAGCTATAACCAATAAATAATAATTAAAGCATGGAATCATAACAACTTAATATTATACTCTAACTACTAAATTAACAAAGGTTAAGTTGAGTACGTAAATTGTACACAATTACATCTTACTGCGGAAAGGAACGATTTGAATGATTAAATTATGTTTTTAAATAATTATATGTATACTTACCAGGATTCGGCTCATCTGCCTATACTCACGGTAGTTCTAACCTTCTAATAATTATAGACTTTCAAAAGTAAAAGGTGGAGAGCAGAAAACTTATTTCTACAACGTTGAAATAGTTAGCTTAATTAAGTAACTACGTATTATAGTAGTATGGACATTCACGGACATTCACATTTAATTATAACTTATTCTAGGGTGTTTTTAATCCGTCCACTACGTAGATAGGTATTTGTATTTGGATGATGGAAATTATGTTTATAAAGATTCCTATATTTGTTGGAAGCTAAGTAATTACAAAATTACATACAAAAGTCAAAAGACGTTTTCAATCTTCCTTCAATCTACTCGCTGGAATAGGAAAAATTTAGGTTCTATATTGTATAGAGTGAACCATGATGACGACGGGACAGTTTAAATATTTACTAAAATTATTACACCTACCAACATATCTAATAGTGTATTTTGTATTTACATTACATTAATTTTAACTGTGCGTTTTCTTTTACAATATTTTGTATATGTTACTGTCTGTCTCTAGTATAATTAGGTCTTACATGGGGAGTTGGGTAGGAGTAGGAGCAGTAGAAAAGGAGTGCGACGCGGACGAAACATTTAGATACGCATTAAAAAATATCTGTAGAAAGTCGAAATACAAAGTAGAAAAGTTAGTTTCAAATTACCGTGCTAATCAATTGTATGAAATTATAGAAATAATTGTAGTTCTCCAGTACTACAAACGTATTGTACATGTAAGAAGTCGTTTCTTCGTACTAATAATATGAACTAATCAATATGTACTTACTTAATCGATGTGTGAGTATATAAACTTGGAAAACGTCTCGTGTGTGTGCGAACATTGATTACTCACTTAAATAATTCATATTTAGTCTCCCTGAAAATGATTTATGTCAATCTGAAGTCTTTTGGTACATGATTACAGACACTACTCTTGTAATGCTGTATTGATTTGAATGTTTTGTTATTTACAAGAGTTTGAAACATGGAATACTTAGAAACATTGTATTTCCTTATATACTAATATGTACATAATTAGCGCCTTATAAATACTAGACTACCTACTCAGAATATAGTAGATAAACTTGAATAGTATAATATGTGTATTGTAAAAAGATTGTAAAAACTACAAATGTTTTCGTACTTAATATTATACTTATATATAAAACGGCAATAACTTTATACTACTGTATTACTCTGCACTTACGATTATGTGTAGTTTAATGTCAATCTTTTCGTATTCTTTTTGTACGCTTCAATGACGGTTATGTGTAGATTTTGTTCCTAATAATATAAGACGTACCACTATGTGAAAAGAAGTAGAGTCTCTACCACTTTTTTATTTCAGCTATAAAAAGAGAAATATTTAAAAAAATTTCATTTCATGTTGGTTACATCCACAATTCTAGTTTCTGTACATTTTTTGTCGGGGACAGAGACAGACATAATAAATGTTGAGCATGGGAATTCGGCACCATACAGTATTCATTTTTACGTATGCAAATCGACATTGTATTCAGTCGTCTCTCCAGAAATAAATCTTACACTATAGTACGAGCTAGGAATGGAAATGATGAATTGGAGAAGATTTCTACAAAATCTTTTTTTTATAAACAATGAAAACCGCTGATATTTGGAAGGTGGCCGAAATTTGCGAAGTAGTACAAGTTTCTCGAAAGTCATAGAGACAAGAAAATTTTTTGTCCCATAATTTATGTGAGAAGACACGGCCCACATACGTGAGTGAACCATTGCTCGCAGCTCTCAAATAATTGTTAAGTTTACATTCGAATATGTACATTTTCAAAACGTAAAATACATATACACTCTCTTATTTAAATACTCAGTCGTGCTTTGAGAAAAGAGTCCGATCAATTTTGAAGTATTCTTTGCCTGACCGTGGTTTCATGTTCGTGGATCGCTTCGGCGAGGCTGATATGTCAGCACTGTTGACAACTCCATGTCCATGGAGAACAGAAAATGTGGCATGATGGTGGTTTACATTGAGATTGACAGTGTCACTCGAGCCACGGGAACAAGACGACAGTGTCTCAATGTAGTCGGACATATCTGAAGCTCCACTGCTGGTACTATTGGCATCTGACACAAGGGCTAAAGGATGGTTCTTTGGTCGTTGAATGGCATGATGCTCCCTTGTGAGTTGAACAGAATTACTCAAAGGAATCTTGGAAGAATCCATTTCATCGATAGTTTCATAGTGACGATGAGCTAGTGGGTCATTATTATTCTCTCCTTCTTTGGGTGGGGACTCTATCAAACTCTCATTAAGAGTAGAATACACGGGTGCTGACGCTTCCGTTGGGGTAAGGTCAGGATCCCCGCTACCCTCCACTTCGATGGAATCTTGAGGTTTCGGAGTCGATGTTGCTGACGTGTTTTTTCCACCACTGGATGAGCTAGGTGACGATCGCTGTCCTTTGCGAGGCAAGGATTCATGCAGGCAGAGGCTATGAAAACCAAATGAATAATTAAGTTGCGTGGACATTCACAGACACGATGAAAAAATGAGATATAGTAATTTCTTACCTTCCAAAATCGCCTAATGGCGAACCATCTTCAAAGAAAAGGCCTCCATCTCCTGATACTCCCGAGTCACTTGAGCTTGCTGAGCCTCTATTGGCGTGACCTCCCTTGCAGGGAACACTAGAAGATCGCCTTAGAGGTAAACTGGCGCCTTCATCGCTCTGCTCATGTTGTCGACTCTTACTACTAGTTTCCTCCCCGCCTACTGCCTCATAATGCTCTGCATTAGATGAACTGGAAACTTCCGAGGCAGCTCCGCTCACTTTGGTTTTGACAGCTGTAACAGGATTTTTGCTCTCATGGCTTTTATCAACGACTAGATCACTTTGAACTTCCCGTGAGTTTTCTTCTTTCCCCGCATTCATTCCAAGGGGGAGCGGCCTATTACATCTCACATCCTTGGAGTTTTCGTAGAGACGAAGCGAATCAGAGAAGTCTAAGTTGACATAGTTGCTTCCGAGAGCTTTATCGTCAGTACTTGCCGTATTATCTGTGCTACTTCCAACTCCAGGGGTACGTTGCACAAAACTAGCCTGACCCCCCAAAAGCAGGGCCTTTTTAGGAGGCAAACTTTTGATTTGCTCCATGTTAATGTAATTAGGTTGTGACTGAAGAGGGGGCTGAGACAATGTACTTGGCGGGTTTTGTGAGTTTTGGTAAATGTGTTGCACATTATCACAGTGAGAAGTCGAAGAGGTTGAAGGTGCTGTTCGATTTGTCTTTTTAGATTTGTCGACTTGAGCGTATATTGGCATTGAATTTGATGACGAGCGGGTCACGAGCGGCATTTTCCCCTCCCCATTCAAACGCACATTTCCATTTGCGACGGAGGAGGTGGCTACAGATCCAGTTCGTGAAGTTGAAATTGCAGTGCATGACGGCGGAACATCATAATTTTCCAAAGGATCTGCGATCCGAGGTCCAAAAAACTGAGGAAGAGATTGGAATCCTGACTGCTTCTGATATACTGGCTGGTGACAATGCTGCAGCGGCGTTTGCCCCTGGTTTGTGTGTGTGATACAACAAGGGCATATTGATCCCGAATTTTGACTTTGGCCATTTGCGTGATGCCCTGACACATTAGAGCTTGCGTTAGTATGGTAATTATTGCAACAGGAGCCAGCAGGATTTCCTTCATTAAATCGCCGAGGAGTATCATAAAATTCACTCGAATGATCAGATCCCATAGCAGTGGAAGCAACAGAACTCCTGTCCATTGGTGATTTCTGAAAAACGGAATCGGATAATATTTCAATCTTACACTTACTCCACGTGCATACATTTTAAACAGTTTTCCTAAGAGACTTTTTGAAACTAAAATGGAATGAGAAACTCTTGGGATACCTGAGGATAAAACTAACAAAACGGTACAGCAAGCGTAATAAGTACGTCAAGCATACAGAGTGCACATATAATAGTGGCTGCTGTAGGGGAAAAAACTTGGGGAACATTAAAAGAGCTGGTTCATTACGACCATCCGCAAGCTCGTGTGACTATACGGTGGACAGTAAAAGTGGTCTCAGAGCAGAATAATGAGCATATTTCATTGTCAAGTAATAACAGGACCATTTATCACCCGGGGAAATGAATGGAGAGTGAGAATAGACTTAGGGAAACTCATCCCATCACAATAATAATACACTGACTTTTAATGAAAGTAAGGAAAGCGTGGAACGTGTAAAAATATGAGCCCACACGTTTCACACACTATCCATACTTTCCATTCGTACGTATTTGTGTAAAACATACCTTGGACCAATCAATATTATTGCATGTAGAATGTCCGGTCAGAGGATTAGAGCCACTCAGGTTAGCACAGCAATTGACTGAATTCGTTGGATTCGGCTGGTGTTGGGACTGGGAAGCACATCGAGGAAAATCGTAATTCTCATATGCTGCCGGATGAAGATTAATAGGAGTTTTGGACCCAGTGTGGGATTTTCCATGGTGCTGCTGCTGCTGCTCGCAAACATCACTGTCATTTGTATTGTAGTAAATGGGACTTTGTTGCTGTTGTTGACCAGTTGGGATTCTTGCTGCTGGACAATTTCCGAGCTGTCCATGAACGTGACAATGACATCCATTAAATCCACATCCTGTACTGTTCCTCGCCGAAAGCCTCTGTGGAGACGAACACGTACCGGATCCAGATCCAGGCTGACTGTGAGAATTGCTCGGGTGGGGATTTGAGTAGTGATTTCCACTCGTACAGCATGACTCCGTCTGACTTCCAACGTTGCCTAAAGGACTGAAACTCAACCCTGGAATTGTAGTATGTGGAACTGGTGGAGTATTGGATCGTGCATTATTTCGCCTCATTTCGGCCATCAAGACAGATCTTGGTGTGTCGTAGTAGAACTCTGTCACGCCCCCACTACTCCCATGTGATGACACCGAGAGCCGGTCACTATTACCCGAGCCCATGCTACCCGTTTTGGGAACAACTTGACTTTGACTGATAGAGTTTGACATTCCACTGGCAGAGACTCCGTTCAGATCCATAGTCCACGACGGACTCAGGACATCCTGCCCACCTTGAGCTCCGAGTTTACTCATGCATGACAAGCACCGCTCCATAGCAGACGGAAGTGGCTTGCTTATCTGCTGATGATTTTTCACCGGAGATGACATGGAGACTGGAGATTTGATTTCATGGGGGTCACCGTTCATGATTGACATATTGTCAACACTGTCCAAGTCACAGCGGGAAGAGGACTCGGATGGTATCCAAAAAGCACTGTGGTTATGACTTACAGGATTTGCTGTGTGATCCACAGAGGCTCCAGTGGTCGTACAAGACGTGCACAATTCTTCAGCACTACGACTTTCTCTCGGCGTAGGTGACAAGTTTCTGCTTAATGCAAGGCCCATCGCCGACGTGTTCGGAGTGACAACTGCATTTATCGAGACGTTTGTCGACGACTCAGCTGGGAGGATACTCATGTTCCGCATTTCAGACAGGCGGCTCGTCATAGACTTCCTCGGCGAATCTGCAACTGTATTCATAAAATTAGAATCTGATCATACATTCAATTATTACTCAAAAAACTTATTATATCACTCCCGTCCCTACCTTTTGTTGAGCCTACAAAAGCTTCATACAAATAGGTAGTTATCATCATTTCTTAAGATGCACCCAAAACCCTGATTCTACACACCAAAATCTTTTCATCCACCTTCCAACCCAGACCTAGACCCTGAATACACACTCATAAAGAAGATTAAAGTGAATTTCTTCTCTCCCCCCTCACTCACTTGAATATTCATTGAAAAGCCTAGCCTTTAGAAATAGAAAATCTATGGAAGGAGTAAGTAGTACGTACATTTCTAATTGGCTGAAAATGAATGAGTGCGACGAACTGCCTGGAAAAGGGAGAAAACATCAGATACCATGCACATCCATCCACGCAGTATAATGCACTTCTTCTATCTTATCCTTATCTACCCTTTCCATTTGAATTCCTCTACATGTGCATGCCAAGCGAATCTTAACTACGTCCTTGGAAAGCCATCCGTCTGTACTCAGCTAACGAAGTCGCACTACACTTGTACTCAATTTATTTGTGCATATAATCGCTCTTGCATGAGATGCACAAGTTAAAGAATCCGTCTCCTTTTCTTCATCATCTTCTCATTTCTTCGCGTTGCACACAACTTTCTCTCTCCCTCTCACTCTCACAACTCCTACAATTCTCAAAGATATTCTGGAACTGGTTCTTCCATAAATCTTACATTCTTAAGAGATGCTCGACCTTGTTCAAATTCAAACCCTGCAACTGTGTTTATTAAAATTCAATGAACACATTGAGTGGAAATACCTGATAAGGAAGTTGAGTCTAAACCTTGTCAAAGGGTTGATTTAAAAACAGTTGAGAGGAATAAATCTTCCTCAGTTTTGTAAACAGCTTTATTAGAATTGTTTAACCAACTGCCTTGTTAAAATTACTAAGGAAATAATACTCTTCAATTTTGCATGATGCCTGCTTAATTGCGTCTAATTTGTTAGTCCACAGCACAAGGACCAAGATAAGTCAACCTATACATAGTTATTTCTAATTCTTACAAATGTAGAAGTATGCATATAATAAAACAGATATAAGTCTTGTTCTTCCTCAAAATTCTGCCACATCTCCTAAGAACTATCCATATTATGCCCTACAAACCGTAATTTTAACTTCAAACAAATCATATCTCACATCGTGAGTCGTCTCATGGCGAGACAATTTGCAAATTTTTATGAAAAGAACAGTTACCTGATCCAAATCTTCTTGACGGCATTCGAACGAGCTGTCCCTTCGACGACATATCCAGAGCATCCACAATAAGATGAATCTGTGGTGGATCCGGTACCAACACGTGCACACCTTCCCCTTTTCCACATCTTGAGCCGCCTTCGAAGACAAGTCGACCTTCCACAATTCCATAGCGCCTGTTTAGGAAACCAAATAAAGATTTACATAGTTATTTCTGATTTTAGCTAAATTGCCGTGAGTGATACATATATATATCATATCGCATAGAGCCGCATACAAAAAAAGTGTTTATCATTGGTAACAAATACATGTGTAGGCAGGAGATCATGCGTAGCCCATTCTAATGTGCACATCATATTAATTATATAGTGCCAGAATCTTGTATTTGCGGTTTTCAAACAAAATTAAACTTTATAACTTTTATATTTTTAAATCAAGGTATTTTCCCTCAACTGAAATCTCAACTATACCTGACATATAATAAAGACTGGAATGTTTCTGAGTCATAAATTAAAAGCATATGAGAATCTGTTAGTAAACATGTTTTTAATATAAAATTTTGGATTTAAGAAGCTCGTTGAAAGCTGCTGCCAAAATATCTTGACAGAACGTTCATCACTTCGTTAATTATCCTTGTCATATATACGTCGAAAATCTGATTGTTGAACGTCGGATTTTCCTGTGCTACGTCTACCCTGAGGTAACCAGTAACGTAACCATCTTTTAATCTAGATCATAGCAACTGCGCTATGCATAATATATAAATACATATATAGTGCATAGTTTTCCTATTTGGATGGGTTGTCTTCATATATATTTCAAAATTTCAAATTCAAACTATATACTTTGTACATAACGTATACAGTTGGAGAAGCGTTGAAAGCCTGCAGTGAGTACGGAGGAGTAAGCTACGTGACCATGGAGCAACTAAGGATACGTCACCACTCCATTACGGTCCAAATCTCGCGAGTAATAAATTTTTGAATGCTGCTGAATAACATCACATGTATGTATGTACGACACGGGTAGATATTGAGACTCATACATAGATATATGGTATATATGAAAAAGTAGAAGAAAATAGACAAAGTAGTTGAAGAATGAACGGTTCACCTGAGATGGGAGACTTCCCACGCCCCAAGGAGTCTAGGAGGAATTCCACCAGTCAGACAAAATTTCCTGTCAGTAACGTGTAATTTGACAGGTCCTGGGGTCAACTTTGACTTGGATGGAGCACTCGCAAGCTGCACAAGGAATTGATGTCCTTCGCCCAAATTATTAGCAATGCGGACACTCCACTGAATCAATCTCTCACGATTATCAAAGGCCAGGACAACGCTCAGATCTTGACAGATGATCGCCAATGTGTGAGACTCCTTGTCTAGGGTGAAACCTGTCCAAATCCCAAGCAAACAATAAATCTCATTAAATTACATTCCAAGCCAAGTCCAATATCGTCACTCCAATAACGGGAACCTTAACAACCGATTCGCTCATAATACTCAGAATATCCTCCTTATTTTTGCCACAAAAAAATCTTGATCTAATTCTTTTAAAGGGATCTTACAAACTTTTAATAGGTTTTAATACCGGCACGTTACTATATAGTTATAGCTGTGATTCTGTAATGATTTATTTTCATGCTATTACGTTCTTCTCAGTAAGACTGCGTAAGAATGATTTAAAACGAGACGTGCTTTTGTAATATTGTCTTATTTTATATAAATTTAAAATTAACATGTCTTAAAGTCAAAATGAATGCAATTGGCGCACATGAGGGAGGATAAGTGACAAAAGTTGTGCAATTCGCAATAACATGCACCCAAATCGGTGTTAACACTACACACGTGTATATTCAATATGCCTACAAGTAGTAAACTGGTTGTTACAATTAAATCGCATAAAAAAAGTTTTGCTGCACATCCAAGCTTTAATGTCAGCTATATTGGGTTGTAAAGTTGTAAAGCATGTAATTAAATTGGCCTCAACCCATAACACAAGCCTTTTACAATGTAGGGTTATCTTATTAAGCCATTAAGCGCTAAATACAATTAAATATTCTTCTTTTGGTAAAACATCTGTAGGATGACTTAACACTACGAGTATATCATGCATACTACATATACGTTGGCAAAGCAACAAAGCAACTGGTCTTTTTACCTGATTCCAGCGCAAGGAAGTGTTGAAGAGACAGCGAAGCTTTCGTATGTCCATGACGGGCACGCTCTTTCTCATCCCGGTATATTTGAAGTTGAAGACAATCTAGAATTTTAAAAAAAGTAGTGTGTTAAAAACCAGTTACAAATCTAATTAAAGATACACACCAAAGGTTTTGATTTTAAGGAAAACTCCAAGAACCAAGATTCAATCAAACCAATCCAACACATAGTAAATTCTCTTAAAAGCATTGTTATGTTATATAATAAGGGTCTTAGTCTTATGCAATGGCATGGCACATTGCTGACAATAAGAGAATTTAAGGAAGGAACCCTTCTGGGACTGAAAGTAATGTGCTTGTCTTTGTGCTCCCTAATTCGAGTTTTCTTTCGCCCTCCAGCCTCTAGGAAGGAAGTTTGCCGACAACGACAACGACCCGACCACCCTTCTTAAGTAAGTACTGAAAAATTTGACTTCGAGACAACCAAAGTTTCTTGGTTTTTTTTTACATATTGTAGGTACTATCCAGCAGGTCCTTAAATTTTCATCCGTATGTATAACCGTCGCCTAAAATTAAAAACACCCACACAGAGCAGGGTAACAGGGTGGAATTAATCTTAAAACACAATGTTGAATGTGCTCTGGCCGCAATGAACTAGGCGTAAACAAGTGGAGACGTTTCCAGAGAACGACTTCAAACTATGACGCTAACGAGCTCGCACCGAGCAAAAAATTATAATTAGATAAATACCATTGTTATGGTTTTTGTTTATGAAGGAAGAGGAGACAAGTGACATTCCTGTCTCAATATAGGAAAAGAAAAGCAAATGGCCTTCCCTTAACACTCATAAATCCTGATTCTCGATAAACAGGACGAGAGGAACTAAGATCTGTTGTCTCTCTCCTCGCTTCCTCCTGCTCCTCTACTCCATGACTCCATGTCAACTTACCCGCGTCTATATGTACTCAAATGTATATTTCAACATGTTCGTAGTTCGTACATCCCCTCAGATCACAACAGAAAATTGAGCCCAGCTCGCACTTTTGTAGTCATCCATCTATTTAAATTTCCTTTACTTTGATTTTCAATCTCGGAAAGTCGTTAGCATAACTCCTAGTTTATTTTCAACTTCTTGACAACGTTCCTCCTCACCGACGAGCACTGAATAAATGACTGGAAGTGCTCGAGAATCTTGAAAACACTGTGATTTTCACCATGATTCATGATGCTTGTGGCTTGGTCTGAGCTCACGTCTATACATGTCGACTTCCTTCTGACTTCCCACTATGTTGTATGTAAGTAAGAGATGCAAGATGTAGAAAGTTTTCACAAACCGGATGTCAAAACTACCAGTCAACGGTCGTACCACCCGCCTCACAAACCTGTGTTGATGACATGTTCAAAATACAACAGCACGCTTGGTTGGTTTATTTATTTTGAAAACCCAATATTGTAAGAACGTCATATTTATATTTTTCGAATTTCTCAAAATTTCTCGAAAAAGTTAAAACTAATTTAAAGCTCATCGGCAGAATGACAAGACAGATTATAATAAAGTTAAACTTTGGCGCCCAAAACCATTTTAATAAAACCGCACATGTCTATAGTTTACTTCAGTACTTTACAAACTAATTAAATTGTAGCGGACCACTGACCATCACTGACCATGGTCAGTGGTCCCAGTGTCGAGTGGCAGGTATCGTACAGTAGAGATCGTCAGTAAATGATGTCATTGGTAGGGTCAGTGGGTGTACTAGTCATATTTTGATATGCCATATTAAAGATAGCCACTTATGCAATTATTAAACTGATGACAGGGGAGTCATTAATTTGGATTTTTCGATGACATTTTTTATGTGCAACCCCATACGAGTTTCAGCGGACGTAATCTACACACCTGCCAGAAGTAACCAGACGTGGCTTTTATTATTGCTGGTTTCTTTTGCCTTCACTAACTTTCATTAGTTTCATTACTTTCATTGTGTCTTTTAGCTCGCCCTCTTTTAATTTGTATTTATTTACTGTTTACTCGATTATATTTATTTACATTTACCGCCTTTATCAGCAAAGAAAAGCGTGATAATTAAGAGAGGAGATTTTTGTAAAAGAAGTTTTCTTAAGAGTCTAAAAAATATATCTAAAAAAATGCAATACTTAATTTCTAAGAAAAACTTGGCTGGAACCCAAATTGGAGATTAGAATTGGTGGCATACAAATCCGAAATGTATAGTGTGGCTCGAAATTCATCTAGTAAAATAATTTAGGCAGAATTTAAGAGCGGGAGATAAGTAAATGGGAAATATCTAAAATTCTAAGTATGATTGACGACAGAAGGAATTCAGCGTGAAAGGCTGATAGCATTGGAGAGAGAGAAACTGTTGGAAAACATTTCTACCAAACAAGGCAATTCACATTTTAGCTCCTTTTCACTCTCTCTCTCTCGTCTTCTGGAATTTTAGAAAAAAAAGAAAAAAAAAGAAAAAGAAGCGACGATACGGTTTGAATGTTTGAATGAGTACTACATACAGATAAATATATATCTTTCCCACGCATTGTGTTTCATTACTTTCTACAATTCTACACAACTGACTAGTGAGAGTGTATGCATCTACGTTGATTTGGAAAGTCAAGGAGTTCGAGTCGTACATAGGATCCCAAGAGGAAAGTTTCTTCATTGGTAAATGTTCTTCCCATCAACATGGAATTCTCGAGAGATTTCAACAAGACAGAGTGGGACGAGAGAGTAAAAAAAATACACTGAAATGAAAATAAAAAGGAGGCAAGTGATTTATCAAGGAAAATCTAACCAATTTGAAGAGACTCGGTGTGCCGTCACAGGATTTTTAGATTTAGATCTTTTCCTCTCCTCCCCCCACTAATACCTCACATTTCTAACTCCCGACTTCTCCACTATTTGTCTGCGTATGTATGCATGAATGAATGCCTGGATGTATGTGTCCATATAACCATAGTTTCATATCAAGTAGCTCCTCTTTTGCACTATTGCACATTGCACTGCACACTTCTTATAAACTTCTTTAGTTTGGGGCTATGAAAAGCTAAAGAAGAAGCAATTCAACTCGGCTTTTCGCCTTCCGCTTCTCATCATCATTTCTATTTATTTCCCCAGGAATTCTATTTTCTATAGGAGTCGCTCTTGATTTTAAATTTCTCCAAAATACCAATAATTCCGCTTTCTGCCTCCTTTTCTTTGTAAAATAAATTCATAAAATGTGCAATATGTCATATGTGCATTCGTATACATGTGTACACCTCCAGTCCGTCATAAACTGCATGGGATTCAAAAGCATTATTCTCCGATGCATGAAAAATCAAACATTGAATAATTCATCCGTCAATAATTTGTCAACTAAATGAATAAAAACATCACAAGTTTTTTCTATGGATTTCAACTTTTAACTCTATAGACATCCGTCAAACTCACTCAATTTTTCTTTGAATACATTTATGAAAATAAATGTAAAGAAGGTAGGTGGTTAAATTGGCTTTTTACTTTTTGGCGCCTTCATATTGTGACTATGGCTAGGCGGTGAGTTTAATATCCCCCACGTCAATACCATAACGCCTATTTATATTTCACAAAATTACTACAGTGCGATGCCGATGCCGATATAGTACTGAATATTGAAATCCGACAGTTGACAGTTTGACAGTTATTTTCATGCTCGTTTTATTATCGAAAAAAACGCCCAAACGAACTTTGTGAGCATAAATAAATAACGTATCAAAATCAAATAACTATACGTACACTACAATTGTTAGGGAAGAGACACATATACGTAAGCAATCATTCTGAAATTTTGGGACCCACCCACCCCTATTGTCAGCACCTTAACCATTGCGTAAATGGCTATCTTTAATATTACACTGAAACCCATCCACCCACCCTAGTAGCTTACGTAATATGTGTCTCTTCCCTTACTGGATACAGGCATAGAAGTGGAAGCTTTATTTATTATCTGTTTTATTGTCGATGCATTCATACCGACGAACCTGTGACAAAGCAGTTGTGTAGTTATCATCTGTCATACGAGGAATTACATTGTAATATCTGTACGTGACCTAATCATTCTATCATCACAAATCGGACGCCTCCTGCGTTTCTTAATAGCCAACAGTCGTCAAAAAATTTCCTTAGCGGATCTTCTCTCCGAATATTGTGTAGTTCATATCAGGTTTATTTATAGTGCAGTTATAGATTCCAATAACAAACTCATCGTCAATATAAAATCAAGCTACCACTAGCACTTTATTAAAAGTGACTTCAAATTTAAAACATCATTTCCACATGCCCTTCATTCAGTCGCCAAAGCCAAATGCATAATATGGTAATAGCAATCATAAAACGCGGTGTCAATCGCTGGAGGATGTCCAGTAATCAACTATATAAAATGTAGTATGAACTAACAGACAGAACCACAACTCGTTTTAATTTCAAAACTGGGAGTAGTATTGCTTTAAGTGGCTTTCAAGTATCGAGCGAGTGCCATAGCGCAGAATTAAATCTTTGACTGTGAGACATGGGATGGGCTTCGCTTCTACTAGGCGAAATAAAGGAATTGAAGTTCCAGTGGTTTATTCAACAAGCTAAAACTTGAATAAAATCTCCATTTTATTGTCGTCCATTCTGCCGGAGCCGGAGCCAGAGTATATAGGAGTCTGCGGCTATTTTACTATATATTTTAGCTTGAGCTATAATTACACTGAAAGGCTTGGGAACGGAACCCGGCACCGGCTCCCCGACCGACACCGGCACCGGCGCCTTCTCTACTTCTATGGAATCTGTTGTCATCTTGCTTTTGTTCTTTCATCCTTTTCATAGTCTTCCACCTCTTTGTCTGCGTATTCATCATCTACTTTAAATATTGCAGAGAGATGGAATTTTTATCCCCGCTCCCATCCACATCATTGTACCTCTCCTTTCATGAAATGTCAGTTTCCTCTCCGATCTTGTCACTTTGTTTTCTTTTAATTACTCAGCAGTTCGATGATCAGAAGGCGCCGCGTCTTTTCCAGTTTCCAGTCAAGCGGTCGGATGATCGGATGTCGGATGTGTCGTTGGTTCCGTGGGTCGGTCGTCGGTCGGGAAACTTTGAACATTTAGCTTATTATATCATTACACTCCAACTTGTCAACCCAAGTTCCATGTCACCTTCCAGACAGCTTCTGACTGACTAACATACATCTTTAAGGAAACTAACGAGCCTTCTACTTCTTTCTATATTTGACGTAACAACTTTCAAAGTTTCAATTAAAACTGAACCAGTTGAGTACTGACAGGCTGGCTGGCTGGAGAAAAAAAGTAAAAAGAAGTTTCTGACTGACTGACAAAGGCAACAAAAATACTTTTACGTAAGAAAAAAAGGAAAAGTTTTTGTTCCAAATTTGAATTACGATTACGATTAACTAGAAGACTCTCTCTGACATGTTGTAAATAAAAATAATACATATATTTAAATTGAAAGGGGAAATATATTTAGATGGAGAGGGAAAGAAAATGATTTCAATCATCAAACTGTCATCTCATTCCCACTCTTTATCCGGAACCGGTACCGAAACCGGAACGAAGAAAAACATGAGCTGCATAATAAAACCAAGAAACCAAAACCAATGTTGTTTTCTCTCCCAATATCAATGCAATATGTTCCCATGTTAAAAGTTTGTTTGCTTTTTAGACAATTGTATGTACATATGTGGGCTTTTGACGCTTTTGAAGAAGGCTCTTTATCCCATGCATAGCGAATGCACACACCGACAAACAATCACCTCCCCCACATAACAGTTTTCCTCAAAAAATTTATTTTGATGGCCTGCTGAAGAACGGGAGAACGGGAAAAACAAAAAGAAGGGGGGGACTCAACGTCTTTTTTTGTCAATCGTTGTCAATTAGTAGCCGACTATGTTCAACTTCAACCCCAAAAACTCCGTGACATTATCAAACCATGGAAGCCGTGCGGATGTAGAAGTCGAGTCCCATAAAATGAGAATGTAGCGCCTAACCTTTAAACATGCAATCGTCTACTCATCTATTTAATTCTCTCTCTCTCTCTAAGGTTTCTAAGGTTTCTCTCATTCAAAGTTCTTCTTGTACTATCTTGTTCTCATCAAAACTCCTGAGAATACGAAATAACAAACGAACCATTTTGTACTATCGTCTCTCCACATCCACTTCCCCGCACGTTCACTCCTACTTCCCATCCTCACTAAATATAATCAGCCTTTAAGTTTCTCTCGTTCGTGTAGCCCTTATTTATTTTCTTTAAACCAATTTTACTTAGAGGAGAGTCAGGAGAGGCAGTCGGAAGGAGTAGCAGGTCTTATTTAGCTTTTCTTCATCTTCATCCCTAAAATTCCTTCAAGACTAATCTCAACCCAAGATCTTGCGTACATTCATCTATCAATACTCCGCTACCCCGCACTCCAGCCTTTTAATTATACTCTTTCATCTTCACAATATCCAACTTATATATTTACCCTTCCCCTTCCGAGTCATATACCAGGCAGTAGGGAGGTACCTACTTCTTCCTGAATTATACATCCCACCAAAGCATTCGCAAAAGGCCTGTCCACATTATGTACAAACGCGTCTGCTAGCTCCCTATACATAGACATAGGATTCCCTCTTTTACCAAAATCGCTAAAAGACTGGCTCAAAAATTTTCTACAATACTTTTTCAAAGGCCGTATCATTGAAGGTAGGCATTGGACCAAGAAAAGTTTTAATTCAGAATTTAATTTAATTCAAATTGAATTTGTATTTAAAATGGTACAAGGCACGCATTTTTTAAAAATCTGAACAGAATCTGCTAGAAATTAGATCATTTGCTAAGTAAATGGTGAAAACCCTTTTTGTAGAAGACGAAGACGAATGACGACGCCACGCTTTCGGACGACGACGACGGTGGTAATACAAACAAATCAATGCAGACTGCAAGTCAGTCAATAGACATGAGAGCATATGTAGAAATTTTAAGTAGCTTCCCAATGAACTTGATCCTTCTCCCCATCAAGCATCTCACTCCTACATCATCGACTCCATACATTTTATATTTAGGTAGGTGATGCAATGTAAAACGGATTTAGGAAGAAGGGAGAACGGGAAGTTCCCAGAAGTTGTAAACATTTATTATTCTATGTATTTCTCAACAGAACAGAGCAGAAGAGGAGAGAGAGCCTCCGATCCGCTATAGACACGGAGGGAAAGACCTGACGATGGAGCTTATGTGCCATGTATGTTTTATTAGAGTAAAACGGATCGACATGAAAGAAAGCGATGAAGACGTTTCTTTGGCTATCAGTCAAGACAAGCTGTCATCACCACAGTAATCTTAGTGCCTCAAGAACTTTTTCCCTCTCCTCATCCTCCACACACTTATAATACGCGTCTCTTTAAAAAAAATCTAAAGCTAATATCTCAGCAGCAACTAAAACCTATCTGTATGTGGAAAAATATATAAGGGCTTAGAAAAAAACTCAAAACTGACAGTGAATCGCATTGGGTATGTAGCAACAAACCAAAAATACATAGCATAGTTATATAACATAGCAACCACTGCACGAGTCTCTTCAGCCGTTTTACTCAAGGAAAAAGGAGAGAGAAGAAAAAATCAATACTTCACAAGTCTTTCAAAAAAGATCTCTTGGATTTTTTGGCAACTCTCAACACATCTTTGTAACACCGCATTATCCCTATACATAATACTATATAGTCCGTGAATTAAAAAAAAATCTAGTCAAGGCTTATAAAAGTTATATGCATATATAGTGTGATAGAGACCGTTGAGAGTTGAGAAAGAAACCTATTACTCTGGAAAACATTTATCTGGCTTGAATTCATCTAGGCTTGCAGAATCAGATAACAAAATCATAATTTGGAAACAATTAAAAGCCGTCATCATCCCCGCTGTTTGAGCTCATACCACACTTTGTCAGCTACAGAATTAACCGATTGTCAACACTCAAATAACCATAAATTCTATTTATTCAATTTCGGTGACTATCTCTCTCTCTCTCTCTCTCTCTCTCTCTCTCTCTCGTTCTGTCTTCCTAAATCGCAGGCAGACATCAGGTAAATTAACTTATGAAAATAAGCAATTACTGCAAATGTCATCTCATCACTTCTCCATAGGCTCATGACACCGACACCGACACCAACACCAACACCAACACCGGAGACCCCAAAGTATGAATGAAGGTGTGTGTAATGTGGATAGTGATCATACACTCGACTCTGAGAATCAAACTTCATTTTAATTTGAACCTTAGCTAAATAATACGCAAAGGAACTGTGGACTATGTAGGAATGTTCTGAGCTCATAATGCATCATGCAGTAAATTTGCCGCTACGTTTCCACATGTCACTTTCCATTCACACTTGCATTCTTAGTGTACGATTAGGTTTACAATTTGTTATTATAGGTACGGACACGGAGGGATAAGAATTTACGGAATACCTTCAACTTTACCATTGCTATGGTCCTATATGGTGGTTCGGTTTCGTTGGGTGGGCGACGACGGGCTCCGGCTCCGGGTCCGGGACCGGGAAAACGGGACAGAGTGGAAGGCAGATGGAGTGGGGAAGAAGGCATGTCGCACGCAATAAAATCCGAAAACGGAGAGGATTACACAGAATGTTAATTAATTTTCTCCGCCTTTTCTCCATCTCCACTTCCCGAGGAACTCTCTCCCTCACCACAAATATGAAGACTCCGTGTCTGTGTGTATGTGTGTGTGGATGGAAAATTGTATGTAGAAGTTTACAAGTAGAATCTGTAGATTGTACAGACTATATTTATGCGGACGCGGAGCTTGTACTTCACCTCTTGTAATTTGTTCCATTTGAAAATGTAATATACGAAAACTGAATACAAGGATCCTTACGTAGGTACATTTATATAGCTAAGGATATATGTATATGGTCACAGTGTTGTAGGTGGTTTAGGTCCTTGGAGGACAAACAAATAAATGATGTCAGTATGGTATCTCTCTGCGGAACATTAGAGCAGACACAGCAGCAGTTACCAAGTAGAATTACAAGCTTGAGTATATGGAACATGGAACTCTCAATTTACTATATCGTGAGAGTAAATATAAATAAACCAGTCAACTGTAGTATCTTACGTTAGTCCTGGACCAGGTATATAAGCAATATAATAGGGGGAAATTTTCTTCCCCTACACTATCTTTAGATTAACATATTTATTATTCCTACAATAAAGATAGTTGAGGAAGAAAACAATGCAAAGGTGACCAATTTAAATTGAATGAATTTAAAAATGCCATTATTTTTATTTCGCTCCACGTCACCACAAGAACAAGAACAATAACTTTTCTATTTAATTTTTTGCGTGTCCCTGTTTAAAAAAACGGACCTTTAAAATACATGCAGAATTTTATCATGGTTATGTAAGGATCCAAATTCCTGCATAGTGGAACCCAGTACCAAGCTACTGCTCAAACTCCCAAGAATCAAGCTTTTGAGAGCATGGACCAATTTCCCTCAATTTGTCAGGAGCAATCAGTGTATTTTGCTCGCTAAAAGCTTTAATCTGAGACACTGTCTGTGGAATGCGAATCGAAACGCTTGAGATGATTCCGCTTTTAGATTTCACTCAAATCTACATGCACTCCAAAAACACCAAACATTCCAACTGAAATCATCTCTGAGCCTCTTATCACAACTCGCTGCTTTCTAAAGCCCTTGAAAAAATTAATATTCCCTACATCCCAAAATCCCTACATTTGTCTTATTCAGCTGAATGTTTCCAAATTTCCAGCATTAAATAAATGATTTCCTAATCCTCATACTCCATACTCCGCATATTATACTCCAAGTCTAAACAACTGATGCATCTTTCTCCTTGTCATCCCTTTCTCATAAAAAGAATATCGTCTGTGAAGAACCAAAATGACCAATTTCCATTTGTAGCTAAAAACAGTATTAACTATTTACAAAAATATTCAAATATGTCTTAAGAGCATTTAAATAGAGCATTTTGCAATTTTCAAAAATATGTAAATAGAACATTTTGCACCTTTTCAAAAACATGGAATTAGAACATTTTAAGCTTTTCAAAAATGTTTAATTAACATTTTACGCCTCTTTCCCATTCTGATTTTATAACATAGCTCAGTTTGATTCTAGATTAAATTGAATATGGGTCATTTTGGCTCTTCACAGCTCACAGACGATATTCTATTTACACTATAGATTTTATTGTTTTATAAAACAAACCAAGGATTTTCTATATTAGTGTAATTACTTTTTGTGGTGTACAGAGGTGAAATAAAACAAACGTATTTTACTTGACCGACTCTACTACTGGGACTGCTGAGCTGAGCCCAATAAGTCTTTGAAAAAAAAGTCCAGGATTGGTCAGATGCATGTATAGTAATTTGCTTCACAAAACGTTATCTGCTGGGGGAAAAGTGCTTATTACTTAATTTGAAAAGATCTACTCATCAACTCCAGGGGGTTGACAATCAACAATAAAATGAAACGTCCACAGTAAGCTCACTCCATGTTACAATGTAACTGGGAGTCTATTAAGGATTTAGTCAGACGGCGTCTACTTCTCGGCTCTCCTATATTGCAATAATTGTACGCGAGGAGTTTTCTTGTACTATATGCTTCCCGTATAGCCTAAACGAAAACGAAATGGCCCAACTTCAGAGCCAGATCCGAGTGTCAGCCTGCATGTGATGAAGCACAATGCTCAGATATTATTATGTACGCTCTTCACAATACGAAATAATGAAGGTGGGTCGGGCTGTTGGAAATAATAAGCGTATCTGCATTACATACACCACACTTTCACATAGGTAATTATACCTACCCGAATAGAGTACATATCGCCTGTGAAGAACCAAAATGACCCATATCCATTTTTAGTTAAAAACAATATCCATTATCTACAAAAATATTGAAACTTGTCTTGAGACCATTTAAACAGACCATTTTACACTTTTCAATATGTAAATAGAACATTTTATACATTTAAAAAACATGTAAACAGAACATTTTACACTTTTCAGAAACATGTAAATGGAAAATTTTGCACTTTTCAAAAACATGTAAATAGAACATTTTACACTTTTCAAAAACTCTTGTTTAGCATTTGACGCATGTTTCTCATTTTGTTTTTATGACATAGTTCATTTTGATTTTAGCTTAAATTTGAAATGGATAATTTTGGTTCTTCACAGACGATATGTTATTTGAGCAGACACAACATGATTTTTAAAATACTCGGAGACTGGAATAACCATTTTTATTTAGAAAGCCACATCTCTTATCGTACATTGTTCAGGAGCGAAGAGTTTGGGCGGTTTCCAGAAGACTTTGTTAGTATTTCTTGTCCCATTACCTACGGCTACGGCTACGGTCATATACACTATGTCATGGCTCCTGAATCTTTGAGACCTGCTGTACACACATATGAAATGGCGTCCATCAGCCACAGCCAAAGCCACAGCCACAGGAATAGTTTTTGGTATTGTCGTAAAACTCAATTTTTTATACACGCTAAGTACTGGTGAACATAATGCCTCATGTCTTTCATGAGCCTCACACCCTCCTTGTACACACAATTCATTACGTTGCCAGGATCATTTCAAAGACATAATCAAATGAAAAGAATCAACAGATGCAGGTAAGTTGCTGTTTCCGCCTCACTGAACGTCGACTGTCGACAGTCCAGTTCACCTTTCCTTATTATTTTTTTTTATTCCTCTTCCATCGCATCATCGCATCGTCGTCGCCGTCGTCAAGTCTGGAAGGTTGACTATTTTTTTGATGATAATGCTGCTCAAAGAATGTGACATACCTGTACCTACCTACCTACCTACTAACTTTTATTAGATTCTCTGTCCACACGACCTCCAAAACAAACGACAATCAGCATGGGCATCTGCATGACATGTGCACTGTACTTCTCTTGTACAGCTTTTGGTCCATTCAATTAAACAGTTTATTCTTTTGTCAAGGTTCCACTCACTAGAACCAGAACCAATATTCAAATGCGCTATTCAAATTTCTGTAGTCACCTAACGGTTTTAACTGAATAGAACCAAAATAATAAATAATTCAAATGGGAAAGAACTAACGTTTACCTGCAGTCCTCGGCCCTCGGAAAACTATATGGCACCAGCAAATAAACTATAAAGTCAAGGGATCTTCAAAGATTCTTTTGAATGGTTCCTGAATTGAGCTGCTAAAATTTGAGAGCTCTCACTACTATACGAAAACGAAAGGAGTTTCGACCGGGAGGGCGAGATAGTGAGTGAGAGTTTGGAGAGGAGAGATGGTAATCTGTAAATTCAAAAGTAAGTAGAAGCCACACACATGCAGGAGCGTGATGTATAGATGTGCTCCGCCGTAAATCACAGACGGGAAAATCCCTAAGTGAAATAGTGTGAAAGTATATGGATGGGAAGACCAACACAGAATCAGACACACGAGCAAATCGCTGTCTATACAATGTGACATAATGATTTTCTACCTTATTTTCTACGGTGGTATAGGTTTGGATTTGGATTTGGAATAATGCGGAAAGACTTGGGAGCTGCTGCTGTTGAGGAAATTCCGTGTACAGATATAAATTTTGAAGGGCTCTCCGCAGAATCGAGAAGAATGAAGCTATTCCAACTTCAACTTAGCCAAGGTTAACCCAAGAGCTAACCGAACACCGAAAACCGAACACTGAACAACGAACAAGGGCAAGTGTATAAATCCCCGAATTTTGGTTTCTCTCTCCGTCTCGGGTTATTTGTATGTATCTCTACTATCTACACTTTCAACTCTGCTCAATAAGCCTCAAGCATACTACATGGGCTGTGCAAAAATAACGTCATTTAAAAATCCTCCCGTTTCTTCCCAAGACAACATTGTCATTTTTGGAATTTCCCCCTCAAAATGGCTGACGTAAGTTGTGCGTCGCTTTTCCTCCTGACTACCAGTGAGTGAGACAGTCCTTTTGTTTGTAAATATTTTGAACGCGTGCTTCGGCTCTGTTATTTATAATGCATAACTTACGGAGTAACTATTGTATCGTGTTCCAAATCCGAAATCCGAAATCCGAAATCGGATTCCGGGCTACAGAACTGCAATGAATTTATATTATGAGTTCCAGCAGATAGTTCCTTACACATAAGTTCCGCTCCGCTGTTTTCATTTCTCTTGATTTTCTCCTGTTCTTATGGTTTTTGTCCCTTTAGCTGGAGCTGGAGTGCAGAGCCAGACACGCTCTGCTGACTTCCAATCATCTTTTTAGTTCCTCTCAGATTATATATAGAGCTATCAGTATATGAGCAACTGAATATACAGTCCATAGTCCGTTCCACAGGCGTCTTTATTAGACGTGGACGAAATACTATACAGTACGGTGACCAAAATGGAAACTCATAGTCTACAGTCTACAGTCTACAGTGTCACCTCTGGATTTATCAGATTCATCTATACATTTTGGGACGTGTGCGTGTAGGTACATAGCAAAAGTCTCGTCTGTCTTATGATGATGACGGTGAATGGGAAGCTCCAGACAGACTCCCTACTGTACTGTACCACACTGCACTGCAGGATAACTCGGAACAATTTGATCCTTCTTTCAAAATCAATTTTACTTTATTATAGGAGAAAACCATTTGAACAAAAGCCATTTTGTCAACCTCAATTTTTATTAACAACTTTTTTGGCTCCACACAGCAGGTTACACAATTTCACAAATTGAAAGCTACGGCAGAAAACGAGGACGTATGTATTTTGTTTGGAATTAATAGCTCATAGAGACGTAGACAAGAATCTATTAGTTATGAATAACCATCTATCCGAATCCGAATATACGATTTGCTTTTTCGGTAGAAATAGAAAATTCAACATAGGACTCCGCGTAGGATTATAAATCCAAAATTAAATATGATATTCTTCTTCTTTTAATGTTCAAATGTTTTTATTTCTCTCCTTCTTTCCCCGAAAATAAAGTTGAGAAAACTAAATGGAGAATTTCAAAGGAGTGACCCCCCTCCAGGAAGCTTTCCATAAGTGACGTCTCCCAAATTATCACTTTTTTATGACCCACCCGAATGTAAACGGATATCTTTAACAGGGCATTTCATCACTACCCGACTAGACCCTACCAATGACATCATTTATGGACGATCCCTGACTATATCTCAGATTCAAAGCATTTGTTCCACACTATGGAAGTGTCGCATTCTCTCATTACTTCCAAGCAACTTAACTCACCCACCTTCCTACTGTACAGATACTTCTTTTTCTTGGTCCTTCTCACCCACCTCCATATCACGCTTCCGCCGCACCGCACCGAGTTCTGGGGAACGTGTATAAATTACGTGGTACAAAAATCAGAAATTTTGAACCCCGATCCCCCGATTGTTCTGGTAGGTGCTCTCATGTAAAAGGATACGTGCCTTACGTGCCACGTAATTTATGCATGCTCCCCTCAAGTCTGGAGAAAAAACTTATCGGTACAAGTTTAAGTTGGTCTTGGTGGGAAACTGTGTACAGTAGTAAGAAGTACTTTAGACAGAGAGAAGTACAGCATGGATTGGGAAGATATATAATACTTGAGAAAAGTCTCCCCTGCTTCTTCTAATGACCCTCAACTTGCAATTTGCACTTGGAGCGGAAAAACATGTCATAAATTTTGCACGCCAGGCCACTCTTCCTCGCCAGTCTCTCTTTAAAGCTTGAGAAATCTCGTTGGTCTCCCAAAAACGCGACTGTTACTGTGTAGTCTCCTTTTAAACTAAACTCAGAGTACTCACTCTCTCTGTCTGTACACCCATTCACCGAGACCGAGAAGACGATGACGAAGAAGAAGAAGGACGCGCGACGAAACGGGACGAACAGATCAGTGCTACAGACGTAAAAGGACGTCGAGATCTCTCGTACATACGGATTGAGAAGGTGCTTGAGAAAATCCCTTTGTAATATAATGGGAGCTGACTTGAAACTTGGCTATTAACCAAGTGATTTAAAAGTCATCTGGAAGACATTTTCCCTCTTTCACTCCAGCCTCACTACAGTCAGTCGCGTCTTCTTTTTCCTCTTCTTCTTCTCAGGATAATTTTCTCTCCACTTTCAATTCCTATTAAGTTTCTAAACAAATTGCTACATGACTTCAATAACAAACCTATTACCTGCTCATACTTACGCACTTCCCCCATCCGCCATCCCCCACCAACCACAGACAATAATAAACCAAGAGCTACCACCACTACATAAGTTAACTCTCAATTTCTTCTACATCCCAAAATAACCTGTAATTAGTATACATAATGTACCTACCTACGTATGTGAATTCTCTTCTCTTTTTTTTACATTATTAGGTATTAGGTATGTTACATAATGCGCGAGGAATGGCTGGCGGAGGGTTAGAATTGGAAATTGGCTGTTTAAATCGAATTCTTTAGAAAAATTGGAATGCTGAAAAATTCATTGCTAAACGTACATGGGATTATGTCTATTTGAATTTACAAGAGGAAACTAACTATATGATTATAAAATACAAAGGAACTTTATGGGCCTATGATATGGAAGAACTCAAAAGTGCAGTAGGAGAACTGTAGACTGTAGACCCGCAACTGGAGATTTCCACTTTCACTATCTTTATCTTCTACTATCTTTCCCTCTCTTCTTAATGGTCTCACAGTATAAATCTTGCTTCGGGGGGAAAACATTAATGCTACTCTTAAGTACTTCCGATTGGTTATGTAGCTACACACTACCTCCTCTCGTCGTATTAATTCTTGTTCTTTCCAACTCCAACGCAACGCGAGAAAACAACTCCCTCTCTCACACAATCCACACCGCACTTCTTCTTCTTATCATTTCCACCCAACCAACTCGAACATCTTAAACAGCTCGAGATTCTTCTCTAACGAAATTATCAAAGGAGGAGAGAACCAACCAGCAGCAGCAGCCCTCATTAAGACAAATAGATATGACATCGTATATAGTTGGAAATTTATACAAAAGACTCGCAAAAGTGGTGGTATTTCCAAGGAAATTTACAAACTGCGTATGAGATTAAAGTAAAATAATCTGTGGAGTAGGTCGATTAGGAGAGACATATATTTTTTAATTTATTTCATTTTGGCTGTTTCGCGTGTCGCGTAACGCACTATATATACAGTATATCACTCTTCAAGAGTGATATGCTTTCATTCCAACTGGAGCTTTAAATCACTTTACGCTTTCTCCTCATCCTTCTTTATTTACAACTATACAGATGCAAGAAATAAAAAATACCGCAGACCATAAGACATATGCTCACATGGGACGGGACCGGGACCGGGACCGAGACCGAGAGACAGTATCTGTAATGTGTATCCAGTACCCAGATAACTCCGACGACAGGACAGATTCCAACATGATCTCCACCACTACGTCACTGCCTTAACGAACTGATGAACAATTTCTATTTTCAGCGGAATTCCGTCCTGTCGTAAACTCGCTCTTTTCGAGATTCGAATTCGACGAGAGTCGAGATGCTAAAAGGCTCATTGAGTAAATTATTAGAGCAATTGTCAGAGGACAAATGGATGGAGCAGATTATGTCCGGACATAAATGCCTTTTTAAACAATGTGCTCCATCCTTTTGAATTTCCCACAAATACCCCTGTAAAACCATTTACTGGTTTTTTAAAAATGCGTTGTAAACAACCCAATCATTTGAGGGTAGCGGTACCGGTACCGATTACCGGGGCCAGTACAGTTCCTACAATTTCCAGTTAATCTCTCAACATAAAAAGTTACTTGGGTTTTAAACGTATGGGACGAGAGATAATTTCCATGTCACTGTCTCTCTGCCTATAAGCTTGATTAGTCATACTGATATAGCAACTCAAGGTGGATTTTATTAGTGAAATAATAATACAGAAAACCGCTTTTTTTATGTTCGTAGACTATCAGTATCTTTGGGAATTTGGGCTAAAGTCTGCTTCTGTAATAATCTTTCAAATGCGTAGACACGCTGTCACTTCCTACATTGCTAAAGATAGAATAAATCCATGGGGTTCCCATTTACTTTGCAGTTTAGGAGAAAAGATTACAAAAATCCCCAAAAGTTAATTTTGAACTTGTTGAAGATTATGTGTAAGTTACCTTCTGGAAGAATAAAGCAATCTAAATTTTTAAGACATCTCAAGAGTTTACACTTTTAGTCATATAAACATGCTGGGAGAAATGTGAGATTTGACCGGGACCCGGACGAGTTACTGTTACTACTACAACAAAAAGGGAGGAAGAAAATGTTCATCTAAAACTTTGAAAACTTCCATTGTGATCCTCCTTCGTCCATTTATTGATGTTGCAATATACACGAAATGATGCAGCGTGCAGTGGTGTTGTGTGGGGAAGGCATTACACGCATCGATTGGTGGGGCGAGGATATTGACAGAAAATTTTGGCCAGTGCCCGTCAAAATACTTCAATCTTTTGGATTTGGAGTGTGGTGTGGGAAAACTTTCTTTAGTATTGGCTCTTGGCCACATCTGAAGTTTCTCCTCCATCTCCGTCTATGTTTTCATACAGTTGTGTGTATAGGTACTTGACTTTCGTTTTCCCTTTTCTTCTATACTATATCCACTGTATTAACCACTCTACTTTCGTTTTTCGTAGCCGCGTCCCCAATCATTCTCTCTGGGTGCGTTTTGTATCCTTAATGTCCTGTACTACACTTGTTGTTCTTCATATTCACCACCCTCCACATAAAGAACATTTATAACTACATCCAACTTTATTTTTCTACAAGAATAGAGGGCTCCGCTAGATTCTGTATGATTTTGATTTCTCACCATTCTGAAGCCTTGAAGCATCCATCCAATATGCTACAATCTAAAAGAAAAGTTCCCTATATCCGATACCGATTCCATAATACAAATGAAATTGAATAATTCGCCGTCACTGTGCACGGAGTTGAAAACAAGACGGCTTTATCCGTCACTGCCACTGCTGCACTCATAGCATTACGTTTTATTTAAGACAATATCCATATAATTATATCCAAATATGTTGTGCACTATTAGGTGACTTGCAGGGCCGGATACAGCGTCCAGTGCTTGAATTTTCAAAATAAATGTGAATAGAGCATTTTGCAGTATTCAAAAATATGTAGAAAGAATATTGAGACTTTTCAAAAACATTCAAAATAAAATTTTTTGTACATTTCAAAAACAAGGAAATAAAACATTTTCTACATTTCGCAAAACATGTAAATAGAACATTGAGCACTTTTCTGAATCCCGTAAAAAGAACATTTCGCACTTTTCTAAAACATGTAAATGCAACATTTTGCTTTACCAAAGAAAACCATCAATAAAATCAAAATTGTGGTTTTTGTATGAAAACAAATTTCTGCCTAAAACCAATTCCTTCGTCCGGCCCTGGTAACTTGTAATACCATAATTCAACACTTTTGTACCGCACATATTTATAAGGCCGTACTGTCAACTTGCAGCAAATTCTATGTACCTACTTCAAAGCGCTGAAAATACAGCAAGTGTATTGATCTCTGTAAATCCACAAGTACAAACAAAAAGCTAAACCTTATATCAAAAGTACACAGACAATTATAGCCGAGTGCACAATCGAGACTTGTGGCAGGTAAATATTTTTTTTACTGTCCAAGTCCAACAGATGTGATGGGACCGACCGACTCACATTTATGACCAAGGACTCTGCCAGACTTAGCAAAAACACACTGAAAAACAGTTTTCTAACAATATTCAACAAGCAACCAATGTTTTATTTTCACTTACGTGTAATTTTGTGTCTGGCTAAATAACCTCATTTTGCGACTTTACATAGCTTATCGGTAGATTCAGGAATTCAGGACGACGACAAACTTTTTTGAAACAGAGCGCACAAAATGGCTATGCTAAATTACTGGCTCAAGTTGCTCTACTTCTATTAGAAACGTGTAAGTTTCGAGCTCAAATTCGCTGTTTTGGAGAATGTGGCATTTAAACGGCTGTCCAGGAACCGCTTAAATACATTTTATTGAGAATCCGTGACAATGGTAAATATAGAGCGTGGAGAGTCGTTGGTTTGAGACTAACTAGAGAGCTGAAGAGACGAGATATACAATATGAGTAGGAGTAGGAGCTCAGCTCAATGGGGAGTAATAACACTAAACCGGAAAAATAAATACAAATCTCGTTTTACGTAAACGCCAAATGGCTACAATAACATTCCGATTGGGAGGATTGACAAAGCAATTTCTCCCATTCCAATTCTGCCTTTGGATTTGACTTGGTCGGTCCTATTCTTGGGTACCTAGGTATAGGAGGTGGACATATTCATTTACACTATAGGCACAGACGATTCAAGAGTGTCTCTCCAGTATCTCCACGACAAAGAAATAACAATATACTAAAAGCAATAGTGACAAAACAAATCTCACACTCATATTTTCTTGCTCAATGAAACGAGTCAAATAAGCATATCAACAGATGTACGTACCTACACTGAACGAGCGGCTAAGTATTTCTATAATAAAAAAAATTAGTGCATATACATGAATGCATATATCCCTGCTACAGTATTGTATCGAAATCTCTGGGTTTAGATTTAAAAGCGTTCAATAATCGTTGATATAGCTTCTATATTACAGAATACAGATATCCTGAAACCATGCGCAGAATAGCTGCTTCTTCAAAAACATGATGATACCAAGTGTTCTTCTCGAAAAAAAATATAGTTTTTGCTCGTTCCATGTACGAGTGCAACACTTGTATTCTGTTATATAATACATTCGTTAATAGCAGAAAAACACACTGTATCTCGATCGCTCACGAACTCGTGTAGAACTTACTTAATTTCATAACTGAATCGCTTTCTGTTTAACTCTCCTACATTTTTTTGTTTTTGAAACAGGACTTCATCTTCTTCATCACCGTCCCTCGTCTTTCCACATCAATTACAGATACAGGAGAATTCATTCAAACCCAATAAACCAAGTATACGCGTCGCTGCTGGAGCAAATGAAGTAAACCTGCAGAATGCCAGACAAGTGACCGCATACCGCATCCGCTAATTTAGCCCGACAGCATGCAAATAAGCAGAGCAAGAATTACATTTTGGTTTTTTTTATATGCTGTCACGAAATAAGGTTTAAATTACTTTCAAATATATATTCCGATTCCACTGTTACACTTGGCTCATCTTTGGAACATGATTAAAAAAAATCTAGTGCATTTTTTGTTTTTGAACTGAAACAAAGTTTGGACTAGACGAAATATTACACAAAATATAGACAGGGCCGGACGAAGGAATTGTTTTTAGGTAGGATTTTGTTTCCATACAAAAACCATCATTTTGATTGTATTGATGGTTTTTTTTGGTGAAGCAAAATGTTGTATTTACATGTTTTAGAAAAGTGAAAAATTGTTCTATTTACATTTTTGAGAAAGGTGTTAAATGTTTTATTTGTATGTTTTTGAAATGTCAGAAAAAATTTATTTGCATGTTTTTGAAAAGTGAAAATATTCTTATTACATATTTTTGAAAACTGCAAAATGTTCAATTTACATGTTTTTGAAAATTCAGGCAGCGGGGGCTGCCTGCGCTCGCCGCATTATCCGGCCCTGAATATAGAGCTTTAAAAATTGCTTACTTTTTACTAACAGTTCTTTCCTGGCCACAATTTATTCATGGAACTTGTATAGTGTTTGACTTTCATTATTCACTGTCCACATTTCCCATGTATTATAATAGCCACAACAATCTTGCCATTTACTCATTAGTCCTGGTTATTGAGTAGCACAACGATTAGATGCTTCCCTTATTTTATTATTACAAAAACCAACACAATAAATATAGGAGCCCGCAGAATAGTCGAGTCTAATTTCCTGGACCTGTACAGCGTTTATCTCTCCATACTCCATACAAACAAAATCGGTGACCATGAATCAAAATGTAATTGCATATGGGGTGAGAACCAAATGAAATGAGGTTTTGACAAAGCTGCGATGTAGTAATTTTCTGGTAGTCTGGTCTGACAAAGCACAAGCACCCATGTCACAATACATAAAATATACGAGACAACTTTAGAAGAGTACAAATTACGTTGAATTACATCGGAGAGCGCCTGGGTTTTCGTTTTCAGGAATACTAGTTTGTAAGCACACAAGGTTTAATAAAAAGCAAACAAATCCACTGAATTTCAGATATTCCAAACGTGTTCATCCGTTTTATTACGATTATGACACGTCGAGCACTTGCGTCTATGTGAATGAGCATGAACATGTTTTATTACAAAATTTTAGAAATATAATATACTCTGTCTCGTTTCCGGCTCCGGCTCCGGTCAAAACTGTATAGATACGGCTCAAGCCGGGCCAACCCAATCGTGTAACTTTAACTACATAATTGCCTGGCAGAGGCAGAGACGGAGACTGCCAGGTTTAAATTCGTCATTTCACTGAGCGTGCTTAAGTATCATTTATTTGGATGACAACAACACGTGTAATATGCCTGTGTATATTTTTATTAATCCCTATAATAAATAGTTTGGTATTTGACCCTATAGTGTTTATATTTCTTCTTTCTTCACTCCATTATTGTACCATATATCAACAATCAAAAGATGCGAGTATTAAAGGGCTATGACACATTAAAAATATTTCCAAGTCTAAAAACATGCCCAAATAAACTTTTATAAATTTGCACTTAATAAATAAGACCGGTATCGAAGAGTCAAAATGACCCATTTCCATTTTTAGCTAGAAATAAAATTCCCTATCTACAAAAATATTCATCATCTTCAAATCATGTAAATAGAATATTTTACATTTTTCAAAAAACATGTAAATAGAGTATTTTGCACCTTTCAAAAACAAGTAATCAGAATATTTTGCACTTTTTAAGAAACATGTAAATTGAGTACTCTGCAAATTTCAAGAAAGTGGAAATAGAATATTTTCATTTTGTACTTTTCCAAAAACATGTAAATAGAGTATTTTGCACATTTCAAAAACATGTAATTAGAACATTTTAAACTTTCAAAAATTCGTAAATAGAAGATTTAGCACTTTTTTAAAACTCAACATTAACATTTTACGCATCTATCTCATTTGCCTTTTAAGTTAGTGTTTTTTTTGCCATAGCTCATTTTAATTCGATTTGGGCCATTTTTACTCATCACTCACTCACGATATTATTTGGGCAACCTCATAGCCAATATTTCTAGCAGATCCGCCCCTGGTCGATTTACTGCTAATACTCCCCCCTTTTTGATTACACAATCTTGTGATTTATGTAGCTGTATAAACAAGTAATGTAATTGTAATGGTAATGGTAATGTCGACCTTACTGTAAATTTAAAATTTGACTCTCGTAACAATGTTGATTATGACATGAAATGCAAAAAGGCTATGAGGAATGAAGACGTAATAGTTTTGCAATTGGAGACTCTACACAGTACCTACATATTACAAAATTACAATAGCTCCAAGGAAGAAATTCGTACATGCATAAGTTTCTTTGAAGCCACTTTAAGAAAACTTAAAGCCAACATTAAAAACCACATTGCGGGTCAGTGCATACACAATTTAGCGTGTGTAGGTAGCTATGTAGGTAGATAATATGTAGGTACCAATAATTTAATTATACTGCTCAAATACAGTGAAATGAACTATAGTCAGAGTTTGTTGGTGTTATGGTACTGAACTTGCTTGTAGTAGGAGTAGGAGTGAGTGAGTGAGTAGAAGAAAGAATTAAGCAGTTGAGACAAGATCGATTATACAAAGTTTAAGCCAAGTCTTTCTTTTGATCTTTCAAGTACAAATACATTTGGTAAATGTTTTGCTTCTGTTTTGTATGGGTAATTGAAATTCATGGGAAGCTGACTGGAAACCGACACATACAATAGATGTACAGCCGGCAACCAACTATTCTTCGTGATCCATCTTGATCCTTCTCCGTAGTCTGCGCAAAATATTTCCTCCATACTTTGAATATAAACCTTATACTTTTAGTTAAACTTCCGATGCCGATGCCGATGCCGATGCCGATGCGGATACGTTGTCGTTGTCGTACACACGCACATTTAAACTTTATTATTGTATCAATCAATTACACAACGCTCTCTGCCTCCTGTGTAATTGATATCACTAATCCTCTTTACTAATTCCCCCGTAATTAAAGGCATGCCGAAAGTCGTATAGGAAATGTGTGTTCGGATTTTAATCCATGACTATTAAATAATTTCCGGTTTAGTAGCATACATGTTGGCGACTACTGTATGATGATACTCAAATTCAACGCAGGGTTGGGCAAATAGCAATTAAGCTCAGCAGCAGCAGTAGTATAGGAAACTAATGCAATTAATAACTTATCGCTTGTATAGCTTATTACATTTAATACGCGTAGCACTACTATACATATAGTGTATTCATTAATTTAACAATATAGCTACAATCAGACCCAGAGCAGCTACTGATATTTCCATATAGCTGTATAGCACAAAAAGTATAATCATTTCGAAATCCTGAGTTGGTACACCTAGATATACACAGTTTGGCAAGAATTAAAAAGAAAAACATCTGTAGATATATGGTTATGATGTAACATGTAATTTTAGCCAAAACTGTTACCCACGTTGAAATATCTGTAAACACACTAATTAAGGGAAAGATTCATTTCCTATTCTGGTAACAGTTTTCCTGATGCTGAGTTAATTACGGGCCAGACAAGTATTCAAGTTACGCACTCCCACTATAAGTTTCCTTTCTCACATTAGAATCCTGTCAAAATTGAGCAAGAGAATCCTATACTTTCCTGACAAAATAATTACAATAATTTCAATTTTAAGTCTGTATTTATTCAAATAAGGTACCTACGTCAAGCTACATATTACAAAATTAATGGGAAACATTGCATATTCGCAACTTATTTATTTGTGGAGATAATTTGATTGAATTTACAGTTCAAATTTAAGGATAGAATATTTTTACAATCACATATCGTCTGTCAAGAACCAAAATGACCCATATCCAATTTAAGCTACAATCAAAATGAGCTATGTCATAAAAACAAAATTAGAAACATGCCTAAAATGTTAAATAGGAGTTTTTTAAAAGTGTAAAATGTTCTACTTGCATGTTTTAGAAAAGTGTAAAATGTTCTATTTACATGTTTTAGAAAAGTGTAAAATGTTCTATTTACATGTTTTTGAAAGGTGCAAAATATTCTAATTAAATTGCAGCAATACATATTTCAATATTTTTGTAGATAGCGGATATCGTTTTTAGCTAAAAATGGATATGGGTCATTTTGGTTCTTCACATACGATATGCAGGTATTTAAAAATTTCATATTTCTTAAATGTTGTTTGCATTAGATCAAATGCAATCACCGCACCGGTGCCGGTACCGGTTGAATCAAAAATTGGATAAAGGAGATAAATCCGCGTGGCAGACGGATAATCTCGCTCTTATAATGTATTACATCAAATATTATGAAAACTGATTTGCATATAGCCTTCTAGTAAGTAAACGCACATTATTATTAGTACAAAGTTGGGATATAATTACTCACTCACAGTATTTCTATACTGGAATTTACTATATACCATCTTCTCTAAACTTTATGTGCTACAATTTGTACTGTGTGTCTGACCATTGTATATTAGGAATATGAAGATATCACGCTCATTTTTTAACACTAACACATTTCGACTTTAATGAGTGAAACACCTGCTGTTCTGTTCTATGTAGCATGTAGCTGTCAGAGGACGACAGTAATATTTTCAGCTTCGTATTTAACTGTGTAGCAATTTCTAAAACAGTCAATAAGGAACATACGGACTACGTACTACACACTCCGGGCTCAAGCCTGTCCCATAAATTTTGAAATATTTACGCTCACACAGAGTATGGAGTCATATAGGAGGGAAAATCCTAATTTTTTTCACGGGATAAATGTATGTACTTCCCTCTTATTAACTCTGCTGTTGAACTATGTAGACTTGGGATGTACAGTCGTTGCCGTAAGGGACCAAAACAATCTAAAATACTCTATATAAACTCGAAAATCAAACCTTCTTCGCAACCAAAATAGGAGTCGAAAATCAAAGGCCGGACGAAGGAATTGCATTTAGGCAGCAATTTGTTTCCATACAAAAACCCCCATTTTGATCGGATTTTATTGATGGTTTTCTTTGGTAAAGCAAAATGTTCTATTTACACGTTTTTAGAAAAGTTTAAAATGTTGTTTTTACTTGATTTAGAAAAGTGCAAAATGTTCTATTTACATGTTTTGAAAAAAGTGGAAAATGTTTTATTTCCATGTTTTAGAAATGTACAAAAAAATTTATTTTGCATGTTTTTGAAAAGCCAAAATATTCTTGTTACATATTTTTGAAAACTGCAAAATATTCTAATTACATGTTTTTTGAAAATTCAGGCAGCGGGGGCTGCCTGCGCTGGCTACATTATCCGGCCCTGTCGAAAATTATGACGGGGGCTATGTCTACAATGCACAACATCGTACCGTACGTTGGTACGCACATACCTAAGTACCTATTTGTTTTCATGTCAGTTTTATCTGTCTCGGCCTCGACACTCTACACAGCAGAGTATTTCTCGACACTCTTCACCACCCAATAAAGTTCAGTTCGCTCAACTCTCAATCTCTTTAAGCTAATATTTAGAATTTAAAGAAGGGTAGTCATTTCAATAAATATCAGACTGCAAAAAAGGAGTCACCATTATTATGTTGTACAAGTCAGTCATAGACTATCTGTACGTGTAGCATCCTTCGTAGAGTAGAATGAAACATTCGTCCTGAATTCTAAACATACTGATATTCCGTCAGTCTGTGTAGTAGATGCTTTTCCTACGCAGAGTCCAAGTATGTAATTATACGGAGACGGACACATGTGGGATAGTTCATGAGATAAAATAATAGTTACTCTCCATGTTCACTGTACTTTTCCAAGGCGATCTAATATATAGGTACCTATAGTAATAATTCCTAATTACACACTTTTCTATCCTTCATATTTTCTTGCTATACACTTGTAACTATAGAGAGAAACGAGTACTTAATTTCCCCTCTACCTTCATCATCATCATCATCATCATCCCTTTTACAAAAAGGCTGAGGTAAGTTCGTCCCTCACCCAGCCAGACCCGTTCCCATTTTTTCCAATGTCCATCCAAGCCATTAGAATAACAATTGAAAATGATAATTATTGACAGAGGAAATATAGCTCCATAAAACATAAATGTTTACCAATCAACCCTGCATTAAGAGATATCAATTCCCCAGCTATTTTTGGGTATGTGCTCAACGCGTCCCTTTTATAGTAAATTCGATTCCTTGGTTGTTTTTTTTCTGCCCGGGATTTTTTTATGTAAGCTTTGCATGGTTTTGGTGTGATATGTTTGGAATTATTTTACTGGGATATCTTGTGTGTACCAGAATAAATTCAGGAGGATTATATATATATCGTCTGTGAAGAACCAAAATGAACCATATATTTAAGCTACAATCAAATTGAGCTATGTCATAAAAACAAAATAAGAAACATGCGTAAAATGTTAATTCAGTTTTTGAAAAGTGCAAAATGTTCTATTTACGTGTTTTCAAAATGTGTGAAATGCTCTATTTACATTTTTTTTGAAAAGTATAAAATATTCTATTTAAATGCTTTCAAGACATGTTTCAATATTTTTGTAGATAGTGGATATTGTTTTTAGCTACAATTGGATACGGGTCATTTTGGTTCTTCACTGATGATATGATTTATTTAAATTAGTAGCTACATTATATATGACCATAGAAGCAATGGACCCGCAACCCAGAACAACAACGACAAAGTCTGTCGTCGTCAGTCATAGTCCACGTATATTTACGTACACTTATCACGTTCTTGGTTCGCCATCGTCATCGATTGAGTGCATATTATCTCCAGCCGAACATAAAATGCAGACCATGAACAATTTAAAAGGCGCAACGTCGTTGAAGTCTGAATATTATATTTATCGACAGTCTACTCCTCCCACCAGTACCAGAACCAGAATCCCACATCTCCCGGCAGTCCTGTACATATTATGCTCCTCCAATTCACCAATGACAATAATAATGTGAGCAAGTTCTTTTTTTTTAGCACTACGTCAGTTCGTCCCATTATTAACACAATGTGACTCAATTTGAGGGCGACCTCCTGGAGCCTCCAGCATCCATCGGACTTACTCGCAATTAGAGGTAAGAAGGGTTCATGGGACGACATATGTATTATGTAAGCCTCTGTTGTATGTTGTGCTCGTGCCTTATGCACAATACACTACATATCGTCTGTGAAGAACCAAAATGACCCATATCCATTTTTAGTTTCAAACAAAATGCACTATCTACAGAAAAAATTTAAATAACATGCTCCTGAAAGCATGTAAATAGAACCTTGTGCATTTTTCCAAAAACATGTAAATAGAATATTTTGCACTTTTCAAAAATATGTAAATAGGACATTGCTACCTTTTTAAAAACACGTAAATAGAACATTTTGACCTTTTCAAAAATATGCAAATAGGGCATTTTACACTTTCAAAAAACAGTAAATAGGACATTTTGACCTTCTCAAAAACATGTAAATGGAACAATTTGCTCATTTTAGAAACTTTGTAAGTAGAATTGTAAGCATGTATCGTATTTTCTGCATTGTTTTTACATAGCTCATTTTAATTCTAGCATAAATTGGAAATGGGTCATTTTGGTTCTTCACTCACGATACTGTGTAACCTGCTCCATTACATAACTACTGATCCTATATTCATTTGACAGGAGTGTAAATCCATACAGAATAATACATACATAGAGGTATGAGGGAGCCAATTTCTGGAGAGAAAATTTCTAGTTAATATGTATCAGCGTGCCTTTTCATAAAAGGCCCATAGTTGACTTGATCTGCATATCTGCATATTTGCTCAGTTGATAAGAGTGCCCTTCTACATAATATTATCTAGCCCTTGCAATGAACATGGTGATCTTCTTCTATGCAACCACTTGATAGTACTAAGTCATAAATTTGCCTCACTTTATGAATCAGCATTAGCATATGAAAAGGTGATGGTGGAATATATATGACAATTTTTTTTCCTATCCCGGTTTCTATTATGATGCTAATGGGCTACTGCGGTCCAACTCCAGTTCCAGCCTTACTAGCGGTACCATTAAATTGAAAACGTGTGTGACTAGGTGTATATAGCCGTGCATAGGGCTCCCGAAGGTCTGTCTGGTTCTGGTACGAAGAGGAGTTATAATGTACCCCAATGTATTTCGGCTTGGGACTATTAAATACGCAATGAATACAATGAAGAATAAACCGGACCATACATGATGTTGAAAATAATACCCGGGGTCAAAAGGAAGCGGGATTGAGTCATTATTATTACTTACTTGCTACTCCGTCCTTCCTCCATGTTACTCACCTCATCAGAACACAACATAATCCACTCATATTTCTAATACTACGCTACCAACTACCACCGTACAGCACAGTATGCCTTATGTTCTTGGTCCCTTGATTTTACGACTGGTACCATTCCATTCGGCTCCATAATGTTACGTAAAGGCAAGTTCCCCATGATTATGGTTTCTAACGGATCGGATATTGGCTCAACCGAACCGTAACCGAACCGAACCGTATTCCAAACGGTTGAAAAATCGAAAACCGAACCGAACCGTAACTAAACGGTTCGGTTAAAAGTCCCAACCGAACCGAACCGACGGTTAACCGTTATCCGAAGTCGCTTGTGTAAACCTTCGTATGTTTGAAATTTTTCCTTAAAGCTAATGAATTTATAATGGTCTTACACAATAAAAGGCATTTAAAAATCAGCCTTTAATCAGGTATCTAATGAACTGAGACAAAAAACCTCAGTTTTAATACCACATAATGGTATCGCTTTCCAAAATACTTGAATTGTTTTGTTATTTCGGTCAGTTCGACACGACCCATATTTATACCATATCAATTTTCAAGACAACACAAGTTAAAATGTTGAACAAATTAGTCTGCTAATAAACTAACATTAAGAGTAAGTGAAAACAAGTATAAAAATAACGTTTTTTAATTTAGGTACCAATTCTGCATTTAATTTCGAATGCAAAATCAAAGCGGAGAATTCAGCAATGATTTCATACTTTAAAGTGAAAATATAATAAACACTAGAGGGAAAAATACCTTAAGGGTTAGCTGAAGGAAAGATTTGAAAAAAAGAATACTAAATAATTTACTTAAATAATTTTAACTAAAATGTCATTTATACTCACGGTTATCCGAACGGATAACCGTGACGGTTCACGGTTAACCGATACCTCAACCGAACCGAACCGTATACGCCGCGGTTCGGTTGGGTTGTCCAACCGAACCGAACCGTAGCATCGGATAACCGTTATCCGATCCGAACCAACCGAACCGTTAGAAACCATACCCATGATTCATTAGTTCAGTGAATAAGTGAAGAGTGAACAAAGGCCTTCCAGTGCCCTAGAAATAACAACGTATGGCACAATCTCCCCGCAAAGGATTCTCACTCGTTTACTCACTTTCTATATATCCACCCATGGAAAATGGAAACTCCACAAAGGCTACTGATATACTAGCTATATACCCAGTGCCAATGCCATTGCCAGAACAGAGGAACACAGTAGTAAATAATTTCCCATTAAATTCGATAAAATTCAAACGATGATGTTGCTGCCTGGAAAATCCTGATTACAGCAGAAAACGCCCGGGAACGCGTATGAATCATGAGTTTAAGACGGTCATAAATTGCGTAAACATATTTTCAATCTGACGACGAATCCCGCGCGTTTTGACTCAGCGGCTGTAAATTTAGTGTGGAGAAGATTATATAATTATAAACATCATGTAGAGTACAGTTCAAACGCTGTACAGTTTCAGGCTGCTGCATATGGGGAAAAGATAAGGCGAGTAGCAATAGCAATACTAAACCTAAACCTAGCTGAAGCTCCAAATTAATTTATGGAACCGTATGCATACTAGGTACGTAAAGTGCCAGTATTCAAAACATCGCGTTGCTGAATAATTAATGAAGGAATTTCCTACACACGCGGATTTTTAAAAATTTAGCTTACGTTAGATTAAGCGTAATCTATGGTTATTCTTTAGCAGTTATGATACAATATGAAATCCACATTTTTTAAAACATGTAATAAATCAACTCGGGAATAATTTAGCATCGTAGTAATGGAACGATAAGAAAGCAAAAGTAACTAAGTTTGAAATAATTTTTTTTAAAGATTAATATTTTGCTTAATTTATAATAATTGAAACAAAATAACCCAAGAACCAGTCCGGAGCCAATTACCAGTATTTTTTTATTTTCTTATGTAAGAATCTCTTCATATCTACCTGTCAAAATCTCCATGTACAATTACATAAACGTAGGTAGAACCAAAAAATTTCAAAAAATTGTACAAATGAAACTAATTAACGTTGAGGGCATGAGTCAAAATTTCTTCTACCACACTGACATGGATGGATGGGGAAATGGGACCCGGCACCGAGTTTCTAAATTATTGTTAGTTTCAGAGTCTCAGATATCTTTCTGGAAAATTCACTACTACATACAACAAGCGTCCTGCGCGTGTCTCAGAAACTCAAAAGTAATTACGACAGTATTACATACAATAAACACGATTTTATGGAAATCCTAAAATTGCATTATGGTAATGCATTAAGAAGTGAGGTAGGCAGGTATATCAGAAGGCATAGGGTTACTCAATTTACAATAAATTACATGTACTATTCCTCCACCAATGCACTGGATAATCCTGTTTACAGGAGGGTGATGACAGAAAAAAGCGTGAAAGTACCTTGACGTATAATTACATAATAACATATTCATTGGGGTTTAGGATGACGCCACATTTGAGGAAGCCTACCAACCAACTTAGGTACCTACCTATGCAAAGAATGTACATACATGTAGTTTTTTTATTATTTAGAATTAGGAATCGCGTGTCTCAAAAACTGAGCTCATATCAGTGGACCGAAGGATTACGCAGCGAACGTGTGTTTGTACAACTGACGTTAATTTCAGAGGGTGGAATTGCTGACGAGGCTGTCAGGAGTAACATAGCCACCAGGACCAGGAGGATCGAGGACTATAGAAAAGTCAAACAAATGCTTATTGTTAGACGTCAGACGGTGACGGTGGAGAGAAGTTTCCATTATTGAAAGACTCAAATCGTATAATAATGTGAAAATGTCAATCATACTTCCACAATAGGGATAAGTTAGACAATTTCCAGCTCCAGCTCCAGCTCCAGCCAACGTGAAAAAAGTTACCCCTCTACCTCTATACTGCTAACGATACCAAAATATAAACTTTAGTGCAAACAAGGGAAAATCCTTAGTCATGTGTGTATTTTCTTGTTCTATACTTGTTACATGTAGCAAAAGATCAATGGGAGAAAGTACAGGATATTTCTATTTCTTCTTATTTACTTGATTTTTTATGGATGGTGATATGGAAAGAACAACACTTTCCCACAACTTACGATAGTCACCACTGAATGGTGGAAATGGGAGCGGACTTCCACTCAGTTAGCTCTTAGCATATTTGCTCTCATTTGTTCGATTTCGAATAATAAACACAACCGTTACCGTAACCGTTCCCATTGTTCCCATTTCTACAGAATCTCTTAGTCTTACAAAGAGTCAAAAAGTTCCCGTCAAAGTTGCACCTACGTCGATCGGGATCGGGATTCGGGATCGGGCCATATGCACTTACTGGGAAGGTATAGGTAGTAGGTATGTACGTGACATGTGAGTCCAACTTAGGAAATCACTCAATCTCTCATCTGCAATCATCCAGGGAGTCCGCAGGTCTCAACACTCTTCTCGGATTTTTTTTCTTCTTTTTCTTTTTTTGGGGGTATTCCCATCACAACTCTTTCCCTATCTGTCACTCTTTCCGTTCACTTTCCTTGACATCCTGCCCAAACGAACCAATCCGGAACGAAACCAAAGTTTCCTTTTTCTCAGAGTTCCATTTCCCATTTGCTAAAGAGCAGCACAGTACTCTGTACTGGAGTCTGGTGGAGTAAGTTTTCCCTTGGTATGGTGGGAGAGAGGAGCGAGCGCGGGATGAGGAAAAGTGAAATTATTGCTGAGTCACAAGGAGAGGATCGTTACACTAATGTAATATAATCTAATAGACCACGAGTTTCCATATATGTTCGTATATATAACGTCCATTTCCTTTGTTCCAACAACCGACACACACACACACACTCCTCTCCTTTCCCCTACTATTCTTTCACAAATTCCCTTTTTTTCCCTACACAAAGATCAAATGTAATGCTAGATGTAGGAGTAATGGGCTCGGTTACACACGCCCTGAACAGAAACTAAATTTACTTATTTCCAAAATTTACCCATTCCATACTACGCTACGGCGGCAAGGAAGCTTATTTTTTTTCTTGGAAAGTTCCAAATAACTTTGTGCCTTTTGTTCTAAAGAATGCGAATGGGCAAAGGTAAATTTACAATTGCAAATTTATTATATTTTAAACTTGTATTATGGTACTGCTAATGTACATACAAGAGTATTGGTATTGGTCTGGCCAGCCTTTGATTTTCCAAAGCTCGATAACAATAAAACTTAGGGAAAGTGAAATAGATACATTGTACATCTCGCTGGGCTATAATTAGTAACATAGTAACAATAGATTAAAGCACAGGTCGAGTTCCAAGAGTCTACGTCTGGTAATATCTAAGGCATTATATTCCTATTATCACAAGCATTACTATTATTTACGAGAACAATGACACACAATTCGAGCATAATGTATATAGACAGAGACAGGAGAACTTTCTCATTCTATTTAGGTACGGAGTAAGGAGAATGCTATATAGAAATCCCTTGGCCTCATGAGCACTCGCTGCTATATACTACACACTTTCTCTCTTCGATGTCTCCGTATATTACAGTCCAGAAAAGAGGAGAAATTCAAGTGAACAAAATCACCTTCTGCCTCATGAAACTTTTCCATTTGATTCCCGTCCCCGTGTCTTTTCCTCCCTCGTAAAAGATAATCACCGAACGTATTCATTATTCGCATGTCAAGCAGGAGCGGAGGATCATCCTCTCGTCTATGAACATCATAATAATTTGAACGTATCAAAAGTATGAGGAGAAACATATGTATGAGTATGTCCAGAGTCCCCGTGCAGACTGTATGTACACAGATATGAAGAGTCGTTTGACGAAACGGGGTAAGTCCATTAAATGATTTTTGGCAAAATGGGATAAGTCCATCTAAAAGAAGCATTTCTGATTTAAATTTGGTTTTTGAGTGATTTCGTAGTTTGTAGAAGACAATAGGAGTGCGTAATTTTTTATGCAAGAAAAAGTTTAAAAGTCACAAAATGTTTGGTTTCACTCAAAACGATTAAAATTTCATCTCACGGACTTTTTCCTCCATGCTAAGTTACTGATTTTGAGGTAAAACGGAAAAGTTGACAAATTAAAAATTTTGCAAAATTTTCTAAAACATTCCAGAGTCAGTCTAGATTTTTGAAACTGCTTGTAATAAAGCTTCGTCAGTTACAGTACCTGCAGTTATAAACCTGTCACCTTTTATGCATTATTCGTTGTTCCTGTGTTTTTGCTTTGATGGACTTGACACGTTTTGCCGTAAAACTCTTCAAATGTATATCTCCATAGACAATAGACAACTATCAATTTTCCCATTCATTCCAACCTCCATATAGTCCATACCCTTACTACTACTCCCTTTTATAATGATGGAGAAAAAAGCAACACTTGCAGTTACTTATTACATAGGACGCATAGCTGAGGGACGGAAGTGCCTTCTGCTCCACTAATTCTTGACGAGGGAACATCATTTTTCAATCAGGCGTATCATCGATTCATCTTCTTTCCTATAGCAAAAATCCCTCTCAACTCCACCCGCACATGAATGAATACCTTTTGTCCTCAAATTTAAATTCCATTAAGATTAAATTGCTTCCTAATGGACTAGGAGATTGCACAAATAATAGCGCGAGGAAAATCTATCTAACAAACCCACGTCCAATTTTGTCTCTCTCTCTCTCCACACACACACATTTTATTTTAGGACAATAATGATGAAGGAATCATGATGATTCAATGTTCCAGTGTCTGATTTATGCGCAGGAAGCAAATTCGACTGATTTCTAAAATTTAGTATAGAATTCCGAATCCTAAGGCCTTCAAAATGTAATATCTTGTGGGATCTTCAAAACACTATGTAAAGCAGATGCAGTTGCCCACAGTATAACGAGACAAACTGCACACATAGACTGTGTATTAGAATAAAAAAGTTTTTATTATGAAAACAATAACGGATTTCCCTGAGGTGAGGGCTACGGATGAAATATCAAAAGCAATAAGAAAAATAACATTGAGCGTGTCTCATGGTATTTATTTACCTAACAACATGGTAAGTATTGAGGCATGATGATGATATGGGGCCAAATATTAATATTTGCATAACTCCCTCTGCTTTCCATTCAGAATCGATTAAGGTCTGAAAATACATTTTTACTCGGAAATGATGATTCGTATGTAGGTATTACTTCTACAGTTCTACAACTCTCTGAATATTTTACTACTTGTTAACTTGTTCTTCTGCGTATTTCGTAGACACACACACACAGAGACAGAGCAGACAGAGCCTGAGCGTCAGTTAGCGACCAACTTTTATCTCCCTTTCCGACAACAAACGAGCCGTAAGCCTCCAGAGATCAGAGCTCTTGTTTTTACTCTCTTTTTTCTCCTACTTGGCCTTTATCAGAGACTTCCAATTCAGTCACTCCCTCCTCCCCTCTCTGCCATTCTACAGCTCTGCATTTCTCTGCACACTACCCCACAGCATCACCACTACACTCCGCTCTCATCTCATATTTATCATTTTCTTCTACAGTCGTAATAAGTCTTTACTTCAACTTCACATGCAGAGGGCATCTGTCAACATATTTAATATGCACCTACGGATACACTATAGGGAATACTAATAATAGGCAAGTTGAAACCTACACAGACATGGTAGCAGGGGCGAATCTAGGGGGTGGGTAAGGAGGCAGTTGCCCGCCCTAAAATGAATTTTTTAAAATGGGCTAAATGAGAATACATTATTTTGCACTTTTTAAAAACATGTAAATAGACTGTTTTGGACGTTTCAAAAACATGTAAATGGAACATTTTGTACTTTTTAAAAACATATAAATGGAGCATTTTGCGCGTTTCAAAAACACGTTAATAAAATATTTTTCATTGTTCAAAAAGATTTAAATTGAATATTCTGCAATTTTCAAAAACATCTAAATGGAGCATTTTGCACGTTTCAAAAACACGTAAATGGAGCATTTTGCACGTTTTAAAAACATGTAAGTAGAACATTTTGTACTTTTGAAAAATCAAGTAAATATGACATTTTACGTTTTACAAAAAACACGCAAATAAAACATTTTTTACCTTCCAATAACTCGTAATAATTAACATTTTGCGCATCCATCTTTTATGTAGTTTTTTTTAAATATCTCATTTTAATCGCCAGCTTTTGGAAATGGACCATTTTGATTCTTCACTCACCATACATTATTCATTGCCCACCCCAGAAATTATTTCTAGATCCGCCCCTGCACAATAATGTACTGAGTGCCTATATAGGTACGTACGTACAGTACTGGCATTTATCAATTCCCAAATCAACTTTAGTTGTAGTATCCTCCACAATTTTACTTGAGCTCTCCTTCCAAACTCCTTTTCATCTTCATCCTCAAAGTTTAAACCACATTTATCAGTAAATCTCACTAAATCCCTGCATTTCCCAATGGGTCCTCCCTGTAATTACTCCAGGAACCGGGAAGCTTCTGCAGTTTACAGATAAGGAAAAAAGAACACGTACATAAGGTACATAAGTTTCGCAAATTTTCACTTGTAAGCCATTATCACTGGACGTTATGAGTACAATGCAATACAGAACAGACCAACAGACATATCTCCGTACACTCAACGGAATTAAGGAAACGCTCCTTGTCTCTCACTGTAAAAAGTCCCAAAGTAAATTCTGACACTATTTCTCATGTACCACTCTAATAAATGTCTTTGTCCTGGCTTCTGGGGCTCACTCACAATAATCATTCATTAGAATTTGAGAAACTCTAGAGATACACTGTTTCTACAATGAAGAGCCCGTTTTTTAATATGAAGGAATAATTTTTAATCCTGTGAAATTAATTGAAGAAAATTAGTGGAAAGAAGTTAATTAATGAAAAGGGAAAGTGAAACTGGAGTATGGAGGGGATGATTTACGACTCCATTCCAAGTACAACAATCTAGATCAAATCTCGAGCAAAATTTCTTCAGACGTCATTCGGGTTCCATTGCGTTCTTTATAAGCTCTTCTCTGTCTACATGTACGGCCGTGAATGAAGACAGGGCCGGACGAAGGAATTGCTTTTAGGCAGGAATTTGCTTCCATACAAAAACCACAATTTTTATTTTATTGATGGTTTTCTTTGTAAAGCAAAATGTTGTATTTACATGTTTCAGAAAAGTGCGAAATGTTCTATTTACTTGATTCAGAAAAGAGCAAAATGTTCTACTTACATGTTTTGAGAAAAGTGGAAAATGTTTTATTTCCATGTTTTTGAAATGTACAACAAAATTTTATTTGCATGTTTTTGAAAAGTCAAAATATTCTTTGTAAATATTTTTGAAAAGTGCAAAATGTTCCATTTACATGTTTTGAGAAAATTCAAGCAGCGGGGGCTGCCTGCGCTGGCCGCATGATCCGGCCCTGTATGCAGATTAATTTCCAGGTCCTACTTCACTCCAGTTACCAGTACCAGTCTCAGTACCAATCCCAACTACTCGCTATGCATATAGATATATGTAGCATGAATAGAGATAGGCTTCTGTCTCACTGAAAGAAATGAGTTATCATCCCTCCCTATATGTGATCAGGAGTAGTAGTAATGACTGGACTAAAAGAGTTGCTCTAGAATGAATGTGAATGTAGTGTGTGGAGTGCGTGGAGAGACGCGGGGATGGCGATGGATGAAGATGACAACGACCACGTTAATTGTGAGTGACAATGACAATGAGAAGGACAGGAATTGGAATTCGCTCCCGTTCCCGCTCCTCCTGCTCCTGCTTCATTGCTCTTTTCCATTTCCTCTTTCATTATTGAATCCATTGAATATATCTCAGCAGAACCACGACAACGGAACAAGAGCCACCATAGCCACTCACTTCCCATCAGATAATACACAGAGACACACACGAGCCATTCCGCCGCTTCCAATAACTTCAACCGGAACATCGCCTAGCTACCACACGGCTCTATAATGACATATTAAGTATGTACAAGAGCATTCAAACGTCAGACTATCATTTACAAAACGATATGCCCTTACACATGATGGAGAGTAAGTTCCCTTAATAGCAAAATCATCTTCATTTCATTTCATACTTGAGACTCTTGCAATTTGTACGCATACAACCTTCATACTGAGTGAGTATAGTTCCAAGTTCCCGGAGCAGCTTAAGTCTCCTCCCAAAGCTCATCCGGGTTGGATTTTGGATTCCTTTAATTTTGTCTCCATTAAATTAGAAACTATGTGATATTTCGTGAGGGGAAGGAAAAATGATCATGCTTTGTCTACAGTATTTAATTTAAATTTGAAACCAAAAGAAGCCGCCGTCGCCCTGTGCCACCTCGTCTTCCCTTTTATGAATTCTTCATCCTATTTACATAATTAAGAACTGCGGGAACGGGGAAGGGAACTGGCTTAAGCATGGGAGTGAGAGGAGGGGGAAGATGTACTGTCTTCAACGTTGGAGTTGGAGAGCTCCCAATCTATTTACCATATCGTCTGTGAAGGACCAAAATCGCCCATATCCAATTTATGCTACAATCAAAACGAGCTATGTTATAAAAACAAAATGCGAAACATGCGCAAAATGTTAATTAAGAGCTTTTGAAAAGTGTAAAATTTTCTATTTGCATGTTTTTTGAAAAGTGTACAATGTTCTATTTACATGTTTTGGAAAAGTGTAAAATGTTCTAATTTCATGTTTTTGAAAAGCGTAAAATGGTCTAATTCCAAGTTTTTGAATGATGCAAAATGTTCTGTTTAAATGCTTTCAAGACATGTTTGAATATTTTTGTAGATAGTGAAATTTGTTTTTAGCTACAAATGGATATGGGTCATTTTGGTTTTTCACAGACGATATATGCAATTCTGACGCTATTCCAAAGCCAGTCAGCCCTATATTATATGGGTTCCTATGGTCTGTCTTCCATGTCATCTTCCCTTCTGATATTTTTAGTTGAGCGGGAATTGTACAGAGCCACACGGACTAGATGACGGTGTCACTATGTGTCACCAGAATTATTAAGACAGCGCTCTCCCTCTGTCATCGCCCTTCACATACGTGAACGACGGCGGTGGGAAGGAACGAAAAGAGGTTGACGGTTAAAACTTTCGACGACGTTTTGCTTAGGCATGAGATGAGAGGGGCGGCACTAGTAGGGAGTTGGTGGGAAATAGTTCAAGATAAAGGATTTAGGGAAAGAAAAGCCGTGCCGTCTTGTCCCTAATGCTAGAGCATTGAGGGTTGGAAGTTTCAACTTCAGTAGTGTTATAGCCAGCAGACAGACAAGTAGTCAGCGAGTGGGAAGACCAGGGCCAGAGCAGAGCGGTGCTAGTGCGACATTTTCTTTTTCTTCTTTTTTTTTTTTTTTGTCATTCCCGAAAAATCGGAAGTTAACTTAAAATTAAAATTAATAGTTTTAGACTAAAACTACCAAAAGTACAGAATATCAGTACGCAAAGCAGACAGTCGGTCAGCCAGGTCAAATTTATCCTCTTCACCAACCGGGGATTCACGAATTACGATCCAGGCCGTGCCCGAATCTTTTCGTCTTTTCATTCCTTCACCATTACCGTCAGCGTCGGGTAAAGTATTAATAATAATAATAATAATAATATAAAACATTATAATAATTAAATAGTAATTATGAGTGTATAATGTATGTACCCGTATTTTACCAGTATGCCAGTATAGTGTGCCATGGCCATATATATATAGAGTACAGAATAGAGTTGTGTAAGACTGTATGTATGTTATATGTGTAAGAGTGCATATTGTATGGAGATTTGGGTGTGAGATAGAAATGCAATAATAATATAAGACCTAGGCAGTAGAATTCAAAGTGTAGTGCACATTTTATTATGACCATATATATATATTCTTTCATCCGCGGTAAGAATTATGTATAATAAGTACATCGTACAAAGTGGCAAATAGGGAAGGTACCTACCTTTTACACTTTATAAAAACTACATAATAATAATTTATGAACTGGGCATTTTGATTCTAGAGTTAGCTGCAGAGGTTGAAGGGGACGCAAAATTCGAGAACCCATTATTTTATTTATTGTGCATTTAAGTTAGGTAGGTTCCATTTTTAACTCAATCAGAGGTACAAAGGGATGCCTTCTATTTGTTAATGGAACTTCGGAAACTCCATTATCAATAGGTGCGGGGGTTTTCCCTTTGTAGCTCCGAAATAGTGTCCAGAATTTCAGGGATTTTTGGCCGAAAATTCTCGGAAATTTTGGAGGGACATTTTTTTAGTTTGGGACATTTTTGGAGTTTTGGGGAGTTGATTGGAAAATAGAACGAGGGAGCTGGTACACTACATCTTGCCGGATGGTGCCCAACTCTCATAAGATTTTTTTAGCCCGTGATTTTAGTTTGAGAAAGTTTTGGTGACGTAGGAGGTGGAATTTTTGCGGTATATTGGTTCATGGTAGTAAGGCACAGATGCATACGCATGACATGGTAATACAATAATAAGGAATCAGGAACAGAAGGTAGTAGCAGGAAAATAAAAGTAGAAATAAGAAAGGAGAAAAATAATTTACACACTGGATGCATTTTATGAGTAGTGGAACTGGGGCATAACATTCAAATTTTAATCCTGGCTTTTATCCTCATTTCATTTTACAGACGGCGCATACTTTCCAGTTATCGCATGGTCATCCACTGTAACAGGGATAGCAGCTACATCTTCTCACAAAGGAACTCGAGATAGTCGCAGTTCGTAGCAGCATTACACAGAAAGGGAACATCGGTCATTATCGGATTATTCAGCCGTATCATTTCTAAGACTTTTTCAACGAGGGATTTATTTTCTGGTCATAAAAATGGTACGTTGGATTCAAGGGCAAAACATACACATTTTGAATATTCATATTACCAATCAGTTTAGTAAATAGCTAAATACATAGGTAGGTCGAAAGGCCGCATTTGGTGGATAGTTGTGTGAAAACCTGACACTCACAAGCAAAGCGTAGTTACTTACCATCTGGCCGTACACAACCCCATAAGTTAATTGGCTCGCAGTACTTACCTGAGCTCACCATTCTTTAACCAAAATTTTTTTGTTTTGTTAAATAGTTAAGGGTATTCTCTTTTCCACATTTGAATAAATTAGAAGTCAATCACAAAAACAAAATTAACATTTCTAAATTAAACTTACCTTAGTCAGTTCACTAAATTTCTCTCATTCTGAAGTTAGTTATTAACTATATAACCAAGCCATAAGTATTTTGAGCCAATTTCCTTCAACCATACTGAACTGACATAATAATAATCGGTCGTCGTAACAGCATAAGGAAACGCAGTGTTTATATTCTTTTAAATACAAATTAAAACTCATTCTGCAAATTAAGTCTAGGACACCATAGCCATTTCCGAAATTCAAACGGCCATAATTACCTATAACCATTAACTAATTAAGTAATAACTTAATAGTTGAATTGTAAATTTGTTTCCCTTGCCATTTTATAAAGATATAACACCCGAGTCCTTTAAAATTGATGAGTCTGGTGTATGAGCTTGGACTGGCGTTTATTATTCACCATTTATATTGGGAAATACCACAACCCACCCTACCATTTGACATTTTTGAAATTTTGCTGTTTTGCTGGATACTGCTGTGTAGAAATATTATTGTTGTTGCATTTGGTTAAAAATACAACAACTGAATTCAATTTGAATTGTATACTAGGTAGCTAGGGGCACCACATAATTTAACCCCAATTTAAAGATTTATTTACATTTTTTTCTTTCCGAAGCAAAAATATTTTTCCAGTATGGAAGTGGACCATGTAGAAGAGATGGTCGGGGAGGAGGTAGAAGGTGAAGAACAACTAGTGGTCCCAGGTGACCAGGAACAGGTGGCTGAGCAAGCCAGGTTAACAAGAATGCAGGATGAAGTTAGAGGAAGGTTAAGAAGGGCTGAGGAAAGGAAGTTTGTTAATTTCATGGTTACATCTCATTTTAAGAGAGGCACTCAGGGTCCTCCATACATATTTTGTCCTGCCTTCAGGATTCAGGGGTCGGGATGCATAGTCGATCCAGCTGTTCAAAGGGCTATGTCTGACTATTGGGAACCGGAGAATGCGGATGAATTGCGACGGTGGTTATATCTTATTGATTCATTCCAGATATTGTGTACGGACTTGGGTGAATTCACCATGCATTTGTTTGAATTGTTGGCTAAGTCGGGTCCATTTCACATGGAGGATCGGCATCTCGTAGACATGCAGCAGGCAAAGAGTTTAATTAGAACTATGTCTGCACAACCAATGGCATACGACCCTAAGAAGTCGCTTAAAAAATGGTATGATGATGTGATGGGTCGGGCAGCAATGGTCATAGTACCAACGTCGGAAGCCCGGGGTATTACTAATTGCCCAGTTCCAAAGGCATTACATGGCCAAGGATGGTTCACAACTTCGGACCCGTGTTACACAATTATTCATGCCGGTAAGCGTTGCCATGCTCTGTTCATGAGCCGCCACAAGAAAAATACGAGCGAATCCCAGTTGTTGGTGCACTCATGTACTCCTGTGATGACGGGACTGGTAGTCAATCTGACTAACAAAATGGGTGATGGTGATTTCATCAGGGATGTGTACAGAATTCAGGAAATTTTCATTAGACATAGCATTCCACCACAAGCACCACAGCTTCAACCTATTCGTAGCATTCACATTCAACCCGAGTCTCTGCATAAAGATAATAAAGGGGATTTCATTCATATTGGGAAACTGCATTTAATTGTGGTCGACTGCATGACTATCCAGCTCAGGGAAATCGAAGGAAGGACAATAGTACAGAGTATGACTGTAGGCTACATGGAGGATAGTGTTAATTACGCGAAGCGAGGATTTCAGCATGTCAGATTCGACATAGTAGATAATAATGATGCTCATTTACCAGCCCTGACTAATAAGGCAATTTCATCCAGAGATGAATATTTTAGTTCTGCACCTTTTCAAGATGCAGATGAGACAGCAGCTTCAACTAATCCTAGTACCAGCAAAATACACCAAGATCAGCCAGTGATAAGTCCGCATGTAAAACAACTCAAGCGAGACACGCAAATAAGTCGATTAGGTGGCCTATTTCCCACATTCAAGGGTGACCCTGACGTCAGGTCATGGCTACAGAAATTCAACGAGGTGGCTGCAGCTTTCAATATGTCAGCACCTGAGAAACTACAAATGGTAGAACAAAAGTTAGTAGGTCAGGCCACGGCATGGTATGGCGCACATAAGACTGAATTTGCAAATGAACTTGATCATGAACTCATATCTAGGGATGTACTGTCTACATGGGATAGGTTTCAAATGGCTATCATTGCTAGGTTTGGCCCTAGTAGATTACAGGCGAAAAATGCTAATCACGATCATGCATACCATAAACCACCAGCACCAGCCTCAGCAACCACGACTGAGACGTTCACGATTAAGGAAACAAAATTAGCATATATGTTTCACATCAAGGTTAGTCCGGACTCCGTCCATTTCCAGTTAGCTAGTCATTTTGTCGCGATTTTGAACCCATGGAGTACTATTAAAAATCCAAAAACCAAGGATTATTACCAACTGCTCCAATCAGAGATCAACGCTATAAGGGGCATTGAAGGTAAATGGCAGAAAAATCTCGGAAGTATCATTAAGGCATGTTCAACCCAAACACACCCACTGAAACATTTAACATATACATTCACAATCCCGAGGTTGGGCACGTTTGACGAGACCAGAGAAATCATAGCGCATTTCGAACCCGACGACCCATCCAACCCACATTCACCTTATAGCCCGGAAGGTCGAGCAGCGGCGGAGATGAATAAAATCCGTCAGCATATAGGTCAAGGTGGAGCATACGCATTCCAGCTAACGGGTAGGTTATTAGACAGACTAGTCGACGCATCCACAGGAAATGAGTTACGAGTGGGTAGCGACATCGATGTCATGTCATTGCCAACAGATATTAGTGCACTACAGGCTAGGGCATGGAATGATTTGATTGGTAAAGTCATATGCCAGTATAAGGAAATAAGACCCCCTAACCAAATAAATGCATCATACGCATTAACCTTCGAGGGCATTCGGCCGAAACTCGCACACTTAGACCGGGTACCTCCCAAGAATACACAGGAAAGTACCGGAAAACAACAAGCTCCAGAAATTAATCAGCCTCGAATGACGGCGAATACTGACCCCAAGACACCAGGTATGTGGATTGAAGCAGTACATGGCATGTTTCGGGGCATGGTGAACGTGGCTCAACCCGATTTGGCGAAAGCCATAGATGATAGCCAGCAAATTCCTTCGACTTTGACAAATCCCCAGCCATCAACGTCAACATCACAATCATCAACACCGTTGACTCCAAAGATAGTAGCGGAAATTGACATGCGGGCGCGGATGACCAGTGAAATTGCTAGATACACGTATAATACGAACCGCAAGGAAGGGGAGGACTATATGTGTAAGTATAATTGGGAAAAATTTCAGCGGTCCAAGAAACCACCAGAACCCAAGAAATAAAATACTATTACCAGGAAACAGAGGAGGGGTGTAAATAGACATACATGACAAGTATACATAATACACAAAATTTTTTTCTCTTAGTAGTCATTTAGCATATAAAAATAAAAATTTAAAATAAAAATGAAATGTGAAGTTCCAGATAGTATACCATTATTATGGGGATTATGAATTTAATCATAGTAATGGTGTGGTCTAACAATTGTGTGGTGTTAGTATTTTTCTCCCATTCTAGGAAGGATTTTAAGGACTTCTCTGGAGTGGGCGGAAAACGTGAGATCCCGGACGGTCATGAAGCAGGAAATGGAAGGAAGGGAGCAAGGAGTAGTATATGAAGAAGCCAGGATCCAACTTCAAAAACGAAGAAAGGCGGGGTCACAGCAGTTAAAATTTTCTAGGAATGGCTCACGGTCATGGGTCATGCCGTTCTGCAATCCATATACTTAGGAGAAAGAGGGGAGATGTAGTGATTGTTGGGAACAATCTGTGGATGACTCGGAGATGGATGGGATGAAAATCACTACGGCGACAGTCAGGATCGGAGGTATAATTACAAACAAAGGTCAGTAATACAGAAAAATTCTATAATGACCATTTCCTTGAATCATGCTGGAGCTTGGTAACGATCGTCCCATCCGTGCCCGGACCTAAAAAAAAAACGGTAGCGTAAGAAATTCATACCAAAATAATTCACATTAAAATATTGAATAAAAATTATCACATGAATTATGAAAAGTTTTTACAATTCGGCCAATAAAATTATTTTTATGAAACAGCGATGAGTACTTAACAAATATAATAACGGTACTCATGGTACATGTCACATCAACAATTACATGCATCATATAAAAATGAACATGCGGGATCAAATATGCAATTACATGGCAAATAATTTAGCATTGGTATTAGGGATGCTTGAGTACAACCTAGTTAGGAAAATATTATGTGAAATGAATTAGTGTATGTAAAAATTGGGTGTGGTGACGTCCCGTCACTGGGTCCTCTGGGGCTGAGCTGTACAAAATTAAATTAATTTGGTGGAGTTTGGTGTTTAATTATATTGCAGGCACATTCTTCCGAGGACAGTTATGACTTCATCATCCACGTTGACTCGAACGAAATGGATGAGTTAATGGCACAACTACCATTCTCGGGACCACCAGGACGTTTTCCACAAGGAAATATCGAGGAGGGAGAGATAGAGTCTGAAGGACAGGAGGAAACTAACCCTACCGAAATGAAAGTTACTAATAATAACAACATCATGGGGAAGCCACCAAACGCCACGACTCAATTGGAGGTTTTCAATATGGACACAGAAGAAGAGACTGGAGGCGACTCGGATTACGGTCATTGCAAAAATATTTTCGCCAAAGAATGGACTAATAATCCCAAGAGCCTGTTTCGTAAGAGGAAGATGGACAACCGACTTAATAATAAAAATCCACCAACCAATGACGGATCATCGGATGACGAAGCTCTCCCATTCCCCAGGCCCATCAAGCGAATCAAGAAAAGTAAGCCGGGACGAGTGACACCGATGGAAATCGCCAAGCGAAATTGTTAGTCACCTCGACAATACAAGATCCAACACCGACCAAACCACCGTACTTAACTTCGTTACATACAAATTATAAAATTGATTTTTTTTTTACATATTACAATTTCTTGGTTGTTACTAATTATGAGATAGAGACTGCACATAAATATTTTATGTTACGCTTATTTCCATGAATCTCAACGAGACCGTGATCTCCCTAAATGGATATTTTTATACCATATTAATTATGTATGCTCATGTACGTATGAGTATGTACCTAATACCCTGTAAACGATGACAGTTCTATTTGGCTCCGTGTGTTTCATAGCTATTGAAGTAATATTTTATAAATTTACGAGTATGTTAGTTAGTAAAATGAAAATATATGAATAATTGTGAGATTTCGTGTCAAGGAGGGGTTGTCTCTGACCAAGACAACGCCTCGTTGACACGGAATGTTTTAGCTCCAACAGGAGATTTGAGAAATTGAATGATGACGAGAATTATGTAATTCTAAGGGCCGCGGGGGAGGGTGCTCCATTGGGTAGTTTCGATATTGAGCTACCGAGCATTTTCCTCCAGAGCTTAGTTTGATGAGTTTGGAAAAATAGTTTGGAAAGAAAGAAGGGGATGAGTCTAGGCGATATGTACGAGTATATTGCAAATTATGAGGGGGATTATAGAATAAATAAATATATATAAACATTAAATATGATATGAATACTTCATAATACTGCGAACTATAGAATTTGTAAAATATGCTGCAAAACAAATAATTATAGTCTCAAACTTATATGTATAAAAACATAAATTTATATAATTCTTATTTATCTGTACCAATAACAATACAGCTTACATATTTGTGTTACATAATTACTATTTACTTTGGCGGATCACTCTTGTAACATCGAATTGTTGATCCTATTTAAACATAGTATTAATGATTCACCTAGCCTTGCAACATTTTGGTGGATCGGCGATGACCAAGGCGGAGCGCTGTCCCCCCGGGACCTTTGGTCCCGGTCTTGCTCAGGGGAGCAAGAAACTAAGTTGGGAAGTATTTGTCACCAGAATTATTAAGACAGCGCTCTCCCTCTGTCATCGCCCTTCACATACGTGAACGACGGCGGTGGGAAGGAACGAAAAGAGGTTGACGGTTAAAACTTTCGACGACGTTTTGCTTAGGCATGAGATGAGAGGGGCGGCACTAGTAGGGAGTTGGTGGGAAATAGTTCAAGATAAAGGATTTAGGGAAAGAAAAGCCGTGCCGTCTTGTCCCTAATGCTAGAGCATTGAGGGTTGGAAGTTTCAACTTCAGTAGTGTTATAGCCAGCAGACAGACAAGTAGTCAGCGAGTGGGAAGACCAGGGCCAGAGCAGAGCGGTGCTAGTGCGACATTTTCTTTTTCTTCTTTTTTTTTTTTTTGTCATTCCCGAAAAATCGGAAGTTAACTTAAAATTAAAATTAATAGTTTTAGACTAAAACTACCAAAAGTACAGAATATCAGTACGCAAAGCAGACAGTCGGTCAGCCAGGTCAAATTTATCCTCTTCACCAACCGGGGATTCACGAATTACGATCCAGGCCGTGCCCGAATCTTTTCGTCTTTTCATTCCTTCACCATTACCGTCAGCGTCGGGTAAAGTATTAATAATAATAATAATAATAATATAAAACATTATAATAATTAAATAGTAATTATGAGTGTATAATGTATGTACCCGTATTTTACCAGTATGCCAGTATAGTGTGCCATGGCCATATATATATAGAGTACAGAATAGAGTTGTGTAAGACTGTATGTATGTTATATGTGTAAGAGTGCATATTGTATGGAGATTTGGGTGTGAGATAGAAATGCAATAATAATATAAGACCTAGGCAGTAGAATTCAAAGTGTAGTGCACATTTTATTATGACCATATATATATATTCTTTCATCCGCGGTAAGAATTATGTATAATAAGTACATCGTACAAAGTGGCAAATAGGGAAGGTACCTACCTTTTACACTTTATAAAAACTACATAATAATAATTTATGAACTGGGCATTTTGATTCTAGAGTTAGCTGCAGAGGTTGAAGGGGACGCAAAATTCGAGAACCCATTATTTTATTTATTGTGCATTTAAGTTAGGTAGGTTCCATTTTTAACTCAATCAGAGGTACAAAGGGATGCCTTCTATTTGTTAATGGAACTTCGGAAACTCCATTATCATATGGAGACTGGAGACTCAAAAACCCAGCCGCGCTGTAGCTGCAGCGGTAGACTGTAGACAAGGTTAACAAGGATGCTAATGAGCGAACTTGAGACTTTTTTTCCCGGAAAAACTTTTTATTATTGCTGATGTAGAGGTGTCGTGTGGAGGTATACTTATAGTTATGTAACTAACATGGATGGCTTACTGCAATGCGAAAAGTGCCGAAGTCGAATGTCACCTTCAATTATTAGAAGCTCTGCAATCGTCATTCCCTTCAATTTCGTGGACTTTTTTTTTTTTTTATTAGAAAATTAAAAAATGCGGAAAGTCATGCACAACTCTGATGCAGTAGCACCTCGTTTAAATAAACTGAATTTTTAATATCGTGGGCAAAATTTCCTAGGACGAAGAGATGCGTTTCTAGATTTATTTTTTAGCAGGTTAAACTTAAATTGCATAATAATATGAGTTTTCCACGTCTTTTATTAACCATTGCATAATTTCCTCGCGGAGTATTTTGAAAGAGAAGTAATGGTGTCCATAGGTAATAGTAAATGTGTAAAGTTTGCATTTTTTTTAGCATTTTAAGGATTGGAATTCAAGTGGAGAAAATCCCTTCCAAGGAAAATAGTTAATTACAATGAATTCAACATATGCTTTCCTGACGTATTCAAAATGTACACAAAATAGGGGAGCAGGTGAGGTAAATATGAGTTTTAAATTGGAGTTGGAGAAAAGTTAACAACAAGAGAGAAAACAACTTGTTTCGTGTCACTCGTAATGGAAATGTGTATTGGTGAAATGTATAGTAATAAGAGTCGAGGTAGAACAAGGGAAAAGTCAGGAGTAAAATAGTTTTTCCTACCAGTACCAGTACCAGCACCAGTACCAGCACCAGTACCAGCACCAGTAGAAGTCAGCCAAAATGTAGAAGACTTCTCTTAGTCTCCTACGTAGTGTGAGAAATTTTTAACCAGTTTTCGAAAATGGCAAAACTTTTGTCCGCTTTACTTTTGACGTTTCCCTCCAACATCACAAAACAAGCTCCTCCCGTGTCACATCCACACACACACACACACACGCTCACACATAGAAACAGAATAATCTTGTCTAGAAGTCTATCCTAATCCTAATCCTACAATCCCAGCACACACACGAACACACACACACACACAAACTTTACCACCATTATAAGCAAGTCTTATCGTCTTCAAGTTCTATGCTTGTAGAACAGACGCGTTAAGAAAATATCATGATGCGGATCACCAGCTCAGTAGCACAGTAGTCAGTGGAATATATCTATATAGGAGACACTTTCCTTTCCGAAATTTTATGTAGGTAGTTTCAAAGCGCACTACGCACAAAAAGTCTTAAAATTTAAGCTAAGGTACGTTTTCAGTTAGCACGTTTACATGGTGAGGAGAGGAGCCCTCATATTACCAACGCAAATATATCCAATATGCTCAAAAAGAAGCACTACTGTTTGGAGGAGCGATCTTGTGCAAGAAGTTGAAATGTTGGACGGATTGAAGTTTGGCAGAAAATTTAATAGAATGTATGGAGCCCGGACCAGAATAAAATGTCAAGATAATCGTTCTCACGAGTAAAAAGTCACGGGAGTTCAAAAGAGCTCCAGATTTCAACTTTTCGACACGAGAAATTTTTTCACTTAGATATATTACTGTGTACTGTGTACTCTGCATGGTGACTGTGTATAGTCCTGTAGCTTGAATCATTTTCCATGTCTGTCTTCCTCTCACTCTCACAGTCTAAGGCCTTGTCGCCTTGGAGATATCAGTACTTTCCACACACACACACATTCATTTCATGTATTATTGTCAAAAGAAAAAGGCTGGCTGCAATACTTTCTTATTTGTATTCGTCAGCTTTGGATGTGAAAGATGTTGAAAATCTTTATTTGAATCTTACATTCTAATACATCTAGTGACTAGTGGCTCATGGAGACTCCTGTAGACGTAAGAAATTCCAGACAAATTCGTAAAAGAAATAGCACTCTCTCTCTCTCTCCTATAGGGAGTCCCACTCACACAATAGTTCCTTTATGTTGAGTAGGTAATATATCGTCTGTGAAGAACCAAAATGGCCCATATCCATTTTTAGATAGAAACAATATCCGCTATCTACAAAAATATTGAATTATGAATTGAAAGTATTTAAATAGAACATTTTGCACTTTTCAAAAACATGTAAATGGATTATTTTGCACTTTTCAAAAACATGTAAATAGAGTAATTTGCACTTTTCAAAAACGCGTAAATAGAACATTTTACACTTTTCAAAAACATTTAAATAGATTATTTTTCACTTTTAAAAAACATGGAATTAGAAATTTTTGCACCTTTTCAAAAACATGAAAATAGAACATTTTACGCTTTTCAAAAACTTCTAATTAATATTTTACGCATGTTTCTCATTTTGTTTTTATGACATAGGTAGCTCATTTTGATTCTAGCTTAAATTGGATATGGGGCATTTTGTCTCTTCACTGACGATGTTACATACACAAGTATGTAGACACCAAAATGGTCCAGATACTTAAAGTTAACTTTACTCGGAACGAGAAAACGCCCGGTCCGGCCGCAGTAGCTTACAGGGAAGTGTACAAGGAGAATAGGCACTGCTAAAAGGCACTTGTAATTCGAGCGAATAATGTTCTTTGGGTTGAAGTCATAAAATACATTGTTGGATGAACTGCTGAGACATTAATGGGAATGTGTGAGACCGTCATCGAGGACTTTCTTCTTCAATCCTCGAATCCCTTCCCTTCTACAGACCGACATCAAAACCGACACCGACCTCTCGGTCCCACAATCCCACACACACACACACACACACACACAAAGAAATGTAAAAAAAATATAAATTTTCCACACATTCCCATAAAATCATTGGAGGTGTTACAATAACTTCCAATTTCATTACAGAAAATTCAGTTCTATTGAGCTGACAAAGTGACTGTCATCCAACCATAGCCAAATTATACCATTGTTTTTAATGAAGATCGTATTCAGGGACGGACTGGCCATAAGGAATTTCGGGAAATTCCCGAAGGGCCCCCTGTTTCTTATACATTGCGTATACGGGAGCTTTGGGCCCCTAGGCTCAGAGTGGGCCCCCTTATCGCCCAACCTTGTCAAAGTAATTTCCCGGGACAAAAAGTGCCCAGTCCGCCCCTGGTATATTTAATGGACTATATGCTCTACAAGTCTACATTTCTTTTCCTTTCACGATTTAAGAAAATGTGTCTTCTACTTTCACATCTACATACCACAGTGTACAGTGTGTGTCGTACTTTCCCTCCTTTAGATTGTATAATGTGCGTAGGTACTTTAACCACAGAGATGAAACAGCAAAATTTCAAGCTCATTAAACATACACAGTATAATTACATTCTAGGAGTTCTACTGATACTGATAGGAGGGACATTACATAGCAGATAATGGGAAGAAAAGCCTCCAACTTTCTATTAAATTTAATATCTTGAATAACAAACTTAAAAAAAATACTGCATTAAATTATGCAAGAGCAGTTCTGTTTTGTATAAATCTGTATTTATTTTGTAACCACACATTTTGGAAGCTTTAGGCAAAGAATGAACAAACAACGCGTATAATATGGAAATGTTTCAAACTAAATTAATCGTATTACACAAGCCTCAAAACTTTTCTTGAAACGAAAAAAACTCGGAACATGGAATTTTTCTATTGACAAAAAAAAATGAGAGGATCACATAGGATGGAGTCATTTTACGTTTTAAGTGGTGAATTTCTGACGTTTCTGTCAAGTCAACATTGTAAAACACATTATTCATGAAGAAGGGTATAAAGTATACAGAGAGAGAGAGAAGGAAAATGGCCTACGTTTACCCTCATAAGTTCGTACCATGAACTTGCATAGTAAGTTGTACATATTAGATGTGGAAGGAATACTCAAGTGAAATGATATCCTCATCACCCATCATGTCACGTCTCATAGAAACAACAGACAACATATGCCTCACTCTTATTTTCCTTTTGCCCACATGGGCTTCGTCTTGAGAGTCTTGGTCTCAACTCTCAACAACGTCCAACTCCAATGCAACTCTCCGTTTCAGTTTCAATTTCCATCCAATCCAATGGATCCAATAAAAAAAACGGAAAGCCAAACCCAATGCCCAAGCCGATGCCGAAGCCGATGCCGAAGTCAAAGCCAAAAGCAGTAGGATAAATTAGAGAACATGGACTTCTAGTCACTGAAGGCAATAAGATTATCCGGACGAGAGAGAGCGCGAGAAAATTTTCAAGAAACCACAGAATGAATGCTAAAACATCACAAAATGTATTTCTTTTCTTCCGCTTCTTCTAATTCTACCCGTTCGTTTCGTCTGCAGGGGGAACGAATTTACCAAAACCCACACGTTATCCAGCCATTCCACTACCAGTACCAACATCACCCACCGACGTGCATACTAATATATCCCAACAAGGTACTATGTACATGCTACACGCACATAATAAGTGCAGATGCACCCGAAAGGATCAAATTCAAGGTCTTAGAGCATCCTTAGCAAGATGCACTAACTCTTATTACACGCTACACAATTTGTCCGTGGCACATTTCTTGAGAAAAGTGCATCTTCCTTTGCGTTCATAACATCAATAAACTAAATATTTGAGAGTGCTCGTGCATGGACGAGAGCAGTGCACAATTCCTATAATTACGACTCCAAGTTATTGTCTTTTGTATAAATGTCGATTTTTATGTACTTGATGAATAAGAAATGAATTGTAGACGGGATCCATACTCTCAACCCACACACACACAAATAATTCTAGGATTTCAGACAAAAACATATACTAGGACCATGACCATAGCAGACGCGGATCCAGGGGGTGGGCAACAGGGCTACAGTTTGTTAAAATTGGCTCAACATAGGCTACATATCCATTTTTAGCTGGAAACTAAATTCACTGTGCAGTTAATACAAACAAAAATTAAAATTTCATGATCCTGAAAGCATGTAAATTGAACATTTTGCACTTTTTGAAAATATGTAAATAGCAGATTATGCACTTTTCAAAAAACGTAAAACGAATATTTTGCAATTTTCAAAAACAAGTAAATAACATATTTTAAACTTTTTAGAAACACGTAAAATCAATACTTAGCACTTTTCAAAAACAAAAACCTCGTAATTAACATTTTGCGCATCCATACCACGTAGCTGTTTTTTGTACACCTCATTTTAATTCTATGTTAAACTGGAAATTACGGCAATTTTGATACTTGATACTTACCTCATCACGATATTATGTATTGCCGACCCCAGAAATAATTTCTACAGCCGCCCCTGAGGACCAGGAAGGAGAACTACATACTACTGATATCAAGATGAACATAAACTGGAGCCAGACATGACTGTGGAAGCAGCACTGGAGTTGGAGCTGGAGCTGGAACTGGAACTGGAGAACACCCTTTCATTCTCATCATCTAAGTGCATGCGTATATGCAGACAATTTGTGTAGAAAAGGAATTGATGGAGATGGAGAATGGAGAGCGTCTACTCTACAATGTTATAGGAGATCGACTACGAAAGAAAGTAGGTAGTAGCGGCGATGCGGACAATAAAACCCAGATGATGGCATTTTCATTCATTTTCTACTCCACACAACTACACACAATAATTTCTGTACAGCCAGCCAAAAAAAATTTAAAGAGATCTCGGCTCACTCAATGCTCTACACACCCCACAAAATGGTTCGTTTCGTAGTCGTGGTTCGTAGATGGTGGAAATTAAAATGACATTTTTTTTGTATTCTTCCCATGCAACTTAGCCTCCTCGATTCTATTATCTCCTTCATAATTGAGTTTCAGGGTAAATACCGTTTTCGTTTTTCACGATCAACGTACATAATATAAAGCAATACAAAATTCCTTTTTTTTTATTCTACTCAACACGCTCTTTCTTGCTTCCGCTCACACCACCAATTCCAAAACCCACCGAATTTTCTCTCATGCATGTAATAAATACAGTACAATAGATATAGAAGCCATATAATAATACATCAGTATTAAGAAAAAAATACAAATAGCAACAAAAAACGGGTGAAAAAATAACACGATGTACTTGCACCAAATTTAATAGCTACTTTCAATTCAGAAGGCTTGACAGGAAAATTGCAAGGTAACTATTAAGCCTATATGGAAGAAACGATGCATAGCTGAGATAATTAAGGTTAAATTGTTCTTTTGTCAGATTAGCGCATCTCCTCATACATTTAACTTAAATTGACAGAGTACTATTAGTAATTTGGAAGGGATAGCAGAAGCTGATTAGTTATGGTTTTGGAAAGTAGGCTCCCAACTTTGACTCTTGGGCTCACTTGAAGTTTGGAGCCGGAGCCGGACCGGCTACACGGTTCGGTTCGACTTCGATTGGATCCCTATGCATACACAGATATATGGTTGGTTGGTGGTAAAATGGGAGACTGACAATTGAGGAACTTCTTAAATAAATTAGTCTGTACGTGTGTTACTAGCGGCAAAATTAATTAGGTTTCAACGGCCAGGCGGCATACATCCCACCAAGCAAGTGATATAGGAAGTATCTCATGCATTCTGGCAGTTCTATGTCTCAGTAATACAAAAGGCGCAGTGTGTAATTTTAATGATACAGGAAAAAATAGCTCTAGTAAGCCAAGTATACGTATGTGTATAAGATCCTACCGTCCATCGCACCGTCGGCTGCACAGTAAGCTATAGACAGAGGCGGATCTAGAAATATTTTCTGGGGTGGGAATTACATATCGTGAGTGAGTGAAGAATAAAAATGGCCTATTTCCAATTTAAAAGCTAGAATTAAAATGAGCTACATATACGTCAATTAAAAACTGCATGCGATAGAATTACTGTAAAATGTTAAATACGAGGATTTTGAAAAGTCCAAAACATTCTTGTTATGTGTTTTTGAAAAGTGTGAAATATTTGATTTACATGTTTTCAAAAAGTGCAAAATATTAATTATTACGAGTTTTCAAAAAGTGCCGAGTATTTTATTTACATGATTTTGAAAAGTGTAAAATATCCTATTTACGTGTTTTTTAAAAAAGGTAAAATGTTCTATTTGCATGTTTTTTGAACCCTGAATTTTTTTCTAGACAGTGAATTTTGTTTCTAGCTAAAAACGGAGCCTATCTTAGTTATAGAGTATGTAAAAAAAATTCATTTGGGGTGGAAAACTGTAGCCGTAGCCCTGTTGCTCACCCCCTGGATCCGCCCCTGAAACCAGTCACTATCCTACGTAGTCAGTGATGTAGGAAAGAATGCACTTGGTTTTTAGAAGACTACACAAAGCCAATGATACTGATACAAACGCTATTTGGATGCTCTAAGGATTGGACAAGTTGAGCTTGTGTAAAGGAAAAAAAAGCCCCTGAGTATCCAGTCGTCCAGTTCCATAGTTCCAGTATCCAGTTTAGTTTTAGTCCACCACCGAGAGCCAACTTTCCCGTTATTCTCGCACAATCAGCTTCTTGAGGAGTAAACTCAAGTTTCTCCACTAAGTCTTGCTAAATGATCGGAATACGAATTAAAAGCTGGCACTAGTGCAATATAGGCATTCAAACTAAGTGCTCGCCCATATCCTCTAGTCTAGTCCCAGCTCCATAGTATCCCATCCTGGTCAACTTTATTATTTTACTCTTTTTTTTACCCTCCTTTCCCTGCTTCCCTTTTACCGCTTGTCGCATTTAGACTGGGCCTCTAATTGAACGGAACATTCTCACAGGAGCTTTACTTGTTTTCTAAAGGAGGTGAGGTTTCACTGTGCAATCCAGTAATCTGATATAAATTCCATGGTTTTTTTTTGCTCACTCAGAAACTCAGAATGGAACATAGTACCTACTACAAATGGAGTTTTTTTTACAGTGAAATGGGATTTTTTTTTTTATCGATATTCCAAATTATTAGAACTTCCTGAATGCATCACCTTGCTGAAATTGATTCGATTACTGTATCACAGAACTGAATTATTCTGAAATGAGTAAATTTGTAGCCCTTTCAGCTCAGTTTCAGTTTCACATGGAAACCTTCAAAATCCCTGTACTTTTTACGGGAAATTTAGCGGACGGGAAACTACGAGAACAAAGTAGAAACTAGTAGAGAGGGTTTTCGAAACAATTATATACCTTCCTCAGAAGGTTCTCCCCAATTATGATTGTCAAGTTGGAACGTGCCGTGCAGAGAGAGTGAAAAACTTTGAGCATAAACAGTTCTATCTTTACATGAGATTTGGGTTGAGAGTTTGAGAAATGTGAAGGAATATTCTCTCTCAAGTTACGTGTGAATTATTGTGGGGCTGGAGAAGAAGAAGGAGGAGCAGGGAACCGTCCTTGCACATAAATGTGGAATATTTACAATTCAACTGTAGAGAGTATAACTCGAGCACATACATGTGGAGTAATAAAATTCTAGGACGTCAGATGCCTAATTATACTCTTGTATTTAAGGGTATAATGTTGGATGTTCAACTTGAACTTGCTAAATACGAGGGAAAGTTTTCCTTCAGTTTGTCCTCTGCACTCGGCTTCGGTTTTGGTGTCGGTTTCGGTTTCATCTCACGCAGGAACATGCACAACTTCTGCAAGTTCAGAAATTTCTTGTGCATAAACTTGTCAAAGTTTATAGGATTTTGTGAGACTCGTCCCAGTCCTGGCCCTGGCCTGGAGTATATTTTACTACGTGCTACCCACAATTTACCTAGGGTTGGTTCATAAATGATGTCACCCAAATTATCAATCTTTTAGGACCCACCCATCCCCATATGTCGCCAATTTACCATTGCGTAAACGGCTACCTTTAGCATGACATGTCTTTTCAACTAGACCCACTGACTCTACCGATGACATCATTTATGGACGATCCCCTACTTCTTTAGTCAGATGCGATGCGGCAGAATCTTGTCCAAACAAAAGTAAGTACAGAACAGACACATGCACAGAGTCAAGTCATGCCTTATAGCTAACGTACGTAAATTATTTCTACTTTGTGATTCATCCAGACTTCCAGCAGACTGTAGTAACTTCCCGCCTCCGGGTATAAGTTCCAGTGTAAACATAACATGATGAGCTTAAAGGACTTGGAATAAGCACATTTCCATTTTACAACCCTTTGAGCTCACACAATCCCATAGAATTTCATATTTAATACTACAAAAAAAATTGTTATGTTCACATAGTTGCATTGTGTGGGGAGGAAATCTTGTAGGCATATCATAAATAGATTAATGGGCACAATATTATTTCACTCAAAGTCAAAGTTTGGCGGGAGCATAAAAGCGCATATATTATACGTACTCTGCTGAGTGCTGAATGAACAGGTGCGGATCCATAGGGGATAGGCAAGAGTAAGAGGGCAGTTGCCCACCCCAAAATGATTTTTATTAACATAGGTTATGACATAGGGATATTTTAAATCAAGATGGTCGGCATATTTAGTGAGTGAATACTCAAAATGAGCCATATCCATTTTTTTAGCTACAAACAAAATTCCCTATCTACAAAAACAATAAAATATCACAATCTTAAAAGCATGTAAATAGAATATTTTGCACTTTTAAAAAATATGTAAATAGAGTATTTTGAATTTTTAAAAAATATGTAAATAGAGCATTTTGCACTTTTAAAAAAATATGCAAATAGAATATTTTGCACTGTTTAAAAACCATGTAAATAGAGTATTTTACACTTTTCAAAAAATATTCACATAAAACATTTTTCACTTTTTAAAAACTCGTAATTAACAGTTTACGCATATATCTAATTTAGTTTTGTTTTGGCATAGCCCATTTTGATTTTTCCCATCCGATATGTATGGCCCATACCCCATAAAATATTTCTAGATCCGCCCCTGACAACGAAAGACACTCGTATAAATTTCCGAAACCTCGCGCAGCACATAATTAGGAGAGACCTCTCTTTGAGCTCTGGGGTAATTCATCATTGAGACCGGGGCCGGGACCGGGACCGGGGTAGGTATAAAGTATTTGCAAACTGATCAACTTGAATTCTCAATTGCAAGTGAAAAGACGAGCAAAACTTTATACTTTCCCTTTGATCATCCCCTAAACTTACACTCCCACATACCTCCATATAATAAAATCTGTGAATTAGCCAGCCCTATGTATACTTGCCATCTCTCCATTTCACCGAGATCAAAGAGAACTCCCACACACACACACACACAAACAAACATCTCTACTAATGTAGCTATCACAATGAGTTAGAAAAGTACACATATTATGAGAGAGTACGAAAATAGTTAAGACAATCGCAATCGCTAGAAACCAGTAAACCAGAGTCTCATTACATAAAAAAATTTATACGCGTCTACTCGGTGTGTTAAGTGTAATGAAGGCTGGTCCAATAATTTCTAATGAAAATCCCATGCTGTCTACTGTCACTGTCTGCGTACCATTTTATTTCCTCTCTCAAAAAAAAATAAATCTTGTAACTTTTTTTACGAGAGTTTTCCCTCAAATACTCGTGAGTTGAGCCATTTTGATTTTGGCACAAAGTAAAGTATTGGGATTTTGGATGTGGGAAGTAATTACTACTTACTTTAATCTTTTAGCCAGATATAAACCCATCCACATTACTCAACAGAGTCATCCACATCCCACATCATGCAAGAAGAAACATCCTTAGGGATATAGGAAGGTTGAAGGATGCTTACAATAAAATTGATTTTCATCACAACTCATACAGTCATTCCACAAGTTTTTAACACACTCATTTTTTCTTAAGGAAACTAAAGCCCCTGCCTGAATTTTTATCCATCGCCATCCTCCAAAAAACCCGGTTTGACTCATAAAACTAATCTCCCGCTAATCTTAAGACTTTACTTTCAGTGCATTTAGCAGTAGCAGACAGCCTTATTGCCTTCATATAGTGAGATTCACACGGGAACTCCATAAGACCATCAACGTCACATTAGCGAAAATAGGTACTAGCAATAGCAATTATTTTAAATATATAAGATTTTCCTATAATATTTTTTCGACCTGAATAATGCAAGATTACGCAGCTTTGCTGTTCGCATAAATAATTAGGTACCTACTTATTTAAATATAGTGTCTAATGACTAGTCATTTTGCTATTCATAAATTTCTAGTTAAGAATTCAAATTTTTTTTCAAGGAATTTTACAAAAATATTTTGTAAACAAAATCTCCTCCCACAGACGCAATTTTAAGACGCATTTTTATTCCAAGAAAGGCTTCCCGTGAATTTTAATGACTACGCAGCCAGCACAGGGCAGCAGGGCCGGACGAAGGAATTGCTTTTAGGCAGAAATTTGTTTCCATACAAAAACCACCATTTTGATTTTATTGATGGTTTTCTTTGGTAAAGCAAAATATTTGTATTTACGTGTTTTCAGAAAAGTTTAACATGTTTGATTTACTTGATTCAGAAAAGTACAAAAAGTTCTTTTACATGTTTTGAGAAAAGTGGAAAATATTTTATTTCCATGTTTTTGAACTGTACAAAAAAATTTATTTTCTGTATTTTTGAAAAGTCCAAATATTCTTTTTACATATTTTTGAAAGCTGCAAAATGCTCTATTTACATGTTTTTTGAGAATTCAAGCAGCAGGGGTTGCTTGCTCTGCGCTGAACGCATTATCCGGTCCTGAGCCAGAAGCATCAGCAGCGTCTTGGAGTTCCCTCGTGGGTCAAAGTGTGGAACATAATCCGGCTCCGGCCTCATAAAGCAGAAGGAGTTAAGCTCATCATCCGATAATGATAATAAGACCCGACAAGTTGTTCCATCCTCAAAGCAATAAAGTAGCACCACCAGAAGTTGAAACAAATTAGAGAAGCCCACCAAAAAAATAGAGAATTTTCCTCCTCCTTTTCCTTTTCAGTTTGCTCCATTTGAGTTTATTTCATAGCGTGGTTATTACCCGGAGTACTCAATGTAAAAGATAAAGACACTGGAACTGGAAACTGATGGAACTAATTTCCAAGCTTATTTCCTGAACCCTGTAGCCTATATCTGTACTCTGTACGGGTCTCATCATATGTGAGCCAGAACACATGACACTAATATTAGAGAGACAAGTGAGCATTACCCATAGACTAACTGCAGACCAAGTATAAGACCAAGATAAGAAGTGCTGTGGGAGGTAGAGGATGAGTACTCAAAAAGCCATTGCCACATAAGAAACGATGCGATATGACACCAGTACCAACCAGGAAAGGAGCTCTTTGCTACTCTCATAACGTCATGTGTATCCGTAGCCAAGGTCCAGGAAGGAAAAAGACGAAGAAAAAAAATAGGGAAACCTTTAGATTTCTATATAAACTTCATTCCCAGTCCCAGTCCCAAGTATCCTGTATAAATAGCTTTCGACACGCCATCCTATTTTCTAAGGGTTATTCTCTCTACGAACGCTACCACCACTATTTACTAATATATTGTCGACTGTTATAAGACAAGATTAAGTGAATTGAACCTTCTCGAGAAAGAGGTAACCGTGGTAAGATAGGGTTTTGACTTATTTCTTTTCCATTTCATTCTATACAATCATATAGATCAAGTCGTGGTGGAGCTCAGATCAAACGTAATATTTTTTTTTCACTTTATTTCCTCTCTCACTCTATTGATCCGAGTCTCACAGCATATCAAAGAGCTACAGATATAAATGGGAGTTCTTACTGTACAAATAATACAGATCCATTCCGTGTTTCCTTTCCGTCCTTTTTAAAGAGTGTTTTATTTTTATACACTTGATCTTCTATTCAGGAGCTCTCTCCTTTCATATAATTTACTCAATTTATTTTTGTCTTTGTTCAATACTGCTGACATAGTAAGACGTACTGCACGGGGGCGGGGGTGGGGACGCCATTTCATAACTAATAACTTCTCACTCACATCCAGATGGGAACGAATTTTAAAATTCGTTTCCATGTAAATTAAATCTCAAACAACTTAATGGTAAAGACGATAATTCCAAAATACAAACAACTAAATCATGAGAATGGGCTACTTCAAGAATTCACCATTAAAAGAAATGGTGCTTACATATTTTTTTTCAGACGCTATCAAGATTGTGGCTTCGGCTTATCTCACATAATATGTTTTCTTTTTGGACTTGGACTATAAATATTTTGGTGGAAGGGCTGATCGATAGTAACTGTAATTGACACACCACAGGGCAATGGTTTGAGAGGTGATCCAATTTGTGAGGTTTTAATACAAAAAAAAAGACGAAGACGACGAGGAAAAAAAAAGACTGGAAAGATTAATGCTGATATTGCTGATGCTCTAGTAGAAACCAATTTATTATACTCGGCTATTCCTCTACTGATATTTGAGCTGTCACTTTCTTGAATCATGATGAAGATATATAAATTAGAGCGGAATGAATTAAACATGGGACAGTTGATCAAGTTAAGTTTACGGATAGAATGAACTATATACACACTATATACACACTGCTGTATAGAAATTTTTTTGTAAGGAAAATAAAAAATGGAATGAGAAAGGGAATATTTTTTAGAGATGTTTCAGATAATTATTCTGATAATTTCTTCTGCTCAATAAGCAGTACCCACAAGAGACAAGACAGTCAAGACACAATACTATTTCTATATATTTTGTACAGTTTCCTAACGCAAGATTCAATAGAGATAGACGTCATAATATTGGAGTGGAAGATTAGAATGATGAATATGTTTGATGTCGCTTTTTTTCTTCTTATATATTACGCTTTTTTCCATATAAATTGATTAGATCAGTAATTTAGAACCGGAGCCGGAGACGGAGACAATCTCATAAAAGAAATCATAACATGTTGAGGAGGGTGACACTCGCTCCTCGTCCAACACCAACACCAACAACGAACCACAACCAACAAGAATATCAATTCCAACATGTGACATTATTGATTGCCACGACTCACCTTTCAGTGTAAATGAAATCGTCTTCCCCCTCTAGTCCCATGCAAACATTTCCTTCACGTGGACGACGACGACGACGACGAACGGACGAACCAAAACCAAATTTATTCCAATCATGATTATCAGAATCAAAATCGCTACAAAACTAAAGGTATATTCTTCCCTATAGGAAATAATCACACACACTTCTCAATGTAGGTACATTCATAATATTATGTACAGACAGGCCCGGATCTAGGAATTTTTTTCGGGGTGGGCAAATGTAAAAAACACACCACATTATTGTGTTTTTTCGAATTTTTCCGTCCTATCTACAACGAATTGAAACTTTTCGGGGTGGCAACTGCCCGGATGCCACCCCTTGGATCCGGGCCTGTGTACAGATCCGACAAGATGCATGGCAGTTGGCAGTGGAGACTCAAGTGCTATGAAGCTGCCAACAGCACCAACCTGCCCACATAATTATTCTCTACAGGCATCAAAAGACACACCACAAGAAGAAGAAAAAAAAAGCCCGAACCTTCAACTTTGTGCATTGGTAGAGACAAAAATTTGTAATTTCCGTACGCTACAAACTATAGGAATGGAAGTACATAGGAACAACATTGAAGATTTCATTTCCCTAAAAAATCCTAATCGTAAATCGTCAGTGTATCATAAGTATAGTGAACTGGACACATAGTTCAATAGTAAACTTTAGCTTGACTGCCTTCAGTTTCAGTCGGACTTTATAATGCTGTGTAAACTGAACGGTGGTCGAGTACTTGGAGCGTTCCAACTCAAAAGTGGACTGTGTGGTTAATGCCGCATACGAATGGCTACCATTAGCAGGTTGGTTTGTGTAAGCTATAAGTATGTAAGTCACCTACGTATAATTATAGAGGCAATCGGAACTTATGTAAGATGCGATTCCATCTGTATTCTGTAGGAGTGAGAGAGTGGGACCGTCAAATCCGACGCCTCATTCAGGATGCACTGGATGAGACTGTGGAGAGTGCAGGATGGAGACTTAAGGTAGCTTCCAGCTTCTTTTCCCTTCACTGAAGAAGCAAACTAGAATCAAAGCATCTGATCGTGAGTTGGGCTTCTCATTCACATCCCCATACATGTACCTACCATGTGTATATAACCTCGTCGTCGCCTTGCAGACTACCAGGGGCGGATGTAGAAATATTTTATGGGGTGGGTAATACATAGTGAAGAATCAAAATGACGCATTTCCAATTTGAGCCAGAATTAAAATAAGCTATGTCATTTAAAAACTACATGCGGTAGATGCGTAAAATGTTAATTTTTAATAGTTTTTGAAAAGTGCAAAATAATACACTTACACATTTCTAAAAAGTGAAAAATGTTCTATTTACATGTTTTTGAAACTTGCAAAATGTTCTATTTACATGCTTTTTGAAAAGTGCAAAATGTTCTATTTACATGTTTTTTAAAAAGTGCAAAATGTTATATTTACATGTTTTTTGAAAAGTGCAAAATGTTCTATTTACATGTTTTTAAAAAAAATGCAAAATGTTCTATTTACATGTTTTTTAAAAAGTGCAAAATGTTCTATTTACATGTTTTTTGAAAAGTGCAAAATGTTCTATTTACATGTTTTTGAAACTTGTAAAATGTTCTATTTACATGTTTTTTGAAAAGTTCAAAATGCAAATGCTTTTAGAATCATGATATTTTAATGTTTTGGCAGGTAATAGAATTTTAATTTCTAGGTAAATATTGAAACGGACCATTTTGATTCTTCACCGCGATACATATAAGTGCCGCCCTGTTTTACTGTAAATGTCCTATGTTAGCCTGTGTTAAAAACCCCCTGAGCTCGCGCCTGCAGTCCACGATCGTGCAGAGACTAGACATTCTACTGCAGTGCTGCTGGACATACAGGTAAATAATATGTAGCTGATGGGGAAGTTTCCTCGAATTCAATTCCTTCTCCTATCCTCCACGTCGATTTTCTGGCCTCCTTGACAATTCTCATCTTACATGTCCCGAATACAAAATTTCTTATCAGATTAAGCCACACACTCTCCCAGTCCCAGTCCCAGTCTATACATTACACCAGTGCAGTCAGAGTCAGTCCTTCGCTTCCCCGTGACCGTCTATAAATTTTCTCCTCACTTTTTAAATAGATTTTGAATTCTACCAAGAAACGTCAATTATAACGTCGTTACATCTCAGCTCCGGCGAGATGCTATAAGGCCTCACACTACACATAGTATGCAATCATACACTCACTACCCTCGAAAATCAAAACCAAGACAGGTAGGTAGAGACAAAGTCAAAGTCAACGTCAGAAAAAAGCAGTACCTTTAGGTGTAGGCTGGAGGAATAGATTTTAAGTGTCTGTGAACAGAATAAATTCACAGCTGCAGTCGCAGTCGGTTCCTCCGTCGCCCTCTGACAATGAGACTGACTCTAAAACTTTTAGTTTCCAACCAATAAATTAACTCGGGAATTTATTTTATAATAAATCAGTCGAATTTAAATTAGAAGTCATGGGCTCTCGGCTGCGGTTTAGGTGACGTGATATTGTGCGTCCTTCCTTCCTTTGCTTTGTTTGTAAGGCAAAACCTTGCAGTACTGCAGTGGATTTAAAAGAATTTGAGAATCAATTTTATTTTGGTCGATCAAATAAAAATATTTCCTTTGAATTTGAATTGGAGCCCAGAGCCACAGTTGGAATTGGAGTTGGAATTGGGAAATGCAAGTAGCGTTTGGGTTGTGTTTCAAGTGGCTAAACTGGTGACACTTGAACTTGAGCTTGACTTGAATAAATATTTCCAGGTGCCTACAGATATACTATAGGGACTCATACGAGTACATATAGGTGCGTCTCTCTCTCTCTCTCTCATGTTGAAAGTCACACATCGTAAAGGCTAATATACGACATTTGCCTCTCGGAGTTGGAGGAATGGATTTTGCATCTGACAAAAAGAATAATTCAAATTCCAATAAATACTCGAGATTCTCTCATGCACATTTTGCTTTTTTTCCAAATGCTATTTGATTTGTGAGGTTGAGACCTACAAAAGGATAACAACACGGTGCTATACAACTTGGAGAGACCCACATATACATGTCAATTTCGTCCGTTTACTCAATCCATGCATGCACTTAAAATAAATGTACATATGCACAGGAGCGGATCTAGAAATACTGACTGGGGTGGGCCGTATCGTATCGTACGTATCGGGATTGAATAACCAAAATGGTCTAAATCCAAGTTAAGCTATGGAATTAAAAGGAGCTGTGTTAAAAAGTGCTAAATGAGATAGATACGCAAAATGTTAATTATTAGTTTTTTGAAAAGTGCAAAATTTTCTTTTTACGGGTTTTTGAAATTTGCAAAATGTTTTATTTACATGTTTTTGAAAAGTGCAAAATATTCTATTTACATGTTTTTGAAAAGTGCAACATATTCTATTTACATGTTTTAAAAAAAAATGCAAAATGTTCTATTTACCTATTTTTGAAATTTTGCAAAATATTCTATTTACATGTTTTTAGGATCATGATATATTTTTTTTTTTACTACAAACCATCTTAATTTAAATTCCCCTATTTGTTAGCCTATGTTCAAAAATTCAATTTGTGACGGGCAACTGCCCTCTTGCTCACCCCTATATCCGCGCCTGCATCTCCACAAACAAGCATACATGTAGACGTCTACTTTTAAACGTACAACTTCAAGCCACTTCTTCTGTTACACAATATAAATTCTACTCATAGCCTACCTTCCTACCTACCTCCACCAAGTTTGTAAGCCCCTTACCTACATAATGTGTGCGAGAGCAGAGGGCACGGGAGAAAAAACTGGCTCTTTTCTATCGTTTTGCTCCTGCCATTTCCGATTGTGAGATGATAGAGGGAAACGGGAGAAGACGAGTGGAAGGCGAGAGCAAAGTTGGGAATGAGATCGCGAGGATGTTATGTTGGTTGGACTAAAGGAGGAGGAAAAACTTGGGGAAAAAGTAAAAGGAGCGTGCGAGGACAAAATCCTTTTTCATCTCATCTTCCAACTTGATTTATTTATTGCTTACACTAAGGGTACTCTTAAAGTCTCACATAGGTATCCTATCAGCCAAGCCTCATATAGCAGCAGCAGCACAAAAACCACGGATGACGGAGAAGCCTCCATATAAGGAACGAACCTGTGTATCTATAGCAGTACAGTGCATATAGCCGGAGTACTATACCAAGAACGCATACGGATAGAATAGAAATGGAGAGACAAAGGAACTCTCCAAGCTCATATGCTATTTACGTCAGCTGACCATATTTCATAGCCAATTGTACATTGTATAAAATGAGTGTTTTCAACTTCCAACTTGTGATACTCTTTGAAATTGTAACACGGCCCCGGCCCCAGCATCGGCAACGGCAACGGGAATGGAAATGGCGAACAGACAGAAAGATATGACAAAAGGCAAAATTGAAATATCTTCCCTTGACATGTTCATGTTGGAAAATACTCAAAATATTCTCCCACAAGGTATTTCCCATTTCATTCTTCCTCTGTCCTATATCCTTATGCTTATCCTGCTCATCCTCTCTGCCTCTATCTCTTTGTAGTATGTATATTTCTATATATCACCGGAAATAACATTGGAATTCTTTGGGAGAACTCGAAAAGAATTCAACAATTGAATATGCCTATCATGTACTTACAGTATATTGATCCAATATATTTCCTCACAAATTTATACAAAATTCCTGTCAGTTTTCACAAATAAAATAAAATAAAATCTCATATCTAAATCCATTACGGATGTTCATTACGTGGAAATACGAATTCAGAAAAGGAATATACTTTGTACGTCCCTCTACTTGTATCGTCCAAGTTGAAGTTGAAATACAAGTAAATTGTTTTTACTCACAGAGGATGATTGTAAGCTTGAGCTCTGTGTACCTTTCCACCTACCAGTACCAGTACCAGTACATAGTCACGGTCATCCGGGAATTGTTGTCGTTTTATAAATATCAAGAGTTAGAAAGAAAGAAAAAAAACGGAATCCTAAATAATACGGGTAATCTGTTACAGAGTTGATCTGACTTTCTTTTTGGCTTGACAATAAAAGCGCCGACAATAAAACGAGACAATAAAAAATGTCATTGGAGCAAAGCTAACAATAAGAATATACAGGAAGAAAAAAGTCCCGGAAAGCCGTCGTCTCCGTCTACGCATGTACTTTGCCGTTTCTCTCATTGTGTAGCTCGGCTCCGGACAAAGTACAAAGATACAAACAGTGGCATTTTCTTTGGGAGGAAAACGAAAAATGGACTGTATCTTTTCAGTATGTTACAGTAGTTTTACTTCCAAGGAGCTTCCTCCTCCTCCTCTGTATCTCTCGTACAAAAGTATGCACACCTTGTGTTCTGTGTCTTGAATTATTCTCTACGCACCCGTACATAGCTCCTTTCTGTCCCGGTCCCGGTACCGGTCCCGGTCCGGGTGCCGTGTAATGCCAACTTTTACAAAGTAGCTCAGACAATATTATATGAAGCATAAGAAAAGAGAATATTCCGCATGAAGAACGCTCAAGTGAAAGAGTAAAACTATGCTGTTGGTTCTTTGAAAATATCTCCGGAGTTCTTCCTTACGCCATGACTATGGCCAATGCAATGCAATGGTGGTAAGGGCCCATGCTCCCAAAGCTACGGTTACGGCGACGGCTACGGCTACGGTATTCGTATTCCCGAATGTTTAAGCGAAAATTCCCAAATGTCCAAAGATGGATAAAAGATGAGGCCACACACAGTTCTGACTTTATTACGAAAAGCTAGATAAACAGGAATTTTCCGAATCGCACTCTACCCTCACCCACCCCGTCCCCCTCTCTCCTCCTTTTTGTACTTTCTGCTCCGGCTTATAACGTGTAAGGGCTAAACTAGATATCGTCTGTGAAGAACCATAATGACCCATATCCAATTTAAGCTAGAGTCAAAATGAGCTATGTCATAAAAACAACATGAGAAACATGCGTAAAATGTTAATTAAGAGTTTTTGAAAAGTGTAAAATGTTCTATTTACATGTTTGTTGAATAGTGTAAAATGTTCTATTTAGATGTTTTTAAAAATTTCAAAATGTTCTATTTAGATGTTTTTAAAAATTTCAAAATGTTCTATTTATATGTTTTAGAAAAGTGTAAAATGTTCTATTTACGTGTTTTTTGAATCGTGTAAAATGTTCTATTTAGATTTTTTTAAAAATTTCAAAATGTTCTATTTATATGTTTTAGAAAAGTGTAAAATGCTCTATTTACATGTTTCTGAAAAGCGTAAAATGTGTTATTTACAAGTTTTTGAAAAGCGTAAAATGTTCTATTTAAATGCTTTCAAGACATGTGTCAATATTTTTGTAGATAGTGGATATTGTTTTTAGCTACAAATGGATATGGATCATTTTGGTTCTTCGCACACGATATGTATCCAAGTTGGGACGCTGGAAATTTCTTGGCTTGGGTTACACACATTGCCATTTTATGAAGCTCAAGATTTTCACTTTTGGAGTTTAACAAAATATATATAGTGCTTTCATCATATTTTTATTTAGTGGATAAATACTCGCTAACTTATTGCTCGGCAATGTCTAGTTTCTTGTTCTGGTTCTGGTTCTGGGTGGGCAGGGCAGGGAAGTCACCACGAAGGAAATATATGGAGTGGATTCGTAATTCGTTTCTCTCAGTAGTGTATGTATCTGTATGATGGTTGTGAGTGGCGGGAAACTCGGATTGTGTGACTTGATTCAATATTTCATTCCAGGGAGTCAGGGAGGTTATAAGCGTGAAGAGTAAATCTACCTTAGAAAGTGAATGTTTCCAAAGCCAAAGCCAGTTCCGCCTTTCCTTTCATAGCTCTTTACAATTTTGAATATAGGGATACACAAAAGAGGTTGACTCTTCTCTCTCCTCTATCAGTATCAGTACAACTGTAGAAATATATATATAAGGAAATGATTTACTTTCAAAATTTCACGTCTATAAGAGAGAAATGTAGGAAGGAAAGGGCAAGTAATAGAAAATATATCGGGAGTGATGATGAGAAAGTGTGGTCTAATGAAGCGAAATATTTTTCCGGATATTTTCAACTTGAACGAAGAAGTGATGATAATCATGTGATGGCTGTCGACTTTTACTTTTACTACCCAGGCAAGCTACACAACTCTAATTTGTTCTCGTAGAGGAGTGAGAGGATTTTGTCAGGCCACAAAAACATCTTATATATAGTGTTAGCAAAGAGAAAGTTCACCATTTCCCAATCCAATCAAACACTACTACTACTACTACAGATACTACCTACATAAAATATATAGCAGAAGAAACTATAAGGAGCTGATCCATATATCCCTGCTACATACCAGGGCCGGACGAAGGAATTACTTTTAGGCAGCAATTTGTTTCCATACGAAAACCAACATTTTGATTTTATTGATGGTTTTCTTTGGTGAAGCAAAATGTTGTATTTACATGTTTTAGAAAAGTGCGAAATGTTCTTTTTACTTAATTCAGAAAAGTGCTCAATGTTCTATTTATGTTTTGAAAAAAGTGGAAAATGTTTTATTTCCGTGTTTTTTGAAATGTGAAAAAAAAAATTATTTGCATGTTTTTGAAAAGTCTCAATATTATTTTTACATATTTTTGAAAACTGCAAAATATTCCATTTACATGTTTTGAGAAAATTCAAGCAGCGGGGGCTGCCTATGCGCTGGCCGCATTATCCGGCCCTGCTACATACTGTGACTGTCCAGATTCAGAAGTTGAAAGTATTTCTATCAAGTTTTCTACATTTGACATACACACATCCGGCAGTTGTGTAGGAGAAGAGAATCTTAATTTCAGCATCCTCCAATCCGCACTTGAACCAAAACCAAAGGGACTTCCCGCCGCCTCTCTGTATGTTACATGGAACTGGACTGAAATGAACTGTGAAGTGTGCCGAAAACCGAAAAGCTACTAGAAATAGAAATTGAAATTCTCTCCCATTGGAGAGTTGAGAGTACAGACACACTACACACTCATGAGGAAAACCCTGTATCAAAAAAAAACCAAATCAAACTAAATAGAAATAGACTTGGGAAAACCCAGAGAGAGCTTCCTATTCCTAAGTATGTAGCCCTGTGTAGGGCTGGAGCTACGGAGTGTGAGTTTGAGTGGAATAGAATTTAATAAAGTTCCCATTGTAACTCAAACGAGATAGTTTAAAGAATTGGACAAGGAATTTATTTCTTCTTTTTTTCCCTCTTTTTCCTCACAACAACATTACTACTGACCAGCACCAGACCCCCCAAAAAATAGAGGGACTCAAGCACATGTCATCCAACTGAATGTTGTCTAGTCGACGCGCAACGTCGACGTCGGCGTCCCTATAATGCGAATATTATGAAAACAACCACTAGACGATTGCTACTTGAGATAAGACATTTTTATTTTCACTTTTGAAAATTACATTTTTTTTAAAGCAAGTCCTTAGCTACAAATCTACAATTCCCCACCAATCCATTTTAAAGCTCTGGATTCTGGAACATCAACAACTGAATTTATGTCCATCTCTATTATAAGCTTTCTAAAGTCGCCGTCGCCGGCGTTATAGTTATAGCTACACTGGACTGACGTAAAAATCCACACAATATTACGCTTGTCAATCGTTCGGTCTGTCCGACATCTTGTAGAACACTTACTTGGTCCTCTCCTCGCTCTCGTACATGAGATAAAAATACAAGGAGTTTTCACAATACATGGATTCTATTTTCTATACGAGTGGACGAATCCCTTCACGCCACTTTAACTTTTCAGCTCAGTCCATTCCATGTTATGTGGGACTGCTTTGGCTTTGGGATTTGAACGATAAACCTTTTTATTTCTTGTATTTAAAAATATCCTGGGCATACACATTGGTATATCTCCTCGACGGTCAATCCCATATCGATAAGAAAGCTTTCTAAATTGTCCTCATAAATACCCACAAGATTTCCAGTGGGAAGATTCAATAAATAATAATGCATTGGAAACGGACATTAGATTTGGTCGCGTCCGTATAGTTGCCTTTGAATGATCCTAGAAAATTCGACGACCATAATTCAAGAATGTGTAGAATATCGGGATAGAAATGGCGAGTCAAATGCCAAAATAATATCATTATTCTTCCCCTTTTTTTAATTCTTTTTGTAGCTTTCAAATACATTTCTACTTTGGTACTTCTAAAACTTGTGTTCTTGACTCTCTCGGTGTTTTAAAAAAAAAATTGTAGGATATACTGCAACATGACGAATACTGTTGTGTACTCCTACGTTTACGCTTACGTTTACGTTTACTTTTACGAGGAATGGCTGGTTTGAAGAGATGAGAGGAGAGCAGGCAGGGTGGAAAAAATGAAAAGGGAATTTTTTCAACTTGAACGACTCGAACTTGTGTTGCTACAGAGAGACAGAAGAGAGAAAGAGGAATTGCGGAATGACACTTGAGAAGGATGACAATGCAGTAGAATGGAGAGGCAGATTGGATCGAAATAGAAATTTGGAATTGGGTGGTGGTGGTGGTGGTGGTGGCTGGGCAATAATCAGAATCAGTCGAATAACTATCGTAGTGTAGCCAATGTGAAGGCACACTTGACGGCTCGCATTGTCACATACAATTCCCCCTCGTACCTCTCCATCCCTCACCATTCTCTCCATATCAGTGTCTCCCTGCCTTTTATCTTTCCCATTTGGTAAAATATTTCCGAACACTATCAAACTATCAGACAGAGATATGTTCAGGCACGGCTACGGCTACGGCTACGGAGCGGAGCGGCAACTATTTTCCACGTTACACACCCAAACCCAAAGCAATACGCTCTAGTTCACTCCTCAATATCATATGCAATTGTTCATGTGTTGTGTACAGAAAGTTACTTTTATAGAGGGACACATTTCCTCACTTAACTGTCCAGCGGCTCCTCTCCCCATATTCCATATCTCGACCATATTAGAGGAGGAACATTTGGTCACAAAATCTTGATACGATGAGGACCTACTTATGTTCACGTTCACACTTACTGCGTTTGCACTTTTCTCTCTCTCTCTCTCCACGTTTACTTGTCTTTCGCAACCCTCCAATTCCAATAATGCTCAATCCGTATAGCGAGAGTCGTAGCCGTATGTCAGGTATGTACAGGGGCGGATGTAGAAATATTTTCTGGGGAGGGCAATCCATTTTGTGAGTGAAGAATCAAAATGTTTCATTTCCAATTTAAGCTAGAATTAAAATGAGCTATATGTCAAAAACAACTACGTGAGATAGATCGGCAAAATGTTGCCTACGAGGTTTTTGAAAAGGGCAATATGTTCAATTTACATGTTTTCAAAAAGTGCAAAATGTTCTATTTACGTGTTTTTCAAAAGTTCAAAATGTCCTATTTATATGTTTTCAAAAAAAGCAAAATATTCTATTTACATGCTTTTAGGATCATGATATTTTAATTTTTGTTTGTAAGTACACACTGAATTTTGTTTCTACCTAAAAATGAGTACAAAGTCTATGTTAAGCCAATGTTAAAAAATTCATGTGGGGCGGTCATCAACTGTCCTCTTGCCCATCCCCTGGATCCGCGTCTGGCTGGATACGTAGTATACGTAGCCTTATCAGATAAAAATCATGTAGCATGTGTACACTTGGCTTGGGCTGCTCAAGTGGATGAATGTACAGGAGGTACGCAGGAGGATAAGGAATAAGGATGCGGATAGGAAAAAAAATCCAGAAAGAAAATGAAATGGAGAAGACCGTGTCACATTCATTATTTACTCCGAACGATTCTCCTTCCAATGTCTTCTATAGTTTTCGGGAAAAGCGGGGGAAATGCCCGGGATTAAGCTTGTGAAAAATTATCTGTCCGCTTTCGCCTCTAACCTCTGTTACTGATCCCATAGACAAACGATATTATATGATCCTCCAGCCATTCACACTATTTGTTTTATCCTCCCCAACATCCAGGTATCAATACTACACATATAATGGTGATCCACATCTTAAGCTCATTTCTCTACAAATATATAGGAAGCCAAATTGTAAACAGTCCAACTATTACACATGACGTGATATATTGCATTACAGTTACAGTCTATCGGTACATTCAAAAATCATTTAGAAATCTTTAGAATTTTTACAAGTCGAATTCTCTGTTGAATTGGTTGATTTCATGACTAATTTATGTCCAACTCCGACGTCCGACGTCCGACATGCATAATTAATTAAAAAGACTATACACGAAACTATAAGAAATCGTTCTTCAACTTTCTCACGTTTTATTAGTTGGGTGGTGGTGGGATGATAATTTCGTAAGTGGTGCAGAGTGAGTTGTAATGTTTGACTTTGGGATTAGTTGGGAAATGGACGGAGACAATGCAGTGCGTGCGCCAGTGCCGGTACAGCTGCAAAGACTCTAAAGAATTTCGAGTTTTTCTGCCTCTATGATTGACTGAGACTGGCTTGGCTGTGCATAGCATGACTAAAGGACATTTTTCCTTTAGGTATGACAGCTGTCCATCATTGACACACTATACATACTTGGCTCCATTTATCCGAGACTCGAGACACGAGGGAGTCTCACATGGTCCTTCTGCCACAATCAAGGGTGACTTCTTGGTCTTCCCACTGTACAACATTGTCATACATACTATGATAGTCCCATCGGGTGTCCACTGTCCACTGTCATCCAACTTGCACAACCGTACAAAATCAATTCAGACTATAAAAATCTTGTATTGGCAGGTAAAACAGATTTCGGGTGGGTAGAACCTGCATCTCGGAGAGATTATAAAAGGTGATAAGAGAATTTAACTGACACATGACAACTCTTCCTCCAGTCACACGCTAAGCCATCTTTATCTCTCCGTAAGGACTAAAAATTACTTGGAGATGCATGTCAACCTCACGGCTCTACGTTGTTTTTGCCAATTGGCCATAAAAAAAATACGTGTGACGGTGACGGTGACGGGGGACAAGTAAATCTGACGATTCAAGATACACATCTTATCTATTTTAGATATCAAAATTCCATCTAGTTAATGAAAATAATGCTGTTTAGATTACAAGTCGACGTCGACGTCGTCTTCGTTGTCAAGCCAAATTTAGTGATTCAGAGTCAGAGGTAGAGAATAGACCACACCATGCTTCCCGTCTACCAGAAATAAAATCCGAGAATATTCTAAAAGCTGTCACATGCACGTATGAAGCTCACCACTTATCATTTCCAAGTAGAAGGAACATAACCGGAATAAATGTGTTTCTCCTACCCTCAACTCATTATTAAACATTTCTTTGCTCGCTTTTTTCAGTCGAGAATCAAGAAGGACCGGCACCGGCACCGGTACCGGCATTCGCATCACTGACAAAAATAATCCGTTTGCAAGAAAACAACCCACAGCAGCATCAGCAGAAGCAGCGTATTTTTGTGAATGTGACTTGGCATTTGCCGACATACAAAAGCCAAAAATTCAACCAGAAAAAAAAGCATAAAGATGACGAGACTCCAAAGAACCGAATCTGAAAAACATGTCGCGTCACTGACGCGGCAGAAAAGCACCATGAAAATCTGATTCGGATTGCACGTGTCATTTAATATTTAAAATGTTTTCATTTTATCATGAAGACGCAAGCTACTTCTTTTTTTTTCTGTAGGCTCTTTTAACTAATGGAACGTAACTTATATATTTTAAGATTTCTTTCATCTATCATCATTAGGCTGTGGAAAAACGTGGCTGCATATCTTTCAGAGTGCGAGTGCGAGTGCGAGCGCATTCTATCCCTCCCGGCATGTGTGAGATGCTGACGCTGACTAGTGAGTAGAGAGTACAGTAGAGTAGACCACCCAAAAAATATCCTCTCCTTCCCCACATTAAGTAGAAGCAGGGCCGGACGAAGTAATTGCATTTAGGCAGAAATTTGTTTCATCATACAAAAACCACCATTTTGATTTTATTGATGGTTTTCTTTGGTAAAGCAAAATTTTATATTTACATGTTTTAGAAAATTGAAAAATGTTCTTTTTACTTGATTCAGAAAAGTGCTCAATGTTCTATTCACATATTTTGAGAAAAGTGGAATATGTTTTATTTCCATGTTTTTGAAATGTGTAAAAAAATTTATTGGCATGTTTTTGAAAAGTCTCAATATTCTGTTTATATATTTTTGAAAACTGCAAAATGTTCCATTTACATGTTTTTTTGAAAATTCAGGCAGCAGGGGCTGTCTTCGCTGGCCGCAATATCCGGCCCTGAGTAGAAGCAGAGATTATAAGGTACAAAAATGCATTGACTATATACAGGCTCACATTTATATAACCAGGCAGCATACAGTCCATGAGCATTTTTCCTTCGATTACCTTTTCCGTCCATCATGCCCGCCTTTTCTAATTATAATTTTTAATCTTACAAAATAATTACTAGCCATATCCTAATCCTATGATGAGCGGAATATAGGAACTGTCTCAAGAACCAGGAGAAATCCGCCTAATAACTGTAACAGACAATTAAGATAGCGTATAAAAAAATAAGATTAACATAATATTATGGAAGCACACACATTTATATTGCTGATAGCGTTGACGTTCCAAGTATCTACTAAACGGAGAGCCGACACCGAAACGCCTACCATTCCAATTCCAATTCCAATGTCAGTCTTTCTCTTATTAGATTAGATTATAGTTTCATTCCATTACTACTTACGTATGTACGACACCTTGAGCAGTTTGAATATAATATCCGACTCACATGCCTTCTGAATTAATAGCAAAAACCCCGCGCACTTCCGTTCCCAGTCTCTGGACGGACATATTAAACAGCGCGCGGTTCCTCCACGAATCTCTTATTATCTCACTATGGCTATTTGCTTTCCTTTGGATTTAATGTTGTTCTCAGGCTCTGCAAAGAATTTCCTCAAGCTTTTAACTAACTATAAGCACACATCTTAATGATATTTACACTCCCTTCATTTGCAATTTCGAAATGAAGAAATCAAAACTCTCATCACAAGTAAGACACAGAGGGGTAGGGGAATTCATTTTTGTACTAATTGACCCGTCCACTCTTTCCATGGAGGAGTGACGATACAATATACTGCGACTATGTAGTGAGTTCATTCATATCATATCAGTTTTCAATCTCATCTCCTCCTGAACCTGAAGTCATAGATAGGCAAAGGGCCTCCCCCTCCTAATGAGGCTCAGCTATACTTTTGAAAGGAGAAAAAAAGACGTTGGTTTGTGTATACAGTATTACAGGCTGATTTTATGTTTTAACTTCACCCTATAACGCCCTTTTCATGAGCCACCCTTGGATTTGGATTTGGATCTGGCTTTCTTTAAATCAGTTCATTTTCATTCCTTGATTATTTCGGGAGTTCGGGTCGCTCTCCGTTTTCTTTCAGAAACACTGAGTAACAATTTATAGATACAAAGGTACCTACTTCCCTACAGAATTCCAGAATTCAGGTACCGTGAATCTCCAAAGAACTCCCGGGTTCTCAATAGCTTCCGGCTCCGGCTCCGGGGCCCGGGGTCTTTAGCACCGAACCAAATGGAGAATTATTCGGAGTCGGAGCTTTACGGTACATACAATTTACTCATGTACAATCTAGATAGTGGAACCAATCGGAAAATCTATGGCAAAATGTTCATTAATTCTCTATCCGAATGCGGTGCACTGCAGCTATGTACGTCATATGTATCTGGATCCTTAACTCAACCTGCTGTAGTATTTTTTTTGGAGTATGTATATAATATGCTTGTATATGCATACCCGAATTTTGTCTAATTCAGGAGAATTACTTACGTGGAGGCATATGGAAGCTAAAGCTAGTTGCTACTGTTACTAGTTACGAGACCTACACACATGGTTTACATTATAGAAATTTCGGATTTTGTCGATCCCCTCCCCAAAGCATTTTCTAATTTTGACCGTTCGTTCTGATCCGGTCCTGGTCCTGGTGTATCGTGTATCCATTCATTCAGATTGTGTGTGTGTTCTTCCCTAGTGTGGCTTGGTCTCGGCCTCGGCTAATGATCCCTTCTTCTAGATCCACTGTCCCTGCTCTGCTCTGCTCCTATCCATTTCTATGGCCAAATTACGAGAAGCAGAGGAGACGAGACTTGTGAGGAAGATTCGATTCTTCTCCCTCCTCTACCAATAACACGATCCTTTTCATTCCCCAACAGTCCACCACCACCACAACCTCAGCCATTAAATTACACAGTATGATTTCTCAACTAGTCTTATTATACTTGGCTCCCACTGTATTCGCTATGGTCTCCGTCCTCGTTCAATTTAACCTCAGAATCTCCTCCAGATTCCAAATAAACTTTGCGAGAACTATTTTAGGCTGACTCCGCAGTTCGTGTCCGCAGCCACATTCGAATTCGACTCCTCATCACCACCAATACAATTTACTTATAGAGGAATAGTATAATAGCACCGAATACCATAGCAATGTACCTAGGTACCTACACGCAGTTACCGACAACACTGCTGCACTGTTCTCAAAAACGCTAAGCTTAATGCCCATACAGACGCATTTGTAAGTATATCCCTTATAATCTCAACGCCGATATACAGTCCTGGTTAAATTTTAAATCCAGAATTCTATTATTGGGAATTCATTTAAGCTGCTTGTGTTTATGCTAATTTGCTTAGAGAAATCCTGCGTGTGATTGAGAAGCTGTGTAGTTCCAGACCCAGACTGTGTAATTACTCCAACGCGCAGTCCTCCAATTACATTTTCAAACTTTGCTAAATACCAATAGGACTAATAATAAATAGACAGTGTGCGGAGATGAACTCGTTAAACATTGTTATGCTTATTTCTACAAATTTTGTGTACACGACATGACGGAATAGATTAGACCAGAGCATATAGCGGAATAGGAGTTTCATAAAGGAAGAAGAGAATTACGCAGTGGCTATATAAGCTTTTACAGTCTTGTTCTGTCTGACTTCATAACCATAAATCAAGATGCGTGAGGATGGAAGCTCCCTAATTTTCCTCTGTGTGTGTGTGTGTGAGGGTTGATGATCTGCCTGATGAGATGAGCACATGGACATTCGGAAAGAGTGATATTCTTCTACGACACGAAAATATGGGGTGGCTACTACCCCCTCGATCGAAGGAACGCCGAACGATCAATCCAGTTCTCAACTTGACATGCTATATGCCAGGGCACCTGGGAAATCCCACTCAAAGAGCTAATAAAATTGAGAACTGAAAATTGGTCTAAAACCAATCCTATCATTTAGTTATACCGCACAAAATATTTAAATTTCCAAAAAACACTGATATCATTGAAGGAAGTACGTAGACGCATACACAATTTAAAAGGAAAAATTGCAAAGAAAAAGTAAGATTAGCAGCAATATGCTGCAAATGCCGAGGCTGAGATCTGAAAGGTACCTACATTAGGTGATTGTGCGTAAATAGGAACTGAGAGACTGAGAGGGGCCGAGAAACTAAAGTAAAAAGGTCGAGCACGTTCTCGTTCTCTGTCCTCATCTCATCAACAATTCATGACCACCATCGAATTATCCTCTGAACTCATTAACCTCTGACATCCCATCCGATTTCCGCCGTCTATTGATTGCCATATAGTTGATCTTACATCGACAGAATCACTATTAATTACGCACATCGTACACAGAGCGAAATCTCCTAAGGGTCATATGGGTCGTACACTCCTCGGCTCGTCTTTCAATTCACCAGTGACCAATTCACTATTTTATACTTTTAGCTCGTGAGTGAACTTTTGTTTTTTTATCTTGGTCATATGAAAGTAGGTTCAAATGAGGATGATGATGATGATGATGACGATGCTACGCACTATGGAGTGCAAGTATGCGTATCCTCTCTGTCTCTGCAAGAGCCAAAAAGTACACTGTTTGACTTATCACCAGTCGTTAGTGTCTCTTCTAGTTACTTGGCTACACTTAAACCATTAATCTCTATACTATATATATAGAGTCGCTCCTATACTTCAAAATTCACATCTAGAATCTAGAATCTAATCTACGCAAGTCGTCGTGGTCGTCGTCGTCGAATAAAAAAAATACATTGCGGTTATCAGTCTAATTCGATGCGGTCAATAAATTTTAATAATTAGTTTAATTATGTTATTCAAAATCCGTAGGAATATCTATGGGACGATTGTCATGAAGGGAAATTCAACACTTGAAACATGTTTATAATTTAATAACCGCAACACTTTTAAATAGCTTCTCCGTGTTTACTCTTCGTTTGAGAGTGACAGAAAGACAGATTTAATCAAAATATTATTATTTTTATTTATGGCCTTCTTCATTATGATGGTTAAGCATCCTTTCATTTTCATGACGACGATCAAATTTATAATCGTACGACTATTAAATCTTATGAAATAAACCTGCGTATGGCACGTTGAATTCGTTTCGTATTTACAGACAGCGCTATTATATAATTAATCTACGAGATACTCGATACTGCACAACACAGATCTGTACAAACTGCGTAAATAAATACTTGCGAGTCATCCCGTCCCGTGGGTTGGTGGTGTGGTGACAAAATAATATGTAATTAGGTACCTATTATAAAATTACATTGAGGACCGAGGTACTTTGAACCATTGGAAAATTTGAACATTAAAACTGGAACAATGTGCAGAGAGTGCTTCGTCGACTTCGATCAAGTTATCAGGTTATCAGCATGTCTAAAGGAAAGGAGAGCAAAAGCTGACTAGTGAGTGCTGTGGCTAAATTGGATCGAAAATAACTGAAAGCCAATAATCCTGAAAATTAGGGATCTTCCACAAACGATGTCATGGGTAGGGTCTGCTTTGATATTGATGACTATTTACGTAATGGTTAAGCTGATGGCAGGATAGAAATAGATATTTCCATGACATCATTTATGGATCATCCCTTATCAGTGTCCTATGATATGATCATCTATCACTACATGAGCTGAAAGCCTACATTACGATTGACGATTACGACACACACACCACATTACAGCTGTGTGTATAATACATAATAATGTTCAAATATCGTGCAAATGTGTTAACAGCACACGCAGACTTTATTTGACTTTTTTTTTACATTTTGAAAAATTGTCTGAAACACTTAAATTACAATCAATGTGATAACGTCTTACAATGATAAATCATATAGATAATAATTCCATCATGAGTTGCAAAATTTTTGACAAA